>CM062817.1:1825181771-1825709271 GCA_031772625.1 Pinus tabuliformis
AAATTTATTCCAAATCCAAAATAAGTATAACCATACTAGATATCTCTAGTAGAAATAGGTTTTGAAAATTCCATGATATGTTATTCCAAATCCTTCTGTTGTTTTTTTATCATTGACCTAGACCAAAAGTCGTTGTTTGTGTATAATCTTTTAATTTTTTAATGGATTCTAGTAATTCCAATTGATTTGAAACAAGATCCTTGTAGGTATATCCAATATAATAGTTTTGGAAAATAAAATAAATGATAGGTCAAATGTCAATGAATAGACTAGGAAATAGAGTTTAAATAGTGTAGATTTAGGATATCTAATTAGTATTTCAAGCATAAATTTCTCATATGAAATGAAATTAAGTGATAATAATTGTGTTGTAAACTAGACTCATAGAAGAATTCACCATAGAAACATTTTTGAAATATATATTCATTTAGGCATCCAAAAATTGATTGTCCCAACATTGTCCTTGTTTTTTTTGTTTGACATTGAATGACTATTTCAACCATAATATTTTATTTTTATATCCAATTGGGAAATAAAAATTGGTTTAGAAACTAGATTTCAATGAGATAGAAACATATTTTAAAAAAATTCCCTTATGGTCTCCCAAAGCAGCAATGATTCAACTCTATTTTACTAAAGTTTTTAAGCCAACATACTAGAAAATTATGGTTAGCCTTTTGTTCAAAATATGGTACAATAATAATGAGATGGTAACAATGGGATTTTGACATAACCATTATGGGAGTCCACAATGTGCCTCGTTACAAGAAAAATAATGTGATAATGTTGTGGAAGTCTATTTTTAGAGAATTTGTAGAAACAACATTGTGGAAAAACAATTAGCTAAATTTTTCATGTAAGTGCAAACTTGATTTGGATTGATGATTGTCTTATAATTTACTTGTTAGAATATGATTTAAAACAATAGAATAGCTAGGAACCAACTATACCATTGGGAAAAAAACTAGTATGAGTTGACCAAGAATCGATTGTACTAGGGAAAAACATGAACAATGATGTATAGAGTGAACTATTTGTCATCCTATGGATATATTTCCATCTAGAAAGACACCTAGCTATGGAGCCATGAATCTCGTGAATTATATAGGAGAATGTTATAGATATATGATGTACCAAAATAAATCTTGCATTTTTCATAAAGTATCAGTCATTCACCAACAAAAAATTAGAGAAGATGAAACATGAAAGTATGTGGAGAGAATTTGGATTGTCTATGAAATGATGATACTCATTTATTTTCTTTAAATGCTATGACTAGGAGAAATATACCAGTTGGGAACAAACCATACCATTGGTCCAACGTTGGGATACATTTACGAGGAATTTGTTGTACTCCAAGGCCAAACATCAAAATTAATGTAAGGACTAAACCATTAGATATTCTATGGACATATTCCCATTTACCAAGTCACCTAATTACCTAACCATGATGCAAACCAATTCTATAGCATAATTGTTTAGATATAGGATGTGCGAATGCCTATCCTACATTTTGTTGTGCACCCACAACTGAGGACTTATAATGCAGTATTCTTTCACAAAGAATAAAATAAAGGAGATGATACATGTAACCACACCTTACCAATTAGGCTCAAATACTATTCCCAGCCATTAACATCTTAAACATTGAATCATTACATCACTATATATTTTCCAAAAAATAAAGACTAGGCATACTGTAGAAAATAACCATGGATTAGTAGATGAAAGGAATAAGGGGGAAGGATAGGGAATAATGAGAAATAAAAATGTCAAGAGAGAAGTATATAGAGATTTTACAATAGAAAAATTGTGATTTGAAAAGCTACCAAAACCATGATATCAATAATGATTCACATACCTTAATAATCAATATATACTCAATCTTTGAAGGCTTTGACACACCCTTTGTTCCCGTTCGTTCACCAATGCTTTTCTTTCATCCTCTCAATATTCTTGCAAAAAAGAGGTTAGCAATGTTGATGGATCTTGCTGTGACACAAAACTAATAAAATAATGCATCTAAATAACGTATATCATGTGCTCTACAAAAAACAAGTTACACATTAAAAAATATGAAATTCAAATTAATGCAGTAATTAAAATGTTCCTTTGGTAAATCCCAAACAATATTGCTGGAAATAATGGTCCTTTTAATCATATCCCTAATTTATTTAGAAACACAATCAGAATTATATGCAATTAATTATTAATATAGGGTTCCTATGAACTTTCAAGTTACCATGCATGCACTGTATATGTAGACTATACTTTGTATTCCACTTATTTGCTTTATGGTTATGATCTCAATGATGAATTTTGCAAAGGGAGTATAGGTAGCTCTCAAGAATGGCCAAGTTCAACAAATTTAGAAGTAAAGTGGTTATGGTACTTATAGGAAAGTAAACGCACTGGTAAGAAATAAACTTCCCTCACGCTAAAAGGAAACACACATGTTGGATATAAACAAAACACACTTCTAGAAAGGAATGGGTGACTTATGCTAATTCCCTCTCTTAACCACTCATGGAGACCATGGTCCAACCCTTGCCAAGATGTTTATTATTTCTACTTAGACTAACAAATGAAATAATTTTGTTTAAGCTCATTGATTCAAAAAACATAAAATAATGTGAACTAATCTAAAATAAAAGAAATGTAAATAAATAAATAAATGTATAATCAACTACATAAAAAAATAAAAATAATCTCACATGAGTTATTAAATTGCATAAACAAATAGAATCATACCACAAAGATCTAGTTATGAAAATGAATAATATAAATCCTATGCGAATAGATAAACACACAATTAAATTATGCAACAATAATTTAAAGAAGCTATCTAAACTACACAACACTATATTCTATTGGAGTGTTCCCTACCTCCATAGAATAAAGTGTCTATATTACTTTATGGAAACACTCACTACATTGATAATACAAATTAATTTAGTTGAGATAATTAGAAGAAATCAATATATTATAAATATAAAAAAATGAAATCAATTAATTAATTAAATCACACGCCATGGAAATTATATATAATTAAATAAAAGCTCAATATTTATCAATTATTCCATTATCATTCAAACATATCCCTAAGAGTCCTCCTCAAATGATAGAGAGAGTAATACCATTTTTAGGATTAATTCTGTAAAGTAGGTTATTAAACAATGACCACATGCATGTGTATTATTCCTAACATACCATTTTTCTCATGATTTTGAATGGTCCATATAGCACTCGTTTCTTCAAGATATGCTCACAGGGGTTTCGAAGTGGGGATTTATGCTAGCAAAATAAATCACATAGCAATAATCATCACCTCTAGGGATTTCACCTAGGAACTAGGACATCCAAGGACATCACCCATCTTGTTCTCAGCTATGGAATTTTATCTATAATGAATCCCACCTGATCAAGTATTATGCCACATGAACTATTTAGTTATAGATGCCTTCACTCTTTTTTATTTAAGCATGGCTATTTCATAACGCAACATATTAGATATCATTTTAGAGATTTACTGCATAGAGTAAGTCGTTAAGCTATGATCGTATCCATGAGTATTAGTCTCAGCAAACCATGTTTTCCACATAGCACTCATTGCATCTGGTGATGCCCATAGGGGTGAATAATTTTGATTGATATTATCAAAATAAATAACATAGCATCAATCATCACCTTTGGGACTTGTGGCAATACCCAATACTTCATGGGAGGTCAACCATCTCAAGACTACTATGGAATAAACTTTCTTAGCTATGGATATTTTCCAAAAATCAAGTCGATTTAGCATGATACACCATTTGAAAGACCTTAGGTCTATTTATGAACAATTTCCTACCTTCAAGGTAAGAATAGGGCTTTCACAGTGAAACATATTATATTTCATTTTCGGGATTAACTACAAAGAGCAAGTCATCAAAGTATGACCATCTATATGAGCATTAGGCTTAACTAACCAAATTTCTCATGCTTTTTAATAGTCCACATAACACTAAATGCATCAAGTGATGCTCATAATTGGGAAGAAGTGGAAATTATACAAGCAAAATAAAGCACATAATATGAATCATCACCTCATGGGCTTGTGCTTGGTAACGAGGACTACCTAGGAGGTCACCCATTCCAAAACTCCTCTAACTCAAATAGGCTAACTATGGCATTTTCCCCAGAATTATGCCCACTTAGCTTGCCAACCCATTTGCAAAAATCTTAGAAAGTATTATGTAATATTAACTTAATTGCAAAGAGTAAGTCATTAAAATATGACCATCTCTATGAGCACTGGTCTTAACTGACCAAATTTACCATGATTTTTAATAGTCCTCATAACACTCATTGTGTTAGGTGATGCTCAAAATGGGAAAGAAGTATAAATGACACTAGATAAATAAATCATGTAATATCAACCATCACTTCAAGAGCTTGCACCTAGTATAAAGGACTATCCTGGAGGTCACCCATTTCAAAACTCCTCTTGCTAAAACATGCTTAATTGTGTAGATTTCCCCACAATCAAACCCATTTAGCTTCCTACCCCATTTTCACAATCTTAGCAAGTATTATTCAATATTAGCTATTGTGTTAGAGAACCCTTCACTATTTTTATTTAAGCATGGGGATTTCATAGTGTAACATATTATATATCATTTTCAGGATTAAATGTAGAGAGTAAGTAATTAAACTATGACCATTTTTGTGAGTATTAGTCTTAACTAGCCAAATTTCACATGATTTTTAATAGTCCACATAACATTCATTGCATCAGTTGATGGTCACAATGGGGAAGAAGTGGAAATGATACTAAGAACATAAATCACATAACATCAATCATCACGTCAAGGGCTTCCATCTGGTAACTAGTACTACTCGGGAGGTTGTGCACTCTAAAAATCCTCTAGCTCAAACCTGCTTAACTGTGGAGTGTTTCCCACAACCACTCCCACCTAGGTTGCTACCCCATTTGAAAAATATTAGAAAGTGTTATGTAATATTAATTATTGAGTTAAAGCTCCATTCATGATTTTCACTTAACCATGAGGCTTTCATAGTGCAACATATTATATATCATTTCCAAGATTGATTGCATAGAGTAAGCCATTAAAATATGGCCATATCCATGAGTTTTAGCGTCAACTGACTAAATTGCTCATGACTTTGAATAGTCCACAAAACATTCATTATGTCAGGGTGATGCTCATATCGATGATGAATTTGAATATATCTTAGTGAAGTAAATCACATAGGATCAATCATCACTTCAATAGCTTTCACCTAGTATCCAAGAACTCCCAACATGTTACCCATTTGAAGACTCCATAGGCTTGAGCATTCCTAAACATGGATTTATCCCCACAACCAAGCTCACATAGCTAGCTACCTCATTTGAAAAAACTTAGAAACTATTATGCCATATGAACTATTTGCTTATACCTCCCTTCACTCTTTCTATTTAAACTATTTAATTGTGTTGTCACTAATGCCAACGCGAGTCCTTGAACACTCTTAATATTTTTCTATATTGCATTGATTTAGGCTGAAATGGTCAAGAAGCCCTCAGAAGCCCTTCATGTCCTCTAGTTGATGAGGAGTTTGGTTAAGAATATTAGCTTCCCTTCATGTCCTCTAGTTGATGAGGAATTTGGTTAAGAATCTTAGTCTTTTTAGGCTCAATATCATAGTCAAATTATTCTCCTCGTCGTGCCAATTCCAACGATATATGGCTCATCACAAGACTCCTCGTAATTTGAAATATATTCCAATTCAAAGTTGGTGTCCCACTCTTGTGGTAAAAATCCCCAAAAGGAGATCATGTAGCATCATATCATTCACTACATAATTTTCTCAAAATAGTAAAGTTAAGAGGGAATTTCATTGAAGAATTAAATCAATATTACTATGGAAAAACTTACCTTGTCGATGTGAACAAAATGTAAATTCAACTCCAAGTGCATGTTGGCCTAAATTGAAGAAGGGCTTTTGGGCTCCAAAATTTAAATTTTCAAAATTATTTTTTTCCTCATTCATAAATTCAACCAAATGAATGAACTCTCCTCCCTATCTATAATTAAGTGGATGGATCCCTCCTCCAAAGAGTAAGAATTAAAAAACATATATTATGAAATCATTCTCTCTGAAATTTTAGCCTTGTGTAGTCAAGAATATATGTCGAGTCTTGAAGGTTTGTGGGGTCTAATTATTGTATATTTTGTGTATGTAATTCAATCAACCATGAAAATTATTTTGCAAGTGTTGCTGATGAAGTTTGGGTGGAAATAAAGAGAAATTTTCTAAGCATCTTGAGCCACCCCTAAGGCATATGTATGACATGTTTTGAGAAGAGATAAAAGGATACTCATAGATGAACATTAGGCCCTAGTGAGAGGAGATTTTGGAATCATTTATGAGCATGCACGAGGTTACTTAGCCTCCATATCTGAGATGAGAAGTGACATTGAAGTTCATAGAAGAATAATTTCTAATCTTTTTCCTAAGTAGATCTGAAGCAACTTCAAGTGATATCTCGATTTATTGTTTTGATGGAAATTTCTAAGGTTTTTTTTACCTATTCAGAATTAACATTGACCTACTTAAGGTTTGGAGGAGAAAACTATAGAAACTATATTCAATTCCTATCTTATTATTAATCCTAGTGGGCTTCAAAGAGATATGATTGATACTTGTTAAGGTTACATGTATTAGGATGAGACCTGTGTGAAATCTTGAACAAGTTGTGTCAAATATAAGCCCCATGAAAATTAAACTATGAAATAGGAGACTATTCCCTAGTAGTGCTTCAAAGACATTCGACTTGGGTCTAAACAAATAATTATGAAGAGTATATTCTTAGTTTTCAAGGCGGAGTTTGGTCCATCTATGTAAGTCCTAAATTGTCCCATTTTAGTTGTAATATAGAGAGAGGCAATTCATTTATTTGATTAATAACGAATTTATCCTCTTGTAAATTTTTTTTTTCAATTTTGAGGAAATATTTGATGGAATTTGGTTCTAATATATTTTGATTCTCTAAGGATACTTCTGAGGAATATTTTTCAACCTCACTAGGTCTGCCATAAAACTAATTTTCATGACATTATTTGAGGTTGAACTCGTTGGTACATTACTCTTGATTGGAGCATTTTATTTACTATTTTTCTGGTGATTGTCACTATATTCTAAGGTCGATCACTGCCCTAATCAGAAAAGTTGCTTGAAAGTACTCAAGACACTTCCAAAACTTTTTTTTCTGAGACCATATCTGATTTGATCAATAACACATCACTCAGTCACTTATTTGTCGATTTCTCTCAATATTAAGGATTTTCTAAGGTTTTTTCAAAGGGTTAAATACTATAAGTTTGATGTAGCATTTATGGTCCATAGCTGTAAGACATAATTGCAAGACAAATTTAAGTTGTGTATTACGAGTTGGCATCATAAATTGTCCCATCTCTTTCAATATTAAGAAATTAACATTGAAGTTTATGGAATCTTATTAAGCATGTGAGGATTTCATTTGAACAAACCTTATTAACCAATTTCATACATTTGGAGAAGAGGCTTCAGCGATAGTAAGGGAAAAAGAAGTAGTATATGTGAGCAAAGAAGGTATCCGTCACAGAAGTATTGAAATATTTTTAAGGAAAAGGTTAGTTTTTTTTGTGAAGAGACGTTTTCGTATATATAGTACATTATCCAAGGATTTTAGTGTTTATTAACTATAATTGTAGCCTTGAAAAAATACGGCACTCACTATATATCTCAAGCATGCATTGAGAGGTTATGCTAAGTAACTATGCTACTAGATTTGATTTGATACAAAGGATCATTTTTGAATCTAAGTTGCTTATACAAAGATGGTTGTTGAGCTGGGTAACGTTTGATATTACTGAAAATATGTATGAGATTCATTGTAGAGGTTTCATAGTTGTCATAACATTTGATATGAGTTGAATCAACTTGAGCATAAGAAGCTTTGATTGAAGCTAGGGTTTGATGTATAGATTGAGCATAAACATATTTTATTAACAAGAGATTGTATTACAAGTTGTTTTGTTTTAACTTTGAGTGTAGGTGGATCTATTCTAAAAATTTATGAAACACAGTCCACTTGTTAAATAGGGTGGTAGGATGGTGCAAGATAGGAGAGTGGAGTCTCCATCATGATGGAGCCTAAGAACACTTCATGGAGATTGGTTGGTCCTAGGGTGGGCTAGAGCCTTCATATGGCGTTGGAGGGTCCTTTCAGTAAAATTTGATAAAATTGGGGCATTGGAGCAACCTTCCAGTTGGATCTTTCAATTAGGGATTTGGAGCTTTCCAATTAGGTTGGAGCCTATAAATTAGGGGGTTGGATCATTCTTATGGGTGGATCTGGTAAATAAGGAAGTTGGAGCTTCCTCCAAGTTGGATCTTATAAATCAAGGGGTTGGAGCCTCCTTCATTTGATGCTAAAAGCTTGGACGTTCGAGCTTCTTATTGATGTAAATTATTGACGAAAACGATTAAGAATTGTTTAGTTTTTTTCTCCCAGAAGGATTTCCACCTAAAAATGTTGTATATATTGTATCTGATATTCTGAATTATTAAATCGTGTTTTTTATTTATGTTTTGATCATATACTAACAGTAATTAATGCTCTGAACATTAAAAGTATTAACTAATTAAGTGAAATATTGATTGAAGCCCCTTTGAGTATTTCCAACAATTAGTCTTAGAGCGAGTTCCTTCCCAATCTATTCAACCACTAGAAGGGAAAGAATGGAGTGCACAAAGATCAAAGTTCCAATATTTAATTGACAAAAGTATGCACTTTGGAATGGAAGAATGAAAGTGCATGTGTAGCACTAGGATATGATGTATGGAAATATGTATTGACTGGATACACAATACCCTTGACATCCACCAATAGATGATGCAGGTAAGAATCTCTATGATAATAGTGCTAAAGCTAGATATGTTATTATGAATCGTCTAAGAGAATTAGTGTATGTAAAAGTAATGAATTGCACATCTGCAAAAGATGTTTTGGTCAAGCTTCAAATTTTATATGTAGGAGACAAAAAGGTCAAGGAGGCGAAGCTCCAAACACTAATACAAAATGGCTAATTAGTTAGTTTACAAAATGACTAAAATTTGCATATAAACGACTATTTTTTGGTCGGTGACTAACAATAGCTAATTTACAATATCTTATAACGTGACCAAATTTTAGTCGTTTTTAGCTTAGTCATTAATTGGTTGTCTCAATTTTATTATATAGTAGTATATTTATCCATAAATTTGGTCATTAATTTACTCATTGATTTAGTCATTTATTGCCACAATTAATGACCAAATGTACAATAAAATATATTACTAAATGATCGCTTGAGAAAACCAATTTATGACTAAAGAAATATGACCAAAATGTTGGTCATGTTATAATATACTATAAATTAGCTACTAGTATTCATATACACAAATTTTAGTCACCATTTGAAACCAATTAATGGCCAAAGAAATATGACTAAATTTTTGTCGTGTTATAAGATACTGTAAATTAGCTACTAATAGTCATATATATGCAAAATTTAGTTGTCATTTATAATCACAAATTTATCATTCGCAGTAGTCATTTATATTTCTTGGGTAGCTTCAGATTATTACATAAATGACTACTTTAGTAGTTTATAGTCATTTCATTTATTTTCATTAACAACCATTACAAGTAACAAATTTAGTCATATATTCAGTTTATTTGTGATCATCATTAATCAAAATAAAATACTAATTTAGTAGTTTAGATTGATTTTATGCTTTCATTATTAATCAACATAAATTAATTAGTATGATTTTGCCACTAAATTAAAAGAAAAATGTCAAATAATTTACATGTTCATCTAATATGAAAACACAAAGTAACAAATGTTAATTTTAGTTCTAAATATTATAAAGTTCAACTATAAATAATTTCAACCACGAAAATTATATTATATAAAATGTGTAAGTAATACAATATGAGTTTCCAACTTAATATTTGTTGGAGTAAACTTTAGACATGAAATATTGTTTCATCACTTTAAAACATTATCATTTTGTTTTCATTGCATTTCATGTGAATTCACCAACTATGAGGACTTCACCATTAGTTTTTATATGTGTCTTATGTGGGATATTAGCTCTACAAGTACCACTAGACTAGTCCTCTTCTCTCTCTCTTTAATTTTCATTTTGTCACTTTAGTGTTATTGTTCTCGTCTTTCTTTAATTCCTTCTTCTTACTGTCAATATTGAGTCCCTTTTATAAAAATAAAGAAGATACAATGCAGAGTAAAAGACATGAAAGACGATGAATAGTGGAATATAAAATAAAGCATAATATAAAGGATTTATATGATATATACCTTAACATCAAAAATAATGTCAATGCCATTTTTCCCCATAAAAGAAAGAAACTCGAACAAGTTTTCTTTAGTTAGGCAATAGTGGTCATTTTGTGGCCAGATGACCTGTACAAACAAAGAAAATAAAACATCACCATACAAAATAACACCTTAGTAAACTTAGTACTCAACCTTCAAATAATGCTAGGCACAATCATGCAAACTAAGTTACATGCTAAAAAGCTCAAACATTAGATTATTTATACAGTGTGTGAGTGCAAACAAAACTCCTAGAAAAAGCCAAAGCTAAGTCTAGAATAAAATTAAATGAAATAAAAAGGATACAATAGTAGGAGAACCTTGTATATATATATATATATATATATATATATATATATATATATATATATATATATATATATATATATATATATATATATAATAAATATATATATATATATAGTAAAGTTAATTGAATAAGTCCAGGGTTGGAGGTCGATGATGTCAAGAATGCCCAGTCAGATGAGCATTTCTTCATATAATAACTACTATTTGGGTCCATTATCACACATGAATAAGCCAACTAGACTATATCAAATTATTATTTATTTTTTTCTTATATTTACGGATCATCACAATATAAGTGGATAAATTGAAAATACAATTCCCTTCCCATTGTGTTCCTGACTTGTGGTACAATATATTACCTATGATTTTGAGAAAATTTCCAACATCGAAAATATGTAGCAATCACTACTAGTAATCCGACAAATATGACTATTTTGGAATGTAGCATTGAGATTCTAGTTGCTATATGATTCTTGAATAGAAAATCCACATTGAATTCCAACACCAAACATCCAATTTTAGGGAACACCCTGTGGCCATCCTCAAACACCCAAAATTAAAACATCAGTGATTATTATAATGAAAATATAAAATAAGAGTAGTTTTGATCTGTTTTGCATATTTACATGCAAAGCATCAATAGTTTTCCCATATTTAACACACCTGTAATTTCCAAGATATAACACATCGATTGATATTTTACAAAAAATAATTGATTCAATACGAACAATAATTTAACATATTACAACAATACCATGAATGTTTGATCCTCAATTAGTTCAAACTAGTTAGCAGAAAAACTTCAAGAGAGAGCAACAAGTAGAAATAACAAATCCATCAATTAATAAACAAACAAAAAAGGGTAAGGTTTTTGTTGAAGCTTGATAAAAAACTATATATTATATTAAAAATCTCTACAACTAGTGGTCTTATTCAAAGAGAAATACTACCTCGAGAACTCATCTTCCAAATTATTTTCTCTATCCATGAAGTTTCCTGATATCCTCAAAACAAAATTCAAATTCAATATTTTAGGTTTATGAAGCTTCCTGAAGGCCTTTCAATTGAAGTTTTGAATTGCATTGATTTTCATAAAATTCTTCTTGTACTGAAAAAAAATAGTTGACCATGTGATAGATAATTCAATCAAGGAAAAATTGTGTACAATATTTCTCAGAAGACTTCATGCTAAAAGGAAAACTTGCATATTTCAGATAGAAAAAGAATCTTAATAGAGATGTTCAATATTACAAAACAATATAGTGGATATAAAACTTCATGTAGAACTAACAAAATACTAATTGTAATATAATTGATTGATTATTCTAAGTGAATACAACTAGATACATATAATTTTCAGCTTTCTTTGCCATATCTTTATTGGACATGGAAGCTAACTTGCATGCATCTCTCAAGGTTGTTTTAGTAAGAGTGTATGTTGGATTACGATATTCCACACTTTATTTTCCATGAACAATCACAATAGGGATTGGATCAATCGGTTGCTACATAATTTGAGTTGTCAACTTTCATTTTCTCGATTTTTGTTTTCCTGCATGTGCATTATTTGAGTTTTCCTTAGTGGAGTTTTAGATAAGAAAACAATAGGTCTGGAAAGAAAACATTAATCATGCAAAAGAATGACTAATTATATGATGCCAAATCGTATTTCTCTATTTTTGGAAGAAAACCAATCAATTACGCTCAACTGACATCATTAAAGTTATCCAAAACCAACCTGGTGGACATTTGAAGTTTTGGTACATGAACTTGTTCCTTTGTGTGGATAAATTTCTCTTTGTGTGTGGCAAGGGATATTAACTTTTCTGAGATTGATGGCTTATGCTTACCATCATATTTTATTTTTTCCAATTGAAAATGGATTCCCCATTGATCCAGTAAAATTCAGTCAATTTTTGTAAAATAGTACATCACTGGCAACAAAATTCAGTCTTAGGGGGTATTTTTCATGCTGATTAGTGATAGACAATATTGTTTTGTCTCCAAGTAAAAAATGCAATATCCAGTTACAACACATAAACATCATAATTCAAATAAGACATATCTCCTACCATATGCAAACTTTTACATGAAGTAAGGCACTCACCTATTTAATTATAGACAACGAATATGCACCTAGCATTGCAGCATTTGATGAGCATACATGTAGGGATATACACAATGAGATTATCAAAACCACCACATCCAATTGTGTTATTCCAATGTATACCATCTTAAATGATGAAATATTGTGTTTAGTAATTGCTATTAATTGTATCAACATATCCCTCATGACTGTCCAATGTTAATCACTATTATGTTAAGCTAAATATCATAATGAAACCTTCAGTAATAGGCACTTAAAAAGACAAATTTTCAATATATCATCCAATATAAATTACAAGGAGATAATGTCACTAATACATATCAAAATCCTCGTGGAAATATATGTCACTTAAATTCCTATTTTAAGTTAGCTTGCAATTAAAATGATATCACAAAGACAATAGGGAAACACAAAACACACAAGTACATCTAAGCAATGTTAGTGCCTAAATGAGGGATAATATGCTACAATTATAGAAAAAATTAAAATCTCTACCTTAATATTAAGACCAAGGCATATCTCTCATGTAGTTGATCGTAGTGGAAGATATGTCATGAACATCCTCCTATGCTAAATACTATTGTGCTACGTTAAATAACAGAACACCATCTTCACTAATGTGAATTTTTGATAGAGCAATTTGCAATGTATCATTCCATATGCATTATGTGGCAATCATGCTAAACAAAATCCTCAAAAAGGGATATGCCATATTAATTTTAATTTAAATTTTTTTTTTGTGAAGATGACATCACAAATTCAACAAAACCCTCAAAATGGGATATGCTAATTTACTTTTAGTTCATTCTCCTACCAACATAAAAAATACAAGAAGGAACAACAAAGTGGACAAGCACCCCTGAGCAATTTTAGTGCATAAACAAAGAACTACACATTGCACTTTGAGTAGTAAAGATTAGAATACATACCTAACAAAGATAGCGTGAACACCAAGAGTACGAGTAGATGCAAAACAATCCATGGAAATGAAAATCCCATAAGTGACCAATGCCCATGTAGGATTCGTTGTATTACAATCAAAGCACATTTGCCATGAATAAAAGTCACATCAAATTAGATGATATCTACAAGCAATCATAAATACCTATATAGATTTGGTCTCAAATTACCCGAATCACATAAAATTTTGTTGTGAACAATAAAAAACAATGCACCCACAATAAAACAATTTTTTCTTTAGAGAAAACATTTTGTTCCCACCAACGAAATAAATTAGCCATAAATAATTTGAAGAGAAAAAGCATAAGGAAATATGAATAGAAACTTGTTTTAGGGTTTGACCCAAAGCTTTATGAATACAACATTCTTGTCCACAAAACCGTTGGTGGCCATTAGTGAATGATGAAGGTAATGATAAAGAATTCTCAGAGTGCTCAAAGTGCAAATATTGGAGTACTATGTCTTCAAGAAGAGTAATGACTTCTTCATGCGATCCCTTCTCAAGTATTTCTCAACTCTTCTGTAACGATTGGTATATTTTTCACAGCTAAAAAGTGGTTTTTTAAACTATTTGATGTTGTATGTATAACTTTATGACTAATATACTCTTCTTGTGGTTCTTGCATAATAATGTATAAGTCCAGGTTATAGTTACGGATTTTCAAGAATTTAGGTAACATAGGGTCTTAGAGTTTCCCCCATAAAAATATAATTCAAACAATTTTACTCGGAAAAAAGTGCAACATCCAGGCTAATTTTAGGATTTTCAAGAATTTAGGTAACATAGGGTTTTAGAATTTCGTAGTAAAAATATAATTCAACAATTTTATTTTGCAAGATCCATGCCAATTGTTATGTGGTTTATATTCAAATTTGATGGTTATGGTTGGATAGTCAATTCCCCTACGTTAAATTTTTTCATTGGTGTCCCTTTGAAGTCATCATTCCAAAGAGGTTCCATTACATAACTTGGACTTGTCTATGAAGCTGCCATTAGAAATTTGGGACTAATTACTAAATAAGTTAGAGATTAAATAAATAGAAAAAAATCAGAAGTGATATTTGGGATGACTATCAACATTTAAATGTTAGGTTAATTAATAATAAAAATTTACAATCATAAAAATAATAAAAATCAATTTCTTATATTTTGATTTTTTTATTAACTTGTGAATAGGCTTTGTTACAATACCATGAATATTCACCCCCACATTACCATGGATGTCATTAACCTGTAGAAACTAAGCTTTCTTTCAATACCGTGGGCCAATACCATGGCTTATTAATACCACATACAAAAAAAAACATAACTTATTTCACAATAAAAATATTTTAAAACAATACGAAAATATTATTAACCATGGATATTCAACCCCACTTTACCATGGATATTATTAACTTGTAAATAGGATTTGTTACAATACCATGGGCCAATGACATCACATATCAATATCACATGCCCAAAAAACATAACTTATTTCACAATCAAAATACTTTATAACAATATGGCAAGATTCTTAATCATGGACATTCATGCTCACTTTCCCTTGACATTATGAACTTGTGAATAGGCTTTGTTATAATAGCATGGGGCTAATACCAAGGCTTATCAATACGACATGGCAAAAAATCATAACTTATTTCGCAATAAAAATATATTTTAACAATATGAAAAGATTCTTAATCGTGGATATTCACCCCCAGTTTACCATGGATATTATTAACTTGTAAATAGGCTTTGTTACAATACCTTGGACCAATACCATGGCCTATTAATACTAAATTCCCAAAAACCATAACATATTTCACAATAAAATTAATTTATTTTTATTTATTTTTATTACATTTTTTAAATTGAAGCTAAAAGGAAAAAGGTTATAATTACTTTTGAGATATATATAAACTCTTTATCCTCACCACTGTTAAAAATATTCCATAGAAATTAAATTAAGGTTTTAATAAAATTAAAAATGGGAGTACTTTTATATTTAAAGATGTGAAATGTATATTATATAAATAGTTTTAGTAAGAACCAACATAGGTCCATCTTAACTAACCATCCAAGGGATGGAAAAAAGAAAAGTGAAGGGGAGAGAGGGAAGAGAGGGAGGAGAGAGGAAGGGAGACAGTGAAAAATCTGGAGGGAAGAGAAAGAGAGACAAAGAGATAGAGAGAGATGGGGGAGAGATAGAGGGAGATGGGAGAGAAATGGGGAGAGGGGAATCAAGAGATAGAAGGAGAGATAGATGGAGTTGGAGGGGGAGATGGAGAGGGAAGGGATAAGGAATACATAATGGGAGAAAGGTGGAGAGAGAGAGGAGAGTGGGAGGGAAGAGAGAGAGAGAGAGAGAGGTAGAGAGGAAGAGGAAGGGGGGAGAGAGAGATAGATATGGAGAGAGTGTTTGCATGTTTGGGGTTAAATAGAGAGAGAATAAGAAAGAGACACATAAATAAAAAATAGATATGATATAGTATTATATAGCCAACCTAGTTTCGTATTAACCCCATATCTATCAAGCATTGAGAGGGATCAAATGTCTCGAGGTGCACACCTTTCCTCAAGTTTTGCACTAAAAAAAGAGGTTTTCACCTCGAGAGATTGGATCCCTCTCAACGCTTATAGATTTGTGGTTAGTATGGATCTAGGCTAGTTATATGTATTCGAATTTTTTATGAGGAAAATAATACTTGGATATTTTGTATAATTTTAGCATAATTACATGTATTTGATGTATGGTTTTGTATAAATTATAAATATATATTTTTCATGAAATTTATTTTCGCACTTCAATACCAAAGCATGGACTGTTTAACATAGGGTTTAAGGGGTGGCACAATTTTCTTGTAGGATTTAAGGTAATGTCTTGAAACCTCAACAACCTTTCATACAACATAGACAACATTGTGCCTACCAATTTTCAAACCCCATATTGATAGTCAACAAGTTGTGTGCACACCTAAGTGTTCACATGCCTATTATGAGGAATCAAAGTCATCATAGAGCCATCATGGAAGCCAAACATTGACAAATGGTACCGAGAAGACCAATAATGGTCGTCATTGTCATGAAATCAAACCATATTTACAAACTTAGCAAAGATTCTTGTAGTTGCATGTATACCTACATAAATTATGTCTAATAACTTAGGTGGTGGGAAATTCCATAACTTTTTTTTTTCCAATAAGAAAAAGACATCATTTTTGTGTTAATATTAATGCAAATATGTAATTTAATTCAATCTAACATATGCTAAATTTACTTCACCTGAATGACATGATATTGTAATATATTCAACATCTAATGTTCAGGCAATATCAAAATCCCCATAGGATTCAAAATAATTTCGTAATATTCTAGTACTGCTATGCTCATAATGTATGTTCAAACTATATAAACAACATGATATCCCAGTTGAAAACTAGTATCCTAATTTCAATGGATATGAGCCTAATAATAAAAAATGTAGATATGAATGAAAAGTTAGGTCTTCAACTAAAGGAAATGTGTCCTATACTAACTACTCAACACTTATCCTTGTAGGTATTCTTCATAATGTATTTGATCCAGCTATAATCCCACTCTCATTTTGCATAATCTATCAATATTTAATGTAATTCCTTGTGAATGGGATCAGAGGGTATAACCCTAAATGTTCTAATAAATTGCATAACTCTAATAGTCCATTGATACAGTCAAGAAGTTTTTAAGGAAGTATAACCTTTCATCCAATCTATAACAACTTTTGAATCCCCTATCATTTGTAAATTTAGATTGCTGAAGTGACATAATTAAAATGACTAGCATAAACAACTAATTTGTACTATTGTATTACTTGTTAATCAGTCATGTTTATGCTACTAGACTAAATTAGTCATTCACGCTAGTCATTTTTAGTTGTATCACTTATTAGCTAGTCATATATTTTCACCTGTGACTAAATTAGTTTTTTATGTTAGTCATTTTTAGTTAATCACTTAATATTGCTCATTTTTTGTAGCATTTCACTTTGAAAAGCTACAGTGACTAACTTTTTCGGTCACCTGGTCATTAATTTCATAATTTTCTACTAGTGAAAAGTTCAGAAATTAGTTGGATGAAGAAGAAAACATTGAATTGTATTTTCTACAAGTTGATGAAGCTGTAAATTCCATACAAGGGATAGGTGGGCCCATAAGAAGAAGTATTTGTATGGAATATAGTGAGATATCTTCCCATTAGATTTGTCTCCAAGGTTTCAGTACTAGAAGGAAGGATGGATCTAGAAAATATTAAGATGAATGAATCACATGAAATACTTACCACTTATGAAAATAGAATAGAGCAGGAGAATCCATCTCATAGAGAAGAAACATTTACAACATCTAAGAAGATAGGGAAAAGAAAGAAACATTCTAAGACAAGCGCATGTTGCAGTTATAGTGAAGTGTAAGATGAAGAAATTACAAATTTTGTGAGAGTCAAAGAGAGTAACTGACAAGTATAAAGGCAAGATTCATTTGAAGTGTTTCAATATTGATGAAGTTTGTCATGTTGCTTCAAAGTGTATTTATGCAAATAATTCTGATAACAATGATGAAGAAGAAGCTCATAGGACAGTGAAAAAGAATCAAAGTATATAAAAGAAGCAAGGTAAAAAAGAAAATATTCAAGAAAAAATTATATTCAAAAGAAGATCTATCCTCATTTGGTGATAAAAGCAACAATGATAGTGAAAATGACACAGGAAGAGTGTTATTCATGGAAAAACATAATCAAAAGGATTATGTTAAAGACGATGAATGATATGGATTTAAACAAGAATGTAACAAATTAAAAATATAACCATAAATACAAAGATGCAGTAGAAATAACACTTCATTTCATTAATATAAAATGATGAAATATGCTTACAAACAAAATGGAAATAAGACTAGCTTAGGCGAAAGTAGCTTATCTCCGAGAAGAGATGTGGTGGCTACATGCCTCTAAACTGCATTACAATGAGGCTCTAGGACCATTTTATTATTGAACAATAAGAGCAAACCCTAAACAATGAAAACCCTAACCTGAGGAGATGTAACACCAAGTGTTTATGGGCCCCGTTGGGGTGTGTTGGATAACCAAATTCTTGGGCTCACAAATTTGTCATATTATCTTTGTTTGACGTGCATGATAACCCATTGGAAAGATCTCTCTGAGGACTACGATGGAAAAGATGATTTTAGGTAGAAAGTCACTGACGGTAGATTGTCAAAAAAATGTCGTTTAGTGCCTCAAAATGGCTCTGGAAGTTTAGGACCCAAAAAAGTGCTAAAAATAGTAAAATGTGCTTAAATTAAGGAAACTGAAAAATGAAAGAAATAATGGTGGGGTCCAAGTGGAATTGGCGGGTGGCCACCAATATCTAGTTCGATCATTCCTCTCCCATTAGGAAGCAATGTTCCCCATTGGGTTGAGTTCCATGAGATGAAGAAACTTCTACTGAACTTGGTCCCTCGCGAGCCACTTGCCTTGGTGAAGGAGTTGGCACGCTTTGATAACTCAATACAATTGGATCTTCTGTTGCCGAGTGTTATTGATCTACGTGTCCATGATCCAATTAATTTGGCTTTCTCCATGCAATCTAGATTTAACTCTGTAGGTGAGAGCTGTTCTGCAATGTCTGATGTGTCCAACAATGGTGGGAAGTATGGTCAAAGGTGCTCCACATTAAACATTGGGTGCAGGCCAAGGAATGTGGTAATGCTAAGCTCAAATGCATTGTCACCCAAAACCTTGGTAATGGTGTAAGGACCATATCAGAGTGGTCTGAGTTATGATAGGCTGCAGTAAGGTGTTCCTTCTGAAAATACAACCAGTCTTTGTTGCCCACCTGAAACTTGTGTGGCACCCGATGTTGATCATGTCACTACTTGTACTTGGTATTTGATTTCCTAGAATTTAATGGACCTATTGGCGGATATGTTGGATGTTCTCAATGAATTTGTTTGCCTTATCAGCTTCCGACTGGACATGAGCCAAATCTCCCTGAGTAGCTACAAATAGTATGGCCACATCAATGGGAAATAGTGGGTGGAATCCCAAGCCCACCTGAAAAGGGTTGTGGCTAGTCAAGTTGTGGAGACCCTAGTTATAGTTGTGCTGGACATAGGGAAGGCTCTCATCCCATGTGCATGGATGCTATGAGTTGTACATGCCCAGAATGTGTACGCTCATCCTGTTGACAACCTCTGTCTGGCCATCAGTTTGGGTATGGAAAGCTAAGGACTTAGTGAGCTTGGTGTCTAGCATCGACCAGAGATTAGACCAAAATGTACTGAAGAAACTGTTGTCCTAATCTGAGATGATAGACTGTGGGATCCCAAAGTGTACCCACACTCATTCAATGAAGAGTTTAGCAGTGGCTTCTGCTGTGATATTCTTCTTGCAGGCTGCTAGAATGGCCATCTTCAAGGATCTGTTGACGACCACAAAAACTTAGTCGTTGCATGCTTAGTAGAAAGAAGGCCTTACATGTAATCCATGGAGATGGATTCCAAAAATCGACTAGAGGTAGGCAACAGAGTATAGAGACCTTTCTTCTTGATGGTCGGTTTGGAAATGGCGTAGGGAGTGCAGGATATGATTTACTTCCTCACATCCCGTCGAAGATTCGGATAGTACAAATACTTCTGCAGTATTGCCACTATTTTCTTGAACCTAGAATGCCCAGCGGATCGACTGTAGTGCGCTTCCCAAATCATCTTGGCTTGCTCACTTGAAGGAACACAAAGGTGTCCTAGGTGGCATAGCAGGCCATCTTGGAGGTGAAAATCTGGAAGTTTTTGACCCTCAAAGAGGCTCTAGTATGTGTGGCCAAAATCTAGGTCACTTTTGTAGAGAATTGGTCAATAAGAAGTCTCGTTCTCACAAGAGTTGAGCATGATTGTTAACGCCATGATCAGTGGTCGGCTAAGGTAGTCTACAATCTTATTGGCTCTACCCTTCTTATTCTTGATATTCAAATGGAACTATTGAAGGTATATGGACCACTTTTTATAGATATCATTATGGAACTTCCCTTGCATCTATATGAAATGCAGGGGTTGGTGGTCTATGTGGATGACCATTTCCTTCCCAAAATGTAATGGTTCCATTGTCAACAAGCATGCACAATGGAATACATTTCTTTGTCATAAGTGGGATACTTCCTGACTATATCTGAAAGTGTCTCACTCTGATATGCCACTGGATGCCCCTATTGAGTAAGGACTACCCCAATAGCATAGTCATAGGCCACCATCTCGATCTCAAATGGTTGTTGCAAGTCTGGTAAAGTGACCACTAGTGGAGAGTAGAGGTAATGTTTCAACTCCGCGAATGCCTTCTATTGAGATTTTGACCAAAAGAATTTTTCTTTTGCTCCTCCCTTGGTGACTTGACTCAAGGGCTAAGTGATATGAGAGAATCCCAAGACAAACATGTGGTAGAAATTGGCAAGACCTAGAAATATACGGAGCTCTGTCAGAGTGGTTGCGGCTGGCCAATCCCGAATGACTTGGATCTTGGATGGATCCACATGCACCCCTCATTCATCAATAATGTATCCCAGATACTGAACTTGGGTCATTCCAAAAGTGCATTTCTCCAAATTGGCACACAAATTATGTTGTCGTAGTGTTTTGAGAACCTGTCGGATGTGGTGGGGGTGATATTCCCAACTCTAGATGAAGATCTAGATGTCATCCAAGTATACCACTACAAATGGGTTGGTGAGTGGTCGCAAGATGTCATCCATCAGGCTCATGAAGGTTGCAGAAGCATTCGTCAACCCAAAAGGCATAACCAACCATTTGAAAAGGCCCTCCTTGGCTTTGAAGGGAGTCTTCCACACATCGGAGGATCTGATTGGTACCCAATGATAGCCACACTTCAAGTCGATCTTGTTGAAATATTTTCCCCTCTTCAATTGGTCTTGCAGGTCATCAATCCATGGAATCGGGTAACTATTCTAGAAAGTGATGTTGTTTACTGCCTAGTAGTCAATACAGAGTCTCCAAGTCCCATCCTAATTCTGTAACAACACAATCGGGTTCCCACAGGGTGATGAACTTGGACAGATGTGACCTTTCTGAAGTAGCTCCTGAATCTGCTTCTTGATTTCGTCATTCTCTAGAACAGAGCGTTGATAGATTAGTCCATTGGGTAGCGATGCACTTGGGGTCAGATCTATGGAGTGCTTGACCTGACAGTGCATAGGCACCCCGGTGGGGGAGGTGAAGTTTTGAGGGGAGGGGCCCTGTCTAGAGGTCTTGGCCACTATCTTTGTCTTTCCCTGAGGGCGTATCATCAGGAAAAAAATTTCCTAGTTTTCGAAATGAGCTTATTGCATTGTTTTGTAGTAACCAAAGAGATGGCGGTAGGTAGTACCAGCTCCAATATCCTATACAACTTATTTCCCAAAGTAACAATAACAACATGAGCCTTGAGTCATACACAACATGTCACTTCCATAAGTATGGGTGGCCTAATAATACATCACAAACATCAAGGGGAGCAACGTCACGTAGTACCTCATCCATGAAGGGCTTGATGTTGTATAGAAGGCAATACTGCTAGCTCACGCGAAGATCTTGTCTTTGGTGAAGCCACACATAGTGTATGGTTGTGGATGTGATGTGGTTGGTAATCCCAGCCACTTCACAACCTCTGTGTAAATGAGGTTCTTTTGACTCCCACTGGCAACAATGAACTATAGCGGGGAACCATTTACCCACATCTGGCAGTGGAAGAGGGGCCCCTCATCCTCTGGATCTTCGGGTTCCTCCTTCTAGATCTTCTTGGTGCCAACAATGGCATTGGGCTCTGCATCGATAATATTCTTCCCTTTGTCATTCCCCTTGTTGAGTTCTAACTTAGAGTCCTAACATGCACTTGATTCTGAAGCCTTGCACTCAGCCACCAGTGACTTCTTGGCTCGACACTCACTCGTGTTGTGAGTGGAGCTCTTATGGAACT
This sequence comes from Pinus tabuliformis, assembly GCA_031772625.1. NCBI lineage: Eukaryota > Viridiplantae > Streptophyta > Pinopsida > Pinales > Pinaceae > Pinus > Pinus tabuliformis. The sequence goes on from CM062817.1 coordinate 1,825,204,537, forward strand.
CACACCACTTTCCTGTGTCCTTCTTCAGCTTCGTGGCATTGTTCTTTACTTGCGGCCTTGGTGGGTTGTCCTGGGCCGCCATGCCTTGTCTTTGTCCTTTATTCTGTGGTTTGGGGGCACCTTTCCCTTACTTCGGATTTGCAGATCCAAAGTCTCGCTTCTTATGTTTAAACTTTTGCTCTATCTTGACCACATATCGGTATATCATGTCGAGCAAGGATATGTCCAGGAATTCCATCTCATCTTGGATGTACCTGTGCATGTAGCTGAGGTACTTGAGAACCAAATGCTTCTTAGAATCCTTGATACCCACCTTTGTACGAAGGGTATGAAAAAAATTGGTAAACTTCATCACATCTTGGTCCCTTGCCTGTCGCAACATTGTCCACTTTGTGTATGTATCATCATAGCTCCTGATAGGGTAGTACTCCTCCTTGATGGCATCCTGGAATGAGTTCTAGGTGGGTGCGGCTGAAAACAATGAGTTTTTACTTTCATCCTTTTGCTCACAGTAAGTTTCCCACTAGTCCTTGACATGGGGGGTTGCTTTGAGAAGTGCAAAGGTGATCTTTTCCTGGATGGAAAAATCATGAATGGAAAAATATCCTTCTAGCAGATTTAACCATTTTTCTACAATGTCTACACCTATCTGACCCTCAAATCTAGGAATGTCAAAGTTAACATGTACCTTAGATGGTGTGGTGCTTCTAGAGTAGCTACCGAAACTAGATGTCTTGCGCCTTGGTAGCCGTTGAAGGATCTGGCAAAAATTTTCCATCATCATGTTCCTTTGTTGCTTGAGGAATTCCTCGAGCAACATTTTGATAGGATCTCCTACCCCCTGGTCTTTCTTTTCATCCGCCATGGGAGGGTATCGGAATTTTCAAGGCTAGTCTCACAAAGGTTTGACTAGTTCAAGCCCTAACTCCTCATATCCTGACCTATTTTGGGAAATGCAAAGAAAAACAGAGAAAGAGAAGACCACTCTAATACCACTGATCTGGATTTAACCAAGAACGCAACAAATTACACATATAACCATAAATACAAAGATGGAGTAGAAATAACACTTCATTTCATTAATATCAAATACTGAAATAAGCTTACAAACAGAATGGAAATAAGACTAGCTCGGGTGATGGTAGCTTATCTCTGAGAAGAGTTTATGAGCCCCATTGGGGTGAGTTGGACATCCAACTTCCTGGGGTCACAACTTGGTCATATTATCTCTGTTTGACGTGCGTGATAACCCATTGGAAAGATATCTCCGAGGAATACAACAGAAAAGACAATTGTAAACAAAATGTAGTTGGTAGTAGATTGCCAAAAAAACTTCGTTTAGGGCCTCAAAATGGCTCCAAAAGTTTAGGACCCAAAAAGTTGCTAAAAATAGTAAATTGTGCTACATAAAGGAAACTGAAAAACTGAAAGAAACAATGGTGGGGTCCAAGTGGAATTGGGGGGTGGAAACCAATATCCACCTAGATCAATGAAGAAGAAGGCGAGGTATATATTGAAAGAGAACTTGTGACTGCTCTTAAATATCTAAAATCATAAAAGAAGAATGTCAAAGAATTGGATGTTGAGCTAAGAGAACTAAAGAAAGATGCCAAAAAATATCAACAACAAGATTGAAGAGTCAGAGAATATCATCATCAATCTTAAAGTATAGATAGAACATGGTATAAAAACTGAAGAATCAATCAAAAGGGAATTGGAAGAAAGTACTAAGAAAAGGGAAGATTGGGAAGAAGAGATGGTCTCTTTGCAAAAGGAAGTGCGTAAAAGGACTGACCAACGAAACTTTTCAAACACCACTAAAGTATTGGATGAAATAATTAGCATTCAAATATCATCCGACAATAAATCTAGACTAGGTTAGAAACCCTCTCACGTGGGGGAGGCTATGGAGAAATAGGTGTGCATTTAAAGATTCATCCTTTGATAAGTTGGTAGAAGGAAAAAAAATTCAAAGAAACATTCCACATTAGGGGTAGTTTTAGTGGAGTAGAAGCTTTGGCAGGAAAATTCATGAGAAAAATTGCAAAAGCAGTCATTGTTATTGATGCATAACAAGCCATGAGAATCATCACATGTCAGGGGTATATAAGTAGTTAAAGGAAGATAGGAATTTTGCAGGAATTTATAGGAATATATTTTGTTAAGGGGAGTAACCATTGACCATTAATGTCAAAGGGGGAGAGAAAACAAGCTACGGTGATCAGAGTCATGAAGTCAAGGGCGTAGTGATAATAGGGGAGTATGTTTGTTTCCATCAATGAAAAAGGGAGATCTTGAATGATGTTGTCATGAATTCCAACGACAGTCCTTGGACTCACTTAATATTTGTTTATATTGAATTGATTGAGAGTCAAATGGTAAATAAGCCTACGATTACCTGACAATTAATGAGGAATTTCGATAAGAAGAACAGTTTGCTTAAGCTCAATATCATAATTCGTTTATTCTCCCTGTCATGCCAATCCCAATGATATATGGCTCATCAATAGACTCTGCACAATTTTAGAGATATTACAAATAAAAGTTGGTGTCTCTCTCTTGTGGTCAAAATCACCAAAGGGAGATGATGTGGCATCTTATCATTGACTAGAGAATTCGGTCCAAATTAAGATGTAAAGAGGGAATTTATTTGAATAATTAAATCAATATTTTTATGGAAAAAGCAATCTTGAGGAGGGGATCAAATTTTAAATTCAAGTCTAAGTGCAAGTCAGACTAAATTGAAGAAGGGGTTTTGGGCTGCGAAATTTGAATTTTCAAAATTAAATTTTCCCTCCTTGGTTAATTTAGACCCATGCATGAGCTCTCCTTCATATCTATAAATAAGTGGATTTATCCCTCCTCCAAAGAGTAAGAATTAAGATGCATATCTTTACAAATCATTCTCTATAATATTTCAACCTAGTCTAGTCAAGAATATCTAAGAATAGGTCAATTCATGAAGGTTTGTAGGGTATAATTGCTATATCTTTTAGGTATGGGATTCATTGGGTATTGAATCTATTTTTGAAGGTGCTTTTGATGAATTTTAGGTGCTAATCAAGAGAAATTTTCTGAGCATCTTCACCCTCCTCTAAGGCATATGTATGATATATTTTGAGCAGAGATCAAAGGATACTCACAGAAGAACAATTGGCCCTAGTGAGAAAAATCTAGACTTCTTTCTGAGCATGTATGAGGTTGCTCACCCTCCATATCTAAGGCTTGAATATATTTTCAAGGTCAGCATAGAATAATTTTCAACCTCTTTCCTAAATAAATATGGAGCATATTCAAGTGATATCTATGTCTATTGTTTTGCTGGAAATTTCTTGAGGTTTTTAGCCCTCTTAGGGAATTGACATTGACATACATAAGGTTTGGAGTAGAACATTGTAGAACTTATCTTCAATGCATATCTTCTTATTAATCCTAACATGCTTCAAAGAGATATGACTAAGCTTTGTTAAGGTTACATGTGTTTAGCACGAGACCCATGTAAAATATCGAACAAGTCATGTCAAGTCTGATCCCATTGAAAATGAAACAATGAAATTGAATATTTTTCTATAGTAGGGTTTCAAAAACATTAGAATTGAATCTAATTAAAGGTATCTAAAGAGTATATTATTTATTTTTAAGGTAAAAATTGGTCTATCATTGTAATCCCTAAATTGACCTATTTAAGCCGCCATATGGACAAAGGTAAGCTGTTGATCCGAGGCATAATGAATATCCTATTGACTCTAATTTGTCACAAATTTCAGGTAATATTTGAAGGAATTAGTTCTAATATAATTTTATGCTCTAAGGATAGTTCTGAAGAATATTTTTCACCTCACTAGGTCTTCTCTAACTCATATTTTCAATGATATTATTTCAAGCTGAACTTGTTTATACACTAGTATTTATTGGAGCAATTTTCTTGCTATTTTGATGGTGATTTTCATTGTATTATAATGTTGATTGATGCCCTAATTAGAAAATAAACTTGAAAGTAATTAAGACACTTCTAGAACTTGTGTTTTCTGAGACCATATGTGATTTGATTTATAACACATCATTGAGTCACTTATTTGTTGAGTTGTCTCAATCTTAAGGACTATCTAAGGTTCTTATAGAGGGTGAAATACTATAACTCTAAAGTAGCATCTATGTTCCACAACTTTGAGACTAATTGCAAGACACTGTCAAGTTGTAGTGTATTCTTGGTAGGAATTAGAAATCGTCCCATCTCTTGCAATATTGTGTAACTGATATTGAAGTTCCTGGAATGTTATTTAGTGCATGAGGATTTCATTTGAATGGACCTTATTAATAGAGTTCATATTTTTGGAGAAGAGGATTCATCCACAAGAAGGGAAGAAACATTAGTATATGTGAGAAGAGAAGGTACAAGTCAGAGTAGTAGTGAAAACATTTTAAGGAAAAGGTCAATTTTTGTGGTGAAAGCACATTTTGGCATCCAAGGTACATTATCCAGGGATTTCATATTTTAGTAACGATAATTGTAGCCTTGAAGAAATATGAAACTCATTGTATATTTGAAGCATGAATTGGTAGATTATGCTAAGTAAATAAGCTACTAGGGTTTGATTCAATACGCATGACCCTTTTTGAATATTAGTTGTTTATACAGAGATGGTAGTTGAGCTTAGTAATGTTTAGTATTCCTAACAATATGTATGAGTGATGCATTACAAATGTTTCACAGTTGCCACAATGTTTGATATGATTTGACATAACTTGACCAAAAGCAGATTTGATTAAAGCTAAGGTTTGATGTATAGATTGACCATAAATAGATTTGACTAACCATACATTTTATTACAAGGTTTTATTTATTTATTTAGAGAAAAACTGGATCCACTTTAAAAATATATGAAACATGGCCTGCATGCTGAATAAGGTGGCAGGGTAGTGGAAGGCAAGAGAGTGGAGTCTCATTCATGTTGGAGCATGAGAGAACTTCATGGTGGTAGGGTGGTGCTAGGGAAAGTTGCAGCATGCATAGACTGTTGGAGTATCATTTATTTTTGAGATGATAAAACCATGGCGTTGGAGAATCCTTCCAGTTGGATTTGCTAAATTAGGGAGTTGGAGCTTCCTTCAAGTTGGAGCATGTAAGTTAGGGCATTGGAGTGTACTTTCAATTGGAGCTAGTAAATCAGGAAGTTGGAGGTTCCTTGAGATAGGAGCCTATAAATCAAGGGGTTGTAGCCTCCTTCAGTTGATACTGAAAACTTGGATGTTGGAGCTTCCTATTGATATAAATTATTGAAGACAAATGTTAAGAAGCATTCGTTGGTTTTTCTCTCGGAAGTTGTCCAACTAAAAGTATTGTGTCTACTATGTTTGATATTATGCATCATTGAATGGTGTTGCTGATTTATATTTTGATCTGATACTAATGCTAATTAATTTTTTGAAGATTAAATAATTAACTAATTAAATCAAATATTGATTCAACCCCCTCTTAATATTTCCAACATAAACACGAGGCTTTCATAATGCAACATATTAGATATCATTTTCAGGATTAACTACATAGAGTAAATCATTAAAGTATGCACATATGCATGAGTATTAGTCTCAAGTGACCAAATTTTTCATGATTTTAAATTCCCATATAAAACTCATAGGGGCGAAAAGTTTCATTGATAATGTAGAATTTCCTGTATATTCACAAGCTCATGCAATTTACTAAAGCACAGGACACGAATCTACTTCTACTTTCAACCAGTGGAAGCCAATAGATCAATGAAAACAATATGAACAAGTAGAAGACAAATCAATGGCACATAATACAATATTTTTTCCTCAGGAAATCCACAACTCAAAACCTCGCCTATCTATGTGGCATTATATCAAAAATATGAGTGAAGATTCAAATCTTGTTCTCATAGGAACAATTCCTCACAAGTATGCTCAACTCTTTGCCTCACAACCCAGCTATTAGCCAACACTTAGCCAATTTTCAGTTCCCGTGAGATCCCTATTTATTTGTGCAATTCCTAGGATTATAATTTATATTTAAAGGGAATTCATCCTTCCAAAATTGCATAATCTAAATATAGGTCGTTCTCTGAGTGCATGAATGATATTTACAAATTAGTAAATTATACAACTGATAGTACACTGTCCCTACACTCTACTCTCAACTGGGTCCTTCTCTGAACTAACATGCATGAGTTTCTCATGAGGGAATCTTCAATTAACTGAAGTAACACTTGTGGATGCACCAGTGCACCAACTCACTGTTAGTCCTTTATTAGTTCCACAAATATTTAGCACTAATTTAACTGACCATGACTCATAAACTGAGTTATCTAATTATAACTCAATTTAAACTCATACTTTGCCCCTAAAATTTAGGGACAACATATACATGACTGCATAAAGACTTCCAACTCAAAATTCCTAAGCTAATTAAGTCAATTAGACTTAACTAACTATTTATAAGTTTCTATGAGAATATAATTCGATTTTAATTCTTAGTTTAATTCAAGGACAAATTAAACTGGAATTTCTTGTCGCCATTTATCAACACTCCCTCTCAGCAAGAATCAAATTATCAGCTACCCCGATCTTATCTCTGTGAAACTTGAATTTACATATTGACAATGGCTTTGTCAAAATGTCAACATGTTGCTCTTCTGTAGGAATGCACTCTAACAACATGATCCACCACAATACACAATCTCTTAGATGATGATATCAAATATAAATGTGCTTGGACCTATCATGGAAAAATGGATTTTCAGAGAGTTTGATACAACTCTCATTATTGCTGTAAATCATTTTCAGATCCATATACTGACCAAACATACCAACCAAGATCTTCTTCATCCATATGGCCTCACATGTTTCCTAACTTGCAGCCGTGTACTCTGCCTCTGTTGAACTAAGTGAAATCAACCTTTGTTTCCTATTGTACCAAGAAACTATTGTTGACCCAATACTAAAAATCACTCCTGATGTGCTCTTCTCTTTAGATGGACTCCTTTCCCAATCTGCATCGTTGAAGCCTAGAAGTTACGCTCCATTTTTCTGTTTGTACCATATTCCGTATTGAGTAGTTCCCCTAAGGTATCTCAATACATGCTTTTTTTCCTTCTAATACAACTTGGTAGGCCTAACCATCACTTGATGAAGTTGATTAATAGTATAGCATAAATACGGTCATGTGTTCACCAAGTGCATAAGTGAACCCACAAGATTCCTATAAAAAATATCTTCCACTACTTGTGTTAGCATCTACCTTCCTCTAGTTACCAGGTAGAGGAGTCCCCATAGGCTTGCAGCTCTCCATGTGGAACCTCCTGAGTATCTCGTTGGCATACTTTCCTTGAGACATAATCAACTCACCATCACCCTGCCATAATTCCATGCCTAGAAAGTAATGCATAAGCCCCAATTCCATCATCTCAATCTCTCTTCCAAGGTCTTTTTTTGTAATATTTGATCATCTCATCATCACTTTCCAGTATGAGATCATCAACATAAAGTACTTATATTAACAGTTTACCTTCCACCACTATGTGGTACAGGTTCACAGTCGCTTCACTATTCCTGAAGCCCAACCCGATGAAGTAGCTATCTATCCTGGTGTACCAAGTATGAGATGCTTCCTTCAGACCATACAACGCTCTCTTGAGCTGACACACATGCGACTCATGGTCGAAGGTTTCAAAACATTTAGAATGGTCTATGTAGACCTTTTCCTCTATCGTGCCATTAAGGAAGATTATCTTCACATCCATCTACTATATGTTCCAACCCATTTTCACTCATAGTGCCAATATAGATCTGATCAATGAGTATGTTGCATTAGGATAAAGGGTCTCATCATAGCTAATCTCCTCTACCTGTGAAAAGCCATGGGCTAGAAATCTATCCTTATTCTTCTCCAAACTACCATCTGCAGCTTTGTTTACCTTGTAAAGCTAATGAGAGCTCACAATAGACTTATCCTCCAGTCTCGGGACCGCATCCCAAAAACTGTTATGAGCTATGGACTCATACTCGTCCCCCATGGCATCAACCCAAATTGGTTGTTGCACTGCATCCTAAAAGGAAGATGGCTTTTCGGCAACAAATCCACTCATAAGAGCCATGTATCCAGTGTACCTGTCAAGTGACCTCCTCTGTCTACGTTGTGATGTGGGTGCTCCCACATTCTCTCTAGCATTCAACAACAATATATCCACCTCTCTTGTGTGCTTTCTTCCATCTCTGGAATACTCTTCCTGAGTTTATGTAACCACTCCTCGATCCTCTACATGTCATTGCTCCACATCAATCTGAGGCTCCTCAACCTTATTTTCTAAAATATGCTTAGCCGCATGTAGTTGAAGCTCCCTCTCAAGGGAAACTTGCATGGCCTTCTCCTCATCGAATCTAACATCCCTGCAAACCACTGCCATCCTATTGGTTGGAAAGTACACTCGATAGTTGTGAGGTGTATCATTTTCCCCACAAATATCCCAAACTCCGTTTTCCTCAGAATATTATTTCGTGCATCTTTGGTCACATGGAAATATCCTAATGACTCAAAAATTTTGAAGTGACCATTATATGGCCTCTTACTGAGGTAAGCCTCGTCTTCCATCTTCATCCCAAGTATTTGATGGGGGCTATGGTTCTAAACCTAAACCGTTAACTTAAATTTTCCTCAATCGTGCCATTAAGGAAGATTATCTTCACATCAATCTACTATATGTTCCAACGAATTTTCACTCATAGTGCCAATATAGATCTGATCGATGAGTATGTTGCATTAGGAGAAAGGTTCTCATCATAGTCAATCTCCTCTACCTTTGAAAAGCCATGGGCCAGAAATCTATCCTTATTCTTCTCCAAACTACCATCTGCAGCTTTGTTTACCTTGTAAAGCTAATGAGAGCTCACAATAGACTTATCCTCCAGTCTCGGGACCACATCCCAAAATCTGTTATGAGCTATGGATTCATACTCGTCCACCATGGCATCAACCCAAATTGGTTGTTGCACTGCATCCTGAAAGGAAGATGGCTTTTCCACAACAAATCCACTCATAAGAGCCATGTATCCAGTGTACTTGTCAAGTGACCTCCTCTGTCTACGTTATGATGTGGGTGCTCCCACATTCTCTCTAGCATTCGACAACAATATATCCACCTCTCTTGTGTGCTTTCTTCCATCTCTGGAATACTCTTCCTGAGTCAATGTAACCACTCCTCGATCCTCTACATGTCGTTGCTCCACATCAATCTGAGGCTCCTTAACCTTATTTTCTAAAATATCCTCAGCCGCATGTAGTTGAAGCTCCCTCTCAAGGGAAACTTGCATGGCCTTCTCCTCATCGAATCTAACATCCCTGCAAACCATTGCCATCCTGTTGGTTGGAAAGTACACTCGATAGTTGTGAGGTGTATCATTTTCCCCCGCAAATATCCCAAACTTTGTTTTCCTCAGAAGATTATTTCATGCATCTTTGGTCACATGGAAATATCCTAATGACTCAAAAATTTTGAAGTGACCATTATATGGCCTCTTACTGAAGTAAGCCTCATCTTCCATCTTCATCCCCAAGTATCTGATGGGGGCTATGGTTCTGAACCTGAACCGTTAACTTACATGCCTTAGCCCACAAGTGTAGTGGGAGACCCTGATCATGCAACATTGCCCTCGCTACCCTACTATGCTTATGTTCTTCCTCTTGGCCACCCCATTTTGCTACACAAAAGTTCTTAAAATCGTTTGAAACATACTCACCACTATTACCACTCTGTATTGATTTAACCTTCTTTCCCAACTCTTTTTCCACCAATTCTTTGAAGTCACAAGACTTTGTGAAGGTTTCATCCCTTTTATGCATGAAAAATATCCATCATTTTTGAGAAAGTTCGTCAACAAATATAACATAATACTTGTGTTTGGCTATGGATGTTTTTGAGAATGGTGCACACACATTTGAATGGACCTGCTCTAGAATAGCCTCCATATGATTGTCTCTGTCATGAAAGGAAGACTTGGTGTATTTACCCAAAGTACACACCTTGCATGTATCAACTTGTTCTAGTGTACATTTGGGTAAACCGGTGGATATCTATTGCATGATCTTCAAAGCCTGATGATGCAAGTGACTTAATCTCTTGTGCCACAAATCACCAACATCTCGGCTCTACACCATCTTTACTTTCGTGCTCAAAGCAACACAATCCTCTACCTCTAGCTTAAAGAGATTCTTCACCTGAATCCCTATGCTCTTTACTTGACCCATGGCTATGTGTCAAAGGAACACCTTTTCTCTTGAGAAAATCACATCATATCCTCTATCCTCAAGCATGGAAATGGATACCAAGTTTTTCCTCAGCCCAGGCACATATATACCTTTCCTCAAGGTGAGTGGAACCCCATGCTCCCTTTGAAAAGTAACCGTGCCCAAAACTAGTAACAGGATACCTCCCATCTTCACCCATGTCAATATGCATCTAAAGATCTTTGTCCTTGAGGTTATTGAATAACTTCTTGTCGCTAGTTATGTGGAATGAAGCTTCACTGTCTAAGCACCATACACTTCCCATCATTGATGACACCATGCATGTAATGATTGAAAAGTCCAATTTTAATTGAGAGGTCAAAGCCCCACCCACCGCTCCTCCTAAGGACTTCTTCCTAGACTTCTTGAGTGGACAACTAGTAGCAAAATGGCCAAGCTCATGATAATGAAAGCACTTAACTTTCGTCATGTCTTTCTTCTTACCTCCATGGAAAGAATATGATTTGGATTGTGAATCTTTCCCTTTCTCATTCTTCACCTTAGTCGCTAAGGCACAATTCTCTTCATCATCAGTCTTTGATGAAGAGCCATCCCTGGTTTTCCTCCTAATCTCCTCTTGAATCAAATCCGACCATAGTCGTCCCAATCTGGCAGCTTCTCCTAACCATTGGCAGAGTCCTGATAACTATGAAAACTCTTTGGGAATACATGAAGAGAAAGACTCACCATATGATCCTTGATCACCGTGATTCCAACATTTCCAATTCCATCATGACATTGAGTGAACTTGGTCAAGTATTTTGGAATAGTCATGGCTTTCTCCATTTTGATTTTTCGCAGTTTCTTCTTTAGTGCCAATTTTGTTTGGTCATTGTTGTTATGATACAAGTCCGCCAATGATTTCCACATAGCATACGGATTTTACTTTCCATGGAGACTTGAGACAATGTGGTCTCGAACTCCCTTAAGGATTATCTGCCTCGCCTGCACCACACACATCCATTCGGCCAGATTTTGTGCATCTCATGCTGCTGGGTTATGAATGTCCTGATCACCAAATTCCTTCAAGCCATTATCCTCTAGCACAACGTCCATTTTGTCCCTCAAGGCTATATAATTCGATTTGACTTCCAAGGCATACTTGAGATGCAAAACGTAGAATGTCATCTGAAGTATGTATTGTAAATTTGAATTTCACGTGTAACTCAAAACTCAAAACTTTGAAATCTCCTCTAGTATATTGAATTCAATTCCGATACCATGTAGAATTTCTTGTAGATTCATAAGCTAAGGAAAATTACTAAAGCACACGATAGGAGTCTACTTCTTTCAACTAACGGAACTGAATAGATCAATGAAAAAAATGAACAAGAAGAAGACAAATCAATGACACATAACACATTAAGTTTTCCTGGGGAAAACCACAACTCAAAACTCTGCCTCCTCGTATTGCATTAAATTAGAAATATGAGTGAAGATACAAAGCTTGTTCTCACAAGAAAAATTCTGCACAAGTATGCTCAACTCTCTGCCTCACAAGTCGACTATTAGCCAACACTTAGCCAATTTCCACTGCTTGCTAGATCCCTATTTCTTTGCGCAATTCCTAGGATGAAGAACCATATTTAAAGAGAATTTGTCCTTCCAAAATTGTGTAAGCCAAACATAGGTCGTTCTATTAGTGCATGCATGATATTTACAACTCAGTAAATCATACAATTGATAGTACACTGTCCCTGCACTCTACTCTCAATTGGGTCTTTCTCTCAACTAACATGCATGAGTTTCTCATGACGGATTAGTCAGTTAACTGGAATAACCCTTGTGGATGCACAAGTGCACCAACTCACTGTTAGTTCTCTATTAGTTCCAAAAATAGTTAGAACTAATTTAAGTGACCATGATTCATAAATTGAGTTATATAATTACAACTCAATTTGAACTCATACTCGACCCCTAAAATTTAGGGACAACATATACATGACTACATAAATACTTCCAACTCAAAATTCCTAAGCTAATTAAGTCAATTAGACTTAATTAGCTATTTACAAGTTGCTATGAGAATATAATTCGATTTTAATTCTTGGCTTAATTCAATGAAAAATCACATAACATCAACCATCACTTATAGGGCTTGCACACGATAACTAAAATAAATTTCATAGAATCAATCATGACCTCTAGGGCTTGCACTTGGTAACTAAATATCCAAAGATGTCTCCCATTCCAAGACTCCTTTGACTCAAGCACACTCAAGTTTGGATTTTTCCCCGCATTCAAGCTCACTTAGTTTGCTACCCAGTTTGCAAAACCTTAATAACTATTATACCATATAAATTATTCATTTAGGTATCCCGCACTTTAATGACATATTCTACTTTGTTAATTCTGAAAATAATATCACATAATTGAAAAAAAAATCTCCTTCTGATATATAAATGTAATATAAATTATAAATATCTAAATCAACTCACTTATTGATGTAATAAATCTCACTACACTTATTTTCTTTTTAAATATCATTTTTAATAAAACTATATTTTAAATAACTATATTAATAATTTTATTTTTTTTAAGTTAGATAATTTTTGTTTTAAATGTAAATTTTTTCTTATAATTAACTTACATACTTTAACTATAATCCTATTCCATTATATGTAATTACCATATCAATTCACATGTATTTTTTCAATTAATTCCTAAGATTTATTTGTATATGAGAATGTATTTATACCCAATAAGACAACTGGTAATAACTCATTTATTTATGCTTTGTTGTCGCATTAAACTGTTGATATTAACAAAAGCATCCACCGTTAAATGATAAAGTAGCTCAGGCTTTTATGATAGTTTGAAATGATAGCATGTGGGCTAGAATTCATCGATGTGATATTTTGAAATGATAGCATCTGCGCTAGAATTCATCGGTGTGATATTTTGAAATGATGGCATGTGCGCTAATTCATCGGTTTTTTGACTAAACTACAGATGAAACCACGGCAATAAATATTTATTTTGCTATTGACTCATTGATGAGTGAGTGCTATATCCGTTCACTTTTATATTTTTCCTCGCTCGTCCTTGGTGGGTTAGTTTGTGAAATATAGATAAAGCTTGGTGTTTTTAGTTGGAAATCATTAATATATATTAATAAAGAATAAATAAGGATGGATGGTATGATTGTGTGAGGAAAAGTCATTTGGATTCGTTAGTACTTCTTAATTCACTTTGGTACAAATGGCTTTTAGGAAGCATGTAATAAAATATAAAGCACAACAACATGGTTTTATATTCAATATCATTGTCCTCACTCTGAACAAATGACAACATTCGATAGAAAATGGAGTAATAGGAGAGCATGTGCCTTGAAAAATAGAGAAGAAACAATGATGGAAGGAATGATTTTCCGAGGAAAATGCAACATCGAATTATCGTAGAGTATATATTTATTCAATTATACTATGATTTTTAAAAATAGATATTTTTAATAAATGTTTTAGTGTAATATTTTTATAGTTTTCCTGATTTCTTTTACCTTATATATTAGATTTTTTATTTTAATTAGATTTTTTATTTTAATTATATATTAATATATGTATTTAGTTTTATCTTGAGAAATAATTTTAATATTTATTTTTAAAATTGGAATGATAAAATATTAATGTAAATTAATTTTGGTTTCCAATGTATTATGTGATTATGAATATTTTTTTTAATGTCAATATTTTTAGATTGTAAAAATTAGGAAAGATTTATATATTAACGGTTAGCTGGAGATTATGATATATTTGGATTTAAGATGTATCTAGCTTAATTCTAAATGTATATGATGAGAGTTTGAGAGGGCTTAATGATTAAGAATATGAGTTTGCTAGTAGAACCTGTATATATCTCTATACTTTAGTACTTCAATTGTTGTCTTAGGTAGTTCTCTTATACCACAAACAAGGTAGTCTCATACACCAATTTAGTGTCTCCCTTATCTATGACCCCAAAATTATATTATTATCATTATATGTTTTAAATGAACTGGATCCTTTGAGATTTATGAAGTGTCATCTATAATTTGCTATAAAAATATTAATTTTAATCATTTTAAATAAGAAATTGATTTTGAAGATCTTTAGAGTCTCTTCAAATATTTTACTTAAGGCCACATCTTTTATTTCTTGCTTTTCAATATTATTATTTCCCTTTTCCAATCTCATAAATACTTACAATTTTATTTACATTTCCTTATTTAATTTTGATTTTCAATATTTTTTTATATATCCTAACGATATAATGCTTTTAATTAACGAGTACTAAGAAAAATTATAGCCAATGAAGTTGAGAATTTAGAGTTATACCTACGAATCACATTATAATATGTATTTTGAATCTCGATGACACTATGTTATTGTTAAAACTAGATGACAATATGTTATGTTATTGTTAGTGTCATTTCACTTGATATTTTGAAGTATATGCTGATCCATATCAAAGTACTTAATGAGTTTCATTGGTGCTATTTCTTCGATTAATAAGTTTAATGCTATTTCACTACATTATCATGAGACTAAATGCATTTTTTTTTGTGGTATGTAATTTTTAAAAATAAAAATAAAAAAATACATGTATTTGATTGTTATAAATGATTTTGATGTGTATTATCACTCAAATCAACACATCCCATTAGTTAGTCTCAAACCATAACTAAAATGGATTTGGTTCACAGTCATTTCGTCGGGTCAGCTAAATTTCCAAACCTCTGTTATGATATTATTACAATCTCTACTCTAACTATTCGAAGAACACCTTATTAAATATTCCCTGTGGATCTTTATGCAAGGTGGCTATTATTCTCTGGTTTACCTAATACCGTTGTTATTTATCTGGTCAGGGTTGTTATTTATCTGGTCATTTTCAAATTTTTAAGTTTATTTTTAAAATTTTGGATTTTAATAATCATATGGTTTATGGTTTTTAAAAATGATGTGTTATTTTGGTTTTCAAATATATGTGGTATATGTTTGAGCATGTGTTGAATTTGGTTTTATTTTGGTTTTCAAATATATGTGCTATATGTTTGAGCATTTGTTGAATTTGATAATCATTGTGAGAGCATATTTAATTTCATGTTTAAAGTATTCTCATTGATTCTCAACACTTTGATTTTATTATTTTATTCTATTACATTTAACTATTTATTATTAGTCACTTTTTTGTGAAGAGATTGAAATTTTACATATCTAAGACTTGCTATGGCTATTCACACTTTTGTTCTTGAAGGTTTTTTTTCTTGTAGTTAGGTCTTTGTTTACTTCACATTTCCTTAAGCAATGTGTGTGAAAATTTTGGAGACATATCCGTTTTGTATACTTGATGACTCTTATTATTTCAAGAACAATGTTGCAGTCACAAAGGTCTTAACATTAACATGTTAACACTAGGTCCATACAAGCTTATGAGGTATCATGCCCTCTATATGCAAGTCATATTATTTAATTAGTGTCTCTCAATGCATACTAATATATGAAAGCAAATATCCTTTTGATTAAGTGAAGGGGGTAATCATCGAGATAAACAATCACTTAGTTAATATAGTTCTGTAGGAAATGGGATTGCAAAAAATAAAGCCAAGAGAAATAAAGTTTGCAAAAAATAAAATTGTCAAAAAGTAAAGTTGGAAGAAATGAAAAATATAATACTTTACAAAGAATGGAACTAAATTATAATTTCAAGGAAATCAAACTATACTATTTTCGTGTAGGAATGTAAATTAAATCAAAACATAAAGAAGTAACAACGAAATTTGTAATGTTGTAATGTAATGTAATTCCTATAGAGATGGTTGTATTTTTCTTAGCCTCCTCTTATTCACTAGAGCATGTCAAAAATGGTTATTGAAAGTATTATTCAGATGAAAAATACAAAACCATGCGAAAGAATCAGAAGATGAATCTTTTGGATCTATTTTATAGGAACTTTTGTGATTCTATGAAAAGGTCAAACAATTCTACACTAAACTTCCAAAATTAAACTGAATGCAACAACTTGATGAAACCTTAAAAATGATAAAGGAAGTTATTTAAAATACACATAACTCACAATAATAATTATCAAATGAGAAAAATGAAATTCTTAAATTCCTACATGAAGTGACAAAGTGCATCATTCATTAAAGTCATTGTAACAACAAACAATACATGACAAGTGTAAGAAATAAGCATGAAAATTAGATATAAAAATTATGATACACTCTTCAAATCTCCTTTGGGTGGGTCCTCCCTAAGGTGATCAAGGACTTGAGAAAAATCAACACTAGTTTCTTAACAAAGAAAAACACCTTTCCATTAATTCAAAGTCAACATTACTTAAGACTAAGATAAAAAAAGTTGCAATATTAGAGTAATGTTCTTTTTCCTCTCAAAAGTTGTCTCACAACTAGCCTCGAGTTCTCTGTTTATACAAAGTGTTGAGGAAGTAACCTCCTCAATAAAAGGGTTTCTTTTCCTCTAAAAAACACTAAAAGTATGGGTAGTTTGTCTCCTTGAGATTCTGACACTGCCACTTCTTATCGTCATTGTCGATAACTCCTATAACTGAGTAGTCTTAGACGTTCACACGTGTAGCAAAGGGCACAAGGCCCTTATATTTATTTTAGAATATCGACAGAATATTAGAGGGAAACTTTTTGTTATAAAAAACCTATCTAAATCAATGTAATAATGTTGTCAAAGGTGAAGCAAAACATTAATATGATTAAATCACTTAAGCATTAACTCAACATAAGGAATAACATATAAATCATGAGGAAGCACATTAAACAAGGTCCTAAATTCATGCTTTTGAAAGTGGTAGAGGTTGTACACAAGCCTTTAATATTACAATTCAAGGGCCTTTTATAGTCCCCTACATAGATGTTTTTCCATTCCTAGGAAACTATACATTTTCTAGTCTTTGGGATCAACGAGTTGTTGTCCGTTCAAATCCTTGGAATGCTACCTAGCATCCCATGCTATGTACCTTGGTAACTCTGTTTCATTGATAAAAATATGTTGTATTCGTTGTGAAGGAACATTTTGGCATCTAAGGTACATTATCCATAGATTTCATCTTTTAGCAACTATAATTATAGCCTTGAAGAAATATTACACCCACTGTATATCTGAAGCATGCATTGACAAAATATGCTAAGAAAATATGCTACTATGGTTTAATTTGATACAAGGAATAGTTTTGAATCTAGGTTGCTTATAAAATGACAGTTGTTGAGCTAAGTAAGGTTTGATACAACTGACAATATGTATGAGATGTATTATAAAGGTGTCATGATTGTCATAATGTTTGATATGAGTTGACATAACAAGATTGGATTGAAGTAGGGTTCGATGTATAAATTGAGCATAAACATATTTGAGTAACAAAATATTATATTACAAGTTGTTTTGTATTTATTTTTAGCACAAGTGGATCTAGTCTAAAGGTATATGAAACACAGTCTAGTTGTTGAATAGGATGGCAAGGTGGTGCAAGATAGGAGAGTGGAGTCTCCTTCATGTTGGAGCTTGAGAACACTTCATGATGACAGGGTGGTGCTAAGGCATGTTGGAGCTTGCACATGGCATTGGAGGGTCCTTTTAGTTAGAGATGATAAAACTAGGGCATTGGAGCATCCTTCCATTTGCAGCTTGCCAATTATGGACTTGGAGCTTCCTTCAGGTTTGAACCTATAAATTAGGTGGTTGGAGCATCCTTCTAGTTGGAGTTGGTAAATAAGGAAGATGGATCTTCCTCCAGGTTAGAGCTTGTAAATCAAGGGGTTCGAGCCTCCTTCATTTGATGTTAAAAACATGGAAATTGGAGCTTCCTATTGATGTAAATTATTGATGACAAATATTAATAAGTGTTTAGTGGCTTTCCTCCTGGAAGGGTTTCCACCTAAAAATCTTGTATCTACTGTGTTGGGCAATTTATTGGACTTAAATTGCTGCATAAATTATCGACCAGGGAAACTCGTAAGCTTGTGATGGTGCCAGCAATATATATGCAGGAGTAGGCAACTAACTCTATGTCTAACTAAATTATTTAGGATTCAATACAATATGTAAGGGAAGAGGCTCCTAACTAAGGAGGTCCTGGTTGTCCTTCCCTACAGTATCATAGAGAAATCATTAATTACATAAAACTAAAACCTTGAAATGAAAACAAGAGAATGAACTTAGTTATTGTTTAGATTCAAGTAGAGAGAGAGACTAACTTAGTCTCTTGATTGTCCTCTCATGTACTAATCCAAATTAAACTAAGATTCATTCATAAGCATAAGAAATGAAATAACTTTGAAACATAAACACAAAAGAATGAATTCCAATTACCATATAAATCATTGGAGAGAGAGAGCCTAACTTAGACTCTTTGTTGTCCTCTCATATGTTGATAAGATTCTAATTGAAAATTCATTCATCAAACCAATCCTCAAACATCTAAGCAATGAAATGAAACAAGATCTAATATGAAATAACATGTTTCTCTCATCCTTTTAGAGTGAGCTCAATTCTCTTAAGAACAAGACAAATTATTCCATATACTACATTAAGAAAACTTATATCTAAAACTAGATAAATTCATATCCTACATTCACACAATTTATATCTAAAACTACATAATGGAAATATATGAAAAATGAAGCCTTATTCTATTCCATCATCAATTGGATACAATGCTCTAAGAGTCCTCTCCTTTGGAATGGAGGAGGTACTCCTATTTATACAAAAACTTATGATAACAACCTCATAAATGTAGACCCACTATTCTCTCCTTTGACCCACATATTTCTCAACCAATGATGACACATAACCCTATCCTCCATGATCTCCTCCATGAGGTCCATGATCTTCTCCATGAAGCTTATCTTATCAAATTCGAATTTGATCATTCAAGGCCACATAAAGATGCCCTGGAAGCTTCCTTTGTGCCTACACATGTCAACAAACTCATTCTAATTGTTAGGTATAAGTATAAGCATTTTATTTTCTAAAGTTTAGCCATAAATTCACTTAAAAATGTTAAGAATTAATAAACTTTGGAAAAGCATAGTTATAATCCAATAATGAGGTAAATGGAATGATGTGGAGGTGGAATGGAGGTGACATGAAGGTAAAATGTGAAAATATTGGTGAATAATGGAGTGAAAATAGGGACTATTTTGAGGCCCAACATCTCCCCCAAACTCAAGATATTGCATGTCCTCATGCAATCAATGGTATTGCATGTCCTCATGCAATCTATTACATTACTTTTTGAGCTTTGGCTTAAACTCTGCATGATATCATTTACATAACTTTTGCAAAGCATTATTTTGATGAATTACAACTTGGTTGGTTCTTGTGTTTCAACCATATTTTGTTTGTTGCATTCAATGTATGATCTTTGCATATTGATAATGTGATTTTTGTTGCAGATTATTTTTGTAGGAATGCATCATGGTTGGTTCTTGTGTAACAACCATGATTTGTTGGCATCCAATTAACTTTTAAATACTTTTATCAAAGCCACTTGTAAGCTCATGTAATAATGGCAGAGTATTTTTGTTGGAATGCGTCATGGTTGGTTCTTGTGTAACAACCATGATTGTTTTCGCATCCAATTAACTTCTAAATACTTCCGACAAAGTCATTTGTATGCTCATGTAATAGTGAATATACTTTGAAGGTAAGTGGGGTTAAGTGGGGTTGTGATATATGAATGTGGATATGAATGTAACAAAGCATGTATGTAAGTGTATCCTTCCCCTTAAACGGATGGTTTGGGCAGTTATGGGGAAAAGAAGGGAAAAGGAAGTGAAGTTTTTCCAAAAATTATTATTCTAACTTTTCAAGGAATTTAATGGTTAAAAGTTAGAAAATATCATACCTTAACTTACCCTTCCAAAAATTTATGAGATTTTTTCACGTGTGGCTGCAAAAATGTCGTTCATAGTCCTCCTTACTTGGTTGTGAAAATGGGGGATGAATCATGCATGTTCAGCTACCACAATTCTGCTCTGAAGCTTCTTCTTCAAGTTGTGGATGAAAGATGGATCTGTATTGTCGTATCAGCTGTTGGATCCTCTGCTACTAGATGGAAAATCTGAGGAGTCTGCTGATCATGGCTGAAAGTTGTATCTGCTGCTGGATGATGAATCTGATGAGTCTTGCTGAATATGGTTGAAAACATATAAGGCTTGGAAGGTATACAAAATATAGAAGTTACCTTTTCCTCCCAGCCTTATTTATTCACTTGTCCTCAAGTGAAATACAATGTATACAATGAATGGAAATAGAATGAATGGAAATTGGCTTCATCTGCTACAAAATATGGGTCTTCAAGTCTTCAACGCTCGATGGCACAAATCTTACTATGTGATTAAATGTGTCGATGTCGAACATAGCAAGAAGTTGTTGACTTAGTGGCCGTTAATGAATGCCCCTAGCCAACACAAGAGCTCCCACCATTGATTCCAATGGGAGTCAGGATGCCTAACACATCTTTGTAGGTACGAATAAATTTGTCGTGGTCAAGTCACCTACAAGATCCAACGAACAAGGGATATTAATGTACTCCCATTGTTCATTGGCAAGAGTACTTGCCATTAATGCATGCAAGCCTCTAGGTGTTTTTTCAATGATACATAGACTCTAGGACTTTGACTCAAGCAGGGTTTTATTGGTGGAAATGAAAGGGAATGATAATGACAATGAAAATGGATGATGTAAGGAAATGCATGATGTATGAATAATAACTCTTGCTGTGAAAAATGGATATGGAAGTGTCACGCCTTATGGATGTACGATTGGTGGAATTCAAAATCTTTTTCAGAAAGGGAGGTGGAAGGTAGTGGTTGTGGAGATGGATTTGTCTTCAGAATTTGCATGAATGGAGTCTTTTGGAAGACTAATTGTCGTCACACTCAATCTCCTTGATGATCACTTTGTCATCCTGTAACCTGTAAAAAAACTTGGCAGAAAGAAAACATAAGTTTGTTCAAGAAGAATTGCGCATTTCCTTCATGATTCTTACGCAAAAATTTCATACCAAATAAAACAGATTTAAGAGAAATCAAAGTGTTGCAAGTGACTCAATTCATGATTTAAGTTTCAATCCATTTTAAAAGTAACCATGAAAAATAATACTCCCTGTCAGATAACTTCTGAAATGTGCTCCGCGAAAAGATGGTCATTTGAATTATCTGTTGTGTCAAAATTGAAGAATAATTAACAAATACCAATCCCTACAAGATTTGAACTCATGACCTCCATTATGTAATTTGTATGACTTACCAATAAATCACAAGCCACATTTATGAATTTAATGGAAATTTGGAAATTATTCTAAAATGAAAATTGAAACAACAACTTGACAAGTGGCCAATCTAAATCCAAGATTTTTAGGAAATATAATTCAAAAATATTTGCCAAATCATTTTTTATATCTTTTGAATTCATCATTTCCAAGATTCTTAGGAAAATGAAATTCCTAAATATTTGCCAAATTATTTTTCATATCTTTTGAATTTATCATTTCCAAGTTTTTTTAGAAAATGGAATTCCAAAATATTTGGCAAATTATTTTTTCATATCTTTTGAATTTATTCTTTTTGCCTAAAAAGTGGATTCTTTAACCAATTTTTATTCTATAAAAGCTTAGGAAATGTTTATGATTTGTTTTATATATTTTTTTTTTGTTGCAGGTTGTAAGTATGGAGAAAATCTCATCTTTGTAGTAAGAATTTTTTTTTAATTAACTTTTTTATTTAATTATTAAATTTTTTTATCAATTTTTTTTAAATTTATTGTTTGATTTTTTTATTTGCAGCTTGGCAACACTACTGGGTGGCTGGCCATAGCTCTGTGGCTGAGCCAATGGATGGCCATGGCCTTGGCTGCTGGCTACATTTAATTGAAAAACCGTTTTTTTTTCACGCAACTTCACAAATAACACTCCAGAGAACCCTGAAAATCTCTCAAATGGTTACGAATTTTGCGAAAACATTCCGCGCTTAACATAATTCACCCCGTTCTGAGAAAAACCCATGTTTTAGATTTTTCAGATTCGTTTTCATTTGGTCACAAAATTCATTTTAAAAATGACGTTTTTAACCTCTGCGAATTTGGCCTCTGTTCAGTTAACTACAGTGAAATTAGTTTTTTTTTTAAATTAGAGCAATGCACAACTATCTTTTATTTTTTCAAAATCACACATAACATTTGCAGTGATTTGTTTCCTTGGCTTCCATGAATTTTCATTTGTTTACTTTATTCTCATTTTTGTTTTTGTGTTTTTATTTATTTTTATTATTTAGAAAAACAAATATTGATTTTTTCAATAAAAATATACTAACATGAAATCCTTTTTCTGATCCTCCAGATCACACAAAGCATAGGAGGAGAGCATACTTATGGATTCTTTATGTAATTGAAATCTGAAATTTGAAAAGAAATATAAGAAGAATTTGATTTCAAACCTCAAATTTTAACTTTCTAATCTCCACTTGTTTTCCTTCTTTACAAATATTCCTTTGATTGTAGATTCCTGCCAATGGTTAGTGATTTTTCTTTTTTTTTTATTAAATCTAAAATGAAAAACTAATTCTTATTGGTTAAAAATCTAAAAAACTAAATTTCATCTAAAACTTTAAAGATGTTTTTTTCACAAACTTTTTTATTGTCTTTTTGCAAATTAGCTCTCCAGCAAGAGTTTTTTTTTATTTGAACCAAATCAATGGATTTTCTGATCTTCCTGATCGCACGAAGCGCAGGAAGAGAGCATACTCATCGCTTGATTCGTTTTTATTCATGCAGGGGGGGTGTTTTTGAAACAACGAAATTTAAAACTAGCTAAACACTAAACTATCTGAAAACTCAAACTTAAACTTCTTTGTGAAGATCCTGCTGTCACCAGGTCTCACAAATTATTTTGTCTTAAAGAAAAATACTAGAACTGAATTAAATTCCTAATGCCTATTCCCTTAGCACCATCCCCGGCAACGGCGCCAAAATGTTGGGCAATTTATTGGACTTAAATTGCTGCATAAATTATCGACCAGGGAAACTCGTAAGCTTGTGATGGTGCCAGCAATATATATGCAGGAGTAGGCAACTAACTCTATGTCTAACTAAATTATTTAGGATTCAATACAATATGTAAGGGAAGAGGCTCCTAACTAAGGAGGTCCTGGTTTTCCTTCCCTACAGTATCATAGAGAAATCATTAATTACATAAAACTAAAACCTTGAAATGAAAACAAGAGAATGAACTTAGTTATTGTTTAGATTCAAGTAGAGAGAGAGACTAACTTAGTCTCTTGATTGTCCTCTCATGTACTAATCCAAACTAAACTAAGATTCATTCATAAGCATAAGAAATGAAATAACTTTGAAACATAAACACAAAAGAATGAATTTCAATTACCATATAAATCATTGGAGAGAGAGAACCTAACTTAGACTCTTTGTTGTCCTCTCATATGTTGATAAGATTCTAATTGAAAATTCATTCATCAAACCAATCCTCAAACATCTAAGCAATGAAATGAAACAAGATCTAATATGAAATAACATGTTTCTCTCATCCTTTTAGAGTGAGCTCAATTCTCTTAAGAACAAGACAAATTATTCCATATACTACATTAAGAAAACTTATATCTAAAACTACATAAATTCATATCCTACATTCACACAATTTATATCTAAAACTACATAATGGAAATATATGAAAAATGAAGCCTTATTCTATTCCATCATCAATTGGATACAATGCTCTAAGAGTCCTCTCCTTTGGAATGGAGGAGGTACTCCTATTTATACAAAAACTTATGATAACAACCTCATAAATGTAGACCCACTATTCTCTCCTTTGACCCACATATTTCTCAACCAATGATGACACATAACCCTATCCTCCATGATCTCCTCCATGAGGTCCATGATCTTCTCCATGAAGCTTATCTTATCAAATTCGAATTTGATCATTCAAGGCCACATAAAGATGCCCTGGAAGCTTCCTTTATGCCTACACATGTCAACAAACTCATTCTAATTGTTAGGTATAAGTATAAGCATTTTATTTTCTAAAGTTTAGCCATAAATTCACTTAAAAATGTTAAGAATTAATAAACTTTGGAAAAGCATAGTTATAATCCAATAATGAGGTAAATGGAATGATGTGGAGGTGGAATGGAGGTGACATGAAGGTAAAATGTGAAAATATTGGTGAATAATGGAGTGAAAATAGGGACTATTTTGAGGCCCAACATACTGTCTCTGATATTATGCATTTTTTATTGGTGTTGTTGATTTCTGTTTTGAATTGATACTAACACTAATTAATTCTCTAAAGATTAAGGAAATTAGCTAATTAAGTGAAATAATGATTCATGCCCCTCTGAGTATTTCCAGCAATTGGTATTAGAGCGAGTTCCTTCCCAATATATTTAACAAATGGAAAGGAGATTATGGAGTGCACATAGATTAGAGTTCAAATATTTAATTGACAAAACTATGCACTTTGGAGTGGAAGAATGAAAGCATGTTATGAAACCTACTCACAAAATAAAATAAAATATAGATGAACGACTTAAAAATTATCCTCTTCAAGTGGGAAACCTCCTTTACATTGCATAATTGAACAATCCTTGGATAATTCAAATGATAAGACGTCCTTGGTATATAAAGTAGTCTAAGAGATCACAATATAATTAAATCCTACATAAAAGTAATAATGTAAAGGCACAACAACAATAATAGTGGGGTTCTATGGGGCACAACAATAACAATAGGGGGCTACACTAACAATAAAAATAAGGGGAATACACTAGTATTATATGGACTTAGCATGCCCCTCTCCTTCAAAAAAGGTTGTCCTCAATGCTTGGGTAGTTTTAGATGCTTTTGGATAAATTTGCATCCTCCCATGTGGAATCTTCAGCAGGTAAGTTCTTCCACTTAATGACATACTCTAAAATTAATCGATTATGTAGTTGTCAGGTTCTTGTTTCTGTGACTACTTCAAGCTCAAATATGATTTTTCCTTCTTCATCAACTTTTGGCAACACTATTTAAACATGGATCTTGTCATTGATAACCTTCTTTAAGGATGAAACATGGAAAATTGGCTTTGCTCGAGAAGATGTAGGAAACTCCAATCTGTATGCCATTGTACCAATCTTTTGCAACACCTTCTAGGGACCATAGTATTTGGGTGATAATTTATTATCCTTCTTAGCTTTCTTGAGGGACTTTTGTTTGTATGATTGAAGCCATAGAAATACCCAATCACCTACATCAAAAATTATTTCATTACATGTTGATCTACCTGTTATTTCATTCGATTTTACGCCAGAGTGAGTTTATCCTTTGAGAGTTGGAGAACTTGTTGTTGATGCTCAATGTGACCTTCCACTACTTGAACCTTATAATTTTCTCTTAAATATGATGTGATGGATGTTGTATGATAATGATAAAGTGCCATAAATGGGGTCATTTTTGCTGCATTATGGAAGGAAGTGTTATACCACCATTTAGCTGGAGGTAACTACTTGACCATTATGTTTGTTTATCGGATACAAAGCAATGAAGATATCCTTCTAACATTTGTTCACTATCTCAATTTGTCCTTTAGATTGAGGACAATAAGATGAGCTATGAGATAACTGAGTACCAAGAAAAGAAACTAATTGCATCCAAAAAATTCGAGTGAAAATGGAATCTCTGTCACTTACAATAGTCTTTGGGTTTCCATATAACTTTTGAATTATTTCCATAAATGAAATAGAAATTGTATTGGATTTAAAAGGATGAGATAATGCACAAAAGTGTGCATACATGGTAATTATATCAAATACCACCATGATTACACTCTTTCCTTTATAATTGGGTAAAAATATGATAAAATCCATTTGATACCTCCTCCAA
The DNA here is from genome assembly GCA_031772625.1 of Pinus tabuliformis. NCBI lineage: Eukaryota > Viridiplantae > Streptophyta > Pinopsida > Pinales > Pinaceae > Pinus > Pinus tabuliformis. Next base: position 1,825,230,736 of record CM062817.1, read on the forward strand.
ATGCTGACTTGGAATGACTAAAAGTTGTAATGAAATTGGGGTCTTAATTGTCTCAACTTTATTTTTTTTTCCTAACCAAACATTCTGCTACAAAATTTTGAATATCATATTCAAAACCATCCCCAAAAAATCCTTCTTGACCCTATGGTATGTTTTTAAAAATCCTAAGTGCCCTCCTTAAGGGATGGTGTGCAGTTCCAAAAGAATATTTTTCTTGAGTTGGGAATTCTTACAAATATATAAGTGACCTTTGTAAAATAATGAATCATGTTTCTAGCTAAATGTCTCAGATGTAGTGGCATCTAGGGGAAAGTTTAAGGATAGAAAATTAGCTTGAAGTTTAAAAACATTGGTGAATCTCTATGCAAACTATAAAATGTTTATTGATATATTTGTAAAATTATTCAAATTTATAATGATTTTGTATGTAGTCTCTATATAATGTTGGCTATTTTGAAGGTAAAATAATTTTATCTTGTAAAATTTGGGTGAATCATCTTTAGAAAAATTGGAAATTGGTGAGTCGTTTTTTTGGAGAAATCATGGAAAATTAGCCCAACTGCGAATATTACCCCTAAAATTTTCCATGTTGGGATCTTGCTACAAATTTTGAATGAATGCCCACAGCTCGTCGTCATTCTTCCATTCATCCCTTTCTTTGATTATCCAATCAGGTTGGACAATAGAAATGGCACAAAGCAATGCTTCCACATACCCATACTTTCTCGTGAGTGCTTCTCCAACAACATCTTACTTCCGGTTTTTGTAGATGATTTAAAATTTATAACCCAACATCTTTGTGACCCATTTCTGATGCTCTTCTGAAGATTATCGTTGTTCCAAAAACTATTTAATACTATCATGATTTGTTCTTACCTTGAAGTGTCTTCCCATTAAGTAAGGTCGGCATTGCTTCAATGCATGTAGTATTGGCAAAATTCCCTTCTCATAAGTAGGTTTGTGTAAATATTTTCCTTTCATGGGACAAATTTCAAAAGAAATGGGTCTTCCTTCTTGCATTCAGACAACTCCAATTCCATTTCTCGAGGAATCACATTCCACAATAAAGGCTTTTGTGAAGTCTAGTGTTTATAATACGGGTGCTAGGCACATTGCCTCTTTAAGATGTTGAAAGGCCTTAGTTTCTTCTACAGTCCAAGATAATGCATCTTTATTGAGTAATTTTGTTAGAGGTGTTGCTATTCCTCCATAATTCTTAACAAACTTGTCATAATACCCCATCAACCTGAGAAATCCTCGAAGATTCTTTATGGTTGTGGGGATTTTCCATTCGTTAATGGCTTTAATTTTTTAAGGTCTACCTTAACACCCTCATGAGATACAATATGGCCCAAATATTCCACCTCTTGTACTCCAAAGAAACATTTAGATGTTTTTTCATATAAGTGTTTCTCCTCCAATAGTTTGAGAAGCTTATCAACATGTTGAAAATGATCCTTCCAAAACTTGTTTTAGATTATTATATCATCAAAAACAACTACCACAAATTTTCTAAGGAAGGGTTTGAAAATAGAATTCATCAAACCTTGAAATGTGGAGGTGCATTAGTAAGACCAAAAGGCATGACCAAAAATTCATAATGACCCTCATGAGTTTTGAATGTTATATTCAGAATATCTTTAGTCTTCATTCTAATTTGATGATATCGTGAATGAAGATCCAACTTCTTGAAGTAAATTTCTCCATGTAATTCATCCAAAAATTCATCAATGACAGGAATGAGAACTTTATCTTTAATAGTGAGCTTATTGATCTCCCTATGATCGAGACACGTACACCATGATCCATCATTGTTGTGCACAAATATGACTCAAGTAGAGAAAGTACCTTGACAGGGTTGAATTATGGCAACTCCTATCATTTCTGCAACCATACGTTCAGTTTCAATCTTTTGTGCATAGGGATAACTGTAAGGTATGATATTTGGAGGAACACTTCTTAGAATCAGATGAATAGCATGATCATGATCATGAATAGGTGGAAGGCCTTTGGGAGTCTCAAATAAGTTGGAATGATTGCCCAAGACTTTTTGGAGATCTACAGAAATAGACGATTTCAATGTTTGAATGTCTAGTGAGAATAATTGTGCAATTAATACCTATTGTTCTTTCTTCAAAAGCATTTTCATGCCATTAGAGCTTATTATTTTTCTTAGTTTCCTTGCATTAGCCATTAGTGATTTGAAAATGGGGCACTAAAGGCTTCTTGTCAAGCTTACAAGAACCTCTTCCATTCCAAAGCTTAAATATTCCCAAGATCTAGCTTAAGATTAACCAATTGCGGAATTAAAAATACTTGAAAATAGGTGTATGCTTATGTCTGTCTTTAGACTGTTTATGTGCTTTGTGTTCTATTGCTTATGCTAATATTTAAATACATGTGACAATAAATAAAAGTAGTAAATAAAAAAAACACATAACAACAATATAATATGGAGTTCACCAAAACTTCTTGGGCTACGTCTCCTTGAGCTCTAGTCAACTCAATTAGGATTTTTGGGATTATGGCATCAATTCTTTTACAAGCTCCACGCACAACTCCATTGGTTTACACAGAAACAATGGGTTTAGAATACCATCTTATCCCACTAGCTTTCCATACTTCTGCAGACATATCTAAGCTTCTCTGGACTACATTCCTTCAATCAACACTCTGAGCTTCTTGAGCTTCTGGCCTTTGTGACTACCTCAGAATTCTGTATTGTCTCTGGAATCCTTGTTCTATCTTCAACACAATTTGGACACCAACAACAACTGTATCATTTGATCTCTTTGATGTTCTTAGCTCTAGCTCTTCGACTCTTGAGCTTTCTAAGCTTCTCTTAGCCTCCGTGTGATTTCATAGTTCACTTGACCTCCAAGCAACACTCAGAAACCTTCCAGCGACCTTGGAAACTTTTCACTGCTGTCAATTGAGCTCTCTCGTTCACTCAACCTCCAAGTGACTCCAACACTCTCTGCGCTCTCTCAAAAATCCTCTGCAATTGTGCACTTTGTGCATTTGTGACACATTAGTTAAAGTCGTCCATCATGTAAAACCTGACTCTTCACCACAAGAAACCATTTACAATGGAATGGAATCGTCAGCATGGTGAAACCCGATAGTTTTGCCTTCCTCTGGGTGTGACAACCAAATAATGACAATACATAGGAAAACGCCTCATCGAGCATTTAATCAGACTTAGAATATTATTAAATCACCCCTAAAACCCTATCTGGTCCATCCAAATATCACTTATCGCAATCGCATAGTGAATTGGTAAAAAAAACCCAACACGCAGGAAATAAAACTTATGAAATCAGGTCTATAAACCCATTGGGTCTAGCCCTTATTGGCATATCATTATTGCAAGTCACATGGTGCATTTAATGACCCTTTGTATCAGGGATCCACCGATTGCCCGATCATCGATCACCCCGATCGAATCCTGACGGTTGATGTGTGCACCCGATCCAACAGTCCACGCGCAATCACACATTGGCCCATCACTTTATCGCATGTCGCAATATCGTTGTCGCAACGGCCCGGGGTATTCCCTTTGGTTATGCCAACCACTGATCTGCTGATCTCCGATATCGCACTTTGCATATCGCATCTGCGGGGTCTATGCCTCTGCTCCTTTGATCGTCAATTGCCCCCATTGCTGATTCAATCACATATCATTCTGCATGGGGCTCCGATATCTGGTGCAACCTACCTCCGCCCCGATATATCTGAGATTGTTGATCGGGGGTTCTTCTGCCCTCGCATTAAGTCCTTCCCTTGGCTTTTTCCAATGCCATTTCTTCAATGAGCCTTTTAGGCCATTTTCATAAGAATTTGCTTCCTTTTCAATGGACAAAGACAACCTTCTTCTGCGATAACTTCATCATCCAAAGTCCATTTTGGTCCATTCAAGTTGCAGTTGATTTAGAATGAAAAGATATATGCAATGGACTATTCCCAAGAGTAGGCCTTGACTTTCATTTTCCTCTATGAGGAACACTTTAGACTTAGGAGCCTATTCTAGACGCATTTTGGATCACACCTTCCCACTAAAAGAACTTTTGGTCTCCAAAAGACTGACATACTAATTTGAACAGTAAATGAGAGTAACAACACCCTCTTCTTTTAGCCTCCATATACTTGCCTTGCATAGTGCCTCTGAACCAAAGACTTTGACCACTTTCCTTCCTGGATGTGCTGGTCTTCCTGGGAAGAACTGTTTTCCTCCTTGACTTCATGCAGAACTCCTGTTAAGATGGTCACAAAAGGCAGTTTGAACTCCTCTTCCTTGATCATTGATCTAAGGTGGCCTAAACCAATGTGAAGTTACATCTACTTCACAAAATTTTCATTTGTACCTATTTGAAACACTGTCAACAACAACTGTTAGCAACAATAGGATTATAGACAACAACCGGATGGCCTAAATACCAGCTTTAACAAAAGAAACAGATTTCACATCTTGTGAACACATCCATGTCTTACATTTACATACAAATGATGGACTAGATAATAAGCCCACAAAACATGCCTTTAAAAAATTGACCCTTTAATTCAAGCATGTGGAAAAACAATTCTAAAATTATTTTTCAAAGATGAAATACTTCATCATCATCTCCATCTTGGAGACCAAATCAACTTTTCCCAAGTTAATATTACATGCATGTTTACAACAAAGTAATCAACCCATCAAGTTAATCACACATACATGTTCAAATACAAGGAAATCATCAACATCCATGTGTTCATGCACATCATGCTTATGCATGCGTTTCATCCTTCAACTTTTGCTTAAGCATACCATACTTTTAAAGTTGAAATGAACATAATGTTGCAGAAATAATGTGAGTCTCCTGCTCAACGTTTTCCATTCACCTTCTTGGTAAAACCCTGCAACTTGCATCTCATTAAAAAAGAAATGCAAATAGATGCATCAAATCAAAAGACATGCAATCTTTAATTGGATAAGAACTCACAATTTCTTACCAATCCATTTCAAAGGTGCTACCTTTGTCTTCACATCCGCATTAACATGTGAATCATCTTGAAACACACCATTCATGGAAACTTCCTTTCCATTTATGCCATTTTATCTTTCCACCTTCTTCAACTTTTGTGGAAGCATTGCTGGATTCAGAGTCCAACACCTTTTAGGAATGTGTCCTTGCTTATGGCAGTAAGTGCAACACATGTGCATCCTCTTGACAACATGATTTTCCTTATCCAATGGACCTTTGGCTTCTTGCTTCTTTTCCTTCAAAAGTTTCCTATATGTGGCCATTCTCTTCCAACATCTAGAAACATGATGGTTATCCAAACCACAAAAGAAACATGCAATTCTTTTCCCATACTTATATGGAAATTTACCATGCTAAAGATAATCAAAAGGAATGTGGTGAGAACCAGATTTATACCTTTCTCTTTCACCTTGAGTGCCTTCATGAGGAGGTGAATCAAATGAAGAATTGGCTCCCTTTGGAACACCATCAATATCTTCGAGGATGTCAGAGTTTCCACAACTCTCTGGTTAAAGTGTATGCTGATATACACCTTCTTTCTGCAAAGTATGCTTCACACTATTGCATTTCCTACGAATACAATCTTCGCAATCTTGAGGTAGAAGACCTGAAATGAAACTCCTTATTGGAACTGTTTCATTGGTCTTCATGGCAGCTTTGGAAGTCTCTCCATAAGATTGTCCATAACCAAGACCCAAATACTTACACCTTTCCTCAACCATTATTGGCTCAACAATACCTTGTGCATGTTTTCCCAAGCCTTTTCTTTCATACCCATCTTGGACATTAACTTGGAACCTATTCCTTGGGTATGTTTTTCAAAAGAACCAATATAAGCATTCTTAAAAGAATTTGAAGACAAACATGAATTGTTTAGCTCTTCTTCAAGCTGATACTTGACTAAGGCTTCTTTGGAAACAAAGAGTTTTGTCTCCAACTCATGCATCCTCTCCAGGTTCATATTTGCAATATGAAGTTGCCTCTCCATTTCCTGCAATTTTTCAGAAAGCAACTGCTTCTCTTCCTCCATGGAATTCAACTGCTCTCTATGTATTCTGCTCTTCCTTCCATCCTCATACATTTCTCTCACCTTCTCCATCATGATGAAGAAGTCTTGCTTCATCTCTCCATCAAAGAATCTTGTGATGAAGGAGGAATTTGAGGACTCACTTGTAAAAGTTGTCATTATCAAAATGATAAGAAAAAATTCAAACAAGAGTAATAAAGAGCTTATTCAAGCAACCTTTTGCAACAAACCTTTTGTGCTTCAAGGATTTCTTTGAGATCCTTTGAGATAATAAGAATGCCTTAAGCCCTTCTTCCTTCTTGTCCTCTCCTAGATTGAGCTATCAATAGCTTTCCCTTCACCTCTGTAAACTCAAACAATAGTCAGTCTGCAAACAAGCATACAATCAACCAGAAAATCAATCCTTGACTGACCAAACACCTTTCAGACAAGCAATAATTGCTCTGTCAGTCAAGCATTCTGATCTGATAACACTTGCATCATGATACCACCTACTTCATGGTATAACCAATTCTAATATAACCTTCTTTAAAGGTGGGGTTAATCAAATTTTAAGCTTTGATACCACCTGATCTAAAAATTGGGCACTAAAGGCTTCTTTTCAAGCTTACAAGAACCTCTCCCATTCCAAATCTTAACTATTCCCAAGATCTAGCTTATGATTAACCAATTGTGGAATTAAAAGTACTTTAAAATAGGTGTATGCTTATGTTTGTCTTTAGACTGTTTATGTGCTTTATAATCTGTTGCTTATGTTGATATTTAAATACATGTGACAGTAAATAAAACCAGCAAATAAAACAGACACATAATAACAATATAATATGGAGTTCACCCAAACCTCTTGGGCTACGTGTCCTTGAGCTCTAGTAAACTCAACTAGGCTCTCTAGGATTATGGCATCAATTATTTTACAAGCTCCATACTCAACTCCATTGGTTTACACAGAAACAATGGGCTTAGAATACCATCTTATCCCGCTAGTTGTCCATACTTCTACAGACAGATCTAGGCTTCTCTTGACTAGATTCCTTTAATGAGCGCTCTGAGCTTCTTGAGCTTCTGGCCTCTCTGACTCCCTCAAAATTCTATATTGTCTTGGGAATCCTTCTTCTATCTTTAGCACACTTTTGACACCAACAATAGTTGGATCATTTGATATCTTTGTTGTTCTTGGCTCTGACTCTTCGACTCTTGAGCTCTCTAAGCTTCTCTCAGCCTCTGCATGCCTCTATAGTTTGCTTGACCTCTAAGTGACTCTCAGCAACCTTCTAGTGACCTTGGAAACTTTTCACTGCTATCAATTGAACTCTGTGGCTCACTCGACCTCCAAGTGACTCCAAAACTCTCTGCACTCTCTCAAGAATCCTCTGCAATTGTGCACTTTGTGCATTTGTAACACGTCAGTTACAGTCCTCCATCATGGAAAACCTGACTGTTCACCATAAGAATCCATTTACAATGGAAAGGAATCATTGACGTGGGGAAAACTGATTGTTTTGCCTTCCTGTGGCCATGACAACCAAATAACGGAAATACACAGGAAAATGTCTCATGGAGCATTTAATCAGACTTCAAATATTATTGAATCACCCCTAAAAACCTATCGGGTCCATCCAAATATCGCTTATTGCAATCACATAACGAAATGGTAAAAAAAAAACCCAATACATAGGAAATATAAACAAATCCCACATTCCTGGATTTCAAAACTTATGAAATCGAGTTTATAAGCCCATCGAGTCCAGCCCTTATCGATATATTGCTATCACAAGTCTCATGTTGCATGTAACAACCCTTTTCATTGGGGATCCACCGATTGCTCGAACGCCGATCACCTCGATCGAATCCTAACCATTTATTTGTGCTCCTGATCCAACGGGCCACGTGCAATCACACATCTACCCCTCACTTTATCGCATGTCGCAATAGCCTAGGGATCTTCCCTTTGGTTGCCAACTGTCGATCCGCCGATCCACCGTATCGCATCGGTGGGGTCTATACCTCTGCTCCAATCGTTGATCTCCCCAATAACTGATTCAATCGCATATTGCTCTGCCTGGGGTCCCGATATTGGGTGCAGCCTACCTTTGACCTGATATATCAGAGATTGGTGATCAGGGGTCCTTCCGCCCTCGTGTTACGTCCTTCCCTTAGCTTTTTCCATTGCAATTTCTTCAACGAGCCTTTTAGGCCATTTTCATAAGAATTTGCCTCCTTTTCAAAGGACAAAGGCAACCTTCTTTCTCTGATAACTTCATCATTTGAAGTCCATTTTGGTCCATTCAAGTTGCAGTAGATTCAGAATGAAAATGTATATGCAATGGGACTATTCCCAAGAGCAGCCCTTGACTTTAATTTTCCTCTGTGAGGAACACTTAAGACTTAGGAGTATATTCTAGATCGATTTTGAATCAATTAGTCAAATTCCTTTCTTCCCAAAAAATATTTGAAGAAACGTTCTTGAAAACTAAAAGCTATCACCCTCAAAGATTGTAACCATTGGACTCCTAGTACAACATCAACACCACCCATTGGAATGGAAAGCACTGGACTATTCAATACATATATCCCCATGGTTAGCTTGATATTATGGAACATTCCAGAGAAATTTATAGTTCCTCAATTTGCAATGATCACTTGACACTCTTGTGCCGGATATAGGAAGCAATTCAATTTCTTGGATATCTTACAACGAATAAAATTATGGGTGCTATGCAAATCAATCATCATTATTACCTTTTTTTTCTTCATATATCTTTCTATTTTGAGATTTCAAGGAGTGGTAGTTCGTTCCAATGAATTACAAGATATGGTCGTATTCATTTTTTATTTCTTAGAGGTTGGTTCCTGGTGTATATCCTCCTATTTTCATGTTTCTTGTTCGTTTTATTCCTCCTCTTCACAACCTATGTAGAATAATTTATTCTCAGCACACTTACAACCTTTAATGTTTTTGTTATCATAATTGTAAAAAATCCCTTTTTCTCTTTTTTCCTCCAACTGTTGTGGAATGAACCTTGTAGGTTGTGGAAGGCTAGGAGCAACAACACTTCCATATTTTTAGTTGTGAGTGGTAGACTTCCTTGTTGCCACGATTTTTCTTTCAACTTTTCTTTCCACCTTGAATGCCTTATTCAGTGCATCAGGTTCCCAAAGGTGAACCTCATGTTAGATGTTATCCTTCAAAGTCCCTATGAAGACAACAATCCTATGCTCCTATGGAATATTAGGTATCTTGATATTCAATTTTTTGAAGTCATCAATGTGCTCTTCCATTGAACCCTTTTGTTTGATATTTATCAATTGGCTAAAGAAGGTGTTTCTCTTTATATCCTCATAATGTGCTATCATTTCCTCCATAAAAAATGACCAATTGACAAGTTCTTTACGAGAACGAATCCGTCGATACCATACAAACTCATTGGGATATAAATACAAAGTTGCAATGTGTACCTTTTATGTGTGTTTCACATCATGAAGATCAAAATATTACTCCATCTCTAGTATCCATGTTACCAGATCATTGCCATCAAAATTACTCATATCAACCTTTAGAATTTGGTGGGTCATGAACCCAACATTGGAGTCTCTAAAATCACAATTCATATTCCTTTTTTCATGATCATTATTGTCATGGATTATCTTGTCACCTTTGGGAATCCTTTCTTACAACAACGTTGTGAATCCTTCAGTCCGTTGATTCATCATTTCTTCCACATCTACTTTTAAACTATCCTTCAAATATTACATGTCTACTTTAAACCATCCTTTAAAACTTCCATTTCCCTTTTTAAGCCATTCATGTCCCCTTTCAGTTTATGTTTGGGTGCTCTTTGTGAGAGTAAAATATGTTGCACTTGGTCCCATAATTTTGATATATCATGTTCCAATTCTTCCTCTTCATTAGTCATAGAAGAGCTTTCTTGGGGCTTTAATGGGTGTAGAATTATTATTTTTGGGAGGAATTTTAGAACAAAATACTAATTTATATACTTCAATATTCCCTTTGAATCACTTCAAACTGATTTTTCAAACAAGAGTTATGAAAAATTAAAAAAATACACCCATTTTTCTTGCTTTCTACGTGCTCGATATTCAAGTTGTTGGATCTCTATAATTTTAGATATCCAAGTTCCGAATTTTCATCTTGTAGTATCCCTCAAAGTCTTATCTTGAACCCCATAAGTCAGACCAAGATTGGATTCTTCAAGAAAGAGTTATGCCCTATCTCCCACGATGGCTTTATTATAGGTTTTCTCAATAGAGTGAATGTGTAGGTAGTGCCACACGTACTATTTTGACCTTTAGCCCAAAAAATGATACCCAAAAAAGCTAAAGTCCATCAAATATCAGTCACATTTTACAAAATTCAAATATTATGTTTGGAGAGAAATTTATGACAATTATCCCTAGGTCACCTATTTGAGATGGAATTATGGAGCCTGCAAAAACCCTAACTTCGTCGGATCATATCTGTGACATATAATGAACCAAGATCTAAAATTTATTCTCCACGTGGTTGGAAGTTTGGCTTGTAAAGCTTCTTAGAAAAAACATTATAGAAAAAATTACAATGTGACCCATTTGAAGAAGTGAAACCCTAGAATACAAATCTCTGATGCCAAATGTTATGCAACTAACTCACAAATTAGAAGAAAAGATAGACCGAAGACTTACAAATTACCCTCTTCAAGGGGGAAGCCTCCTTTACATTATATAAATGAACAATTCTTGGATGATTCAAATGATAAGAACTCCTTGTTATATATAAGAGTCTAAGGGGTCACAATATAATTAGAGCCTACATAAAATTAATAATGTAAGGGCACACCAATAACAATAGTGGGCTTCTATGGGCCACAACAATAACAACACGGGGGATGCATGAGCACAACAACCACAATAAGGGGGATACATGAGCACAACAATAAAAATAGTGGGCTACACTAACAAGAACAATAAGGGTAATAGACTAGTATTATAGGGACCTAACAAGGCATATTTGTAGACACTAGGATATGATATATGGAAATATATATTAACTGGATACACAAAACCCTTGACTAATCCAAGAAATGATGCGAGTAAGAAGCTCTATGATAATACTGCTAAGCTAGAAATGCTATTATGAATGGTCTAATAGAATTAGTGTATGTGAAAGTAATGCATTTCGTGAATCCAAAATATGTTTGGGTCAAGCTATAAAATATATATGAAGGAGACAAAAATGTCAAGCAGGCCAAGCTCCAAAGTTTCATTAGTTTGTTTGAGTAACTAAAAATGAATGAAGAAGGAAATAATGCATTGTATTTCCTACAACTTGATGAATTTTTAAATTGCGTACAAGGGATAGGTGAGCCCATAGAATACAAGGTAGTTGTACAAAAGGTACTGAGGTCTCTTCCCATTAGATTTGAATCCAAGGTTTAGGTAGTAGAAGAAAGAATGGATCTAGATAATAGTAAGATGGATGAATTAAATGAAATACTTACCACTTATGAAATGAGAATAGAGCAGGAGAATCCATCTCATAGAGAAGAAACATTTACAACATCCATGAAGATAGGGAAAATCAAGAAATGGTCTAAGGAAAGCCATCATTGTAGTTGTAGTGAAATGTTAGATGAAGAAATCGCAAATTTTGTGAGATTGAAACAGACTAACTAAAAAGTATAAAGGTAAGATTCCTTTGAAGTGTTTCAATTGTGATGAAGTTGGTAATTTTTCTTCAAAGTTTACTTATGCAATGAATTTAGATAATGATGATGATGAAGAAGCTCCTCGGAGAGTGAGGAAGAATCAAAGTATATATAAAAAGAAAGCTAAAAAAAAATATTCAAGAATTTTTTTATTCAAAATAAGGTATATCCTCATTCGATGATGAAAGAAACAACAATAGTGAAAATGACACAGGAATAGGGTTATTCATGGAAAATCATAACCAAAAGGAATCTGCTAAAGAGGATGAGGAAGAAGGCAAGGTAGAAGGGAACTTGTTAGTTCTTTTAAAAATCTAAAAACAGAAAGGAAGAATGTCAAAGAATTGGATGCTAAGCTAAGAGAACTGAAGGAACATGCCAAAAATATCAAAAAGAAGATTGAAGAGTCAGAGAAGATCATCATCAATCTTAAAGTATAGATAGAAGAGGGTATAAAAATTGAAGAATCACTCAAAAGGGAATTGTAATAAAGTAATAAGATAGAGAAAGATTTGGAAGCCAAGACAGTCTCTACGAAAGGAAGTGCATAAAAGGAATGACCAACAAAACTCTTCAAAAACCTCCAAAGTATTGGATGAAATAATTAGCACTCAAAGACCATGTGACGATAAATTTGGACTAGGCTACAAATCCTCTCATGTTGAGGAATGCTCAAGCTCCACGACAGTGAGAAAAGAAGCATAGTAGAAACGTTGTGGAAGTTTAATCAAGGATTCCATTGAAAGGGAAGATCACACACCCTCAAAGGATAATCAAAGAGAGAAAAATCAATAACCTGGACTAGAAAAGAATCAAGATAAAGATTTCAAAGGAGTTGAACCATCTAGAAGATTACCTCCATCTAGGTATTATAACATATTCCTTGGTTATTGTTATTCATGTACTAAATTTGGGCACATTGTTAAGGATTGAAGTGCTTATAACATGAATGGCTATCCAAGGCATTATCGAAAACCTAGATGCAAGTTCACAAGAGCACAAGGTAGATACTTAGTTGCACCATCATTGTGTTATCATGTAGAATGCTTAAAATTCCCCAACTCTGGTCATATGGCTCACCATTGTAGAAGCATGATGAATAATACCATGAAAGAAACCACTAACCTCAGGAACAAGAATGTTTGGAGAAGAAACGATGAACAAGAATAATAGATAACTGAAGAAATCTCAAAGGAAACAATTTTGGAAATCAAAAAGAAACAAGACAATGATGAATCCACAGGTGGAGAATAAATTGAGATTCATGATGATGATCTTGAAGTAACACAGGTTCATGTATCATTTTAAATGACTGATCTTGACAACTCCCTATCATGTGGATTTTGAAGAGGGGGAGTTTATGGAGCAATAGGTGCACATTTGAAGATTCATCCTTTGACAGGATGGTATATGGAAAATTTGTAAAACAACATTCAACATTAGGGGAATTTTTAGTGGAGTAGTAGTTTTGGCAGGAAAATTCATGGGAATAATTGCAAAAAGAGCATTGTTATTGATAACAAGCCATGAGAAGCATCACATGTTAGGGGTAGAGAATTAGTTAAAGGAAGACAAGCATTTTGTACGAAGTGAGAGGAAAATATTTTATTTGGGGGAGCAACCATTTTCCATTAATGTCAAAGGGGGAGAGAAAAAAAGTTAATATTATCAGAGACATGCGGTGAAGTGGAGTAGTGATCAAAGGGGGTGTATGTGTGTTGCCACCAATGAAAAAGGGGAAGATTGTTGAATGGTGTTGTCATCAATGCCAACATCAGTCCTTGAACTCTCTTGATATTTGTCTGGATTTCATTGGCTGAGGCTCAAATGATCAAGAAGCTTTGGGAATCCCTTGATGCCCCATAATTGATGAGAATTTTGTTAGAATTCTAGAAGAGAGCAAAGAGAGATTTTGTACAACACAAATATCACACTAATTGTTTTGTTGATCACAAAGGTTACATATTTATAGGATACAAATCACTGACTTTGACAAATCTAGATCATGATTACAATAAAAAACAACCACATCTAGATTAACTCCTCGTGACTCTTAATGAAACTACACATTAAATGGAAGCATTACTTCCAACACCCTCCTTTAATGCTTACATGTAACAAATATAGAAGTGAACATTACAACGATAAAATAATGTGTCACATTTGTCTTATATGGTCATCACTAGCACTCATATCCACTCTGAAATTGCACGGTTTTCACTCTTTTCTTCTCAACATTTTCAAACTTTCCAGTTGATCCATTCAAGAAATAATCACTTCATACCATCGTTGACATACTTTGCATAATTGGTCCTTCTCAACCTCCCAAAGCACAACTAGTTAGTCTCGATACTGAACCATCCTATGGAACAACCAACATATCTGAATCCACACCCCTCTATAGCCTTCATTAGTTATCTAGGATAGCATTCTAGATACAGAACGTGTTCAACAAATAATTCAATAGCTTTACCTTGTATAAATAACCTGTACTAACGCTCTTGGAGCATGACGGGTCACACCAGCTTGACCTTATTAAGAATTATCTATGACTAATGCTCCTAGAGAATGATGGGTCACATTAGTCTATTCTATAATTGACTCGTTCTTTGTGGTTTTGCATTTGATTTTTACCAAAAAACTTATTTTCACCATTAAAATTTCTACAAAAACCTCTTTTTTTTTTCTCACAACAAAATCGTTTTGCAACCCACACTGCACGATCTTCATTTCATAAAATGATAACACCAATAAAACAACCACAAAACGCAACTATGATAACCATTAACAATTACCACATTTGATCCAGGTGGATATTGGTGGCCACCCACCTGTTCCACGTAGACCTCCAATCGATTTCATATGTTTTGTTATGTATTTCAACATTACTATTTTTAGCACTTTTTTTGGTTCTGATTTTCGGAGCCGTTTTGACCCCCTAAACGGAATCGTTTTAAGGCTCACAACAGGCTTATATCCATAGGCAGAGCTAGTGGTGTGCCATAAATATTGTTGTACTTGGAGAGACCTTTCCAACAAGGTATCATACTCACCAAACAAACATAATATGACCGAGTTACGACCCCAGGAAGATGGTAGTCCAACGAACCCCAACAAGGCCCACAAACACTTGGAATTCCATCTCCTAGGGTTAGGGTTTTGGTTGTTTAGAGTTTCCCCTTGTTATTCAATAACAAAGAGGCCCTTAAGCCTCATTGTAACATAGTTCAAAGGCATGTAGATGCCACATATCTTCTCACAGGTAAGCTACCATTGCCCAAGCTAGTTTATTTCCATTCTATTTGTAAGCATATTTCAGTATTCCGATATTAATGAAATGAAGTGTTATTTCTATTGCATATTTGTATTTATGGCTATATATGTAATTTGTTGCATTCCTCTTTAAGTTGAAACCAATGTGGCTTATAAAATAGGAAATAAAACCATTTGTATGTCCTGGTGTAAATATAATATCAAAATATGAAAATATACTCCAATGAGCTTTACATTGGGAATTAATTTGACCTAGGAAGTTTTACCTCACCTAGAATATGCTCACATTGGAGACATTTTCTAGAGATCTTGCACCACTCCATGTTATGGGCTACCTTTTTCTTCTTTAGCATAGAACATACTTCACAATTATCTATAGCACAATTGATAGAATGACACAACACTCAAATCTCCCATTATGATTAGATCTCCATTGCTTGGTATTTTTCTGTGCTTTAAAAAAAAAAACCTTCATTGCCCAAACCATCTCTTTTTTAGCTTGTTTCATATGATTCATAGTAGATTCTTGAATATTGGAGCTTCCTACAACCACTTCAAACAATCTGTTGTGTAGATATGTGGGCACAACATTCATGTTTACATTTATCATGACACAAATCCACCAAAATAGATCTACACGTTCAATATCATTGAAAATCTTACACGAGGTGTGCATGCCAAAAAAATTGCCCGCACAATAACGATTTCCACAATGCTCACATCCTCTCTCTCTCAGATCAACAATGATTTCATTACCATGGTTTTTTTCCTTAAGTGTAAATATGCAGTTGGTTTCTCACAAATCCATCCAACCTCTATTTTACAAAGTCTGTAATACAACAATGCCAAAAAAATATCGAACCCAAGGTGGTGGGGTTCACAGCTTCCCCTCGGTCTATGCCTGAAATATGGTAAAATTAAGCACAAATAATCCACCACGATATTTCATTGATTCCTCTAGAACTCATGACATACAATGGTGTTGATGTGACCCAGATTGGTCGTGTGTAACTATTTGGTGTGGAGCCTGGTTATCTTCTATATTCAAAGGTATTACTGCGTTGGACCCTAGTTCATAATGGGGCGGCAATGAAACCCGTCGAAATATTATCTACAAGGGGGGTCCAGAGGGGGTGGTTGCGAGATTTTGGAGCCCCCCCTGGTGAGGGGATTGGTGGTAGTGCCCCCAAAGCTAAAAATAGATGTAAAATTGCCTTGTGAACTATTGTAATTTTGTATTCAATCTGGGCCGTTCAATAGGCAGAGATTTGACGGTAGAAGTTATGTTTAATTTAGGGTTTTTTGATCTAGAAGGCAACCCCTTTCTATATATAAGGGAATTGTATTGCATCTATGTAGATTTGTCGAGTGAGGAAGAGAGAGGAGATTAAGAGAGAAGAGGGAATTACACCAAATCTGTTGTAGGTTGTATCTCTTTAGTTTGCTAGATAATATAAAAGGAAGGACTGGTTGTTTCTCCGTGGACATAGCCCAAATTGGGTGAACCACGTATGTCTGTGTCTCTATTGTTTTATGCATTTTCTGTGTTTATATTTTTGCAATATTTTATGTGTTCCATTGCTCTGTAATATATAGTTTTCTAACAGTAACTACTACTAGAGGAATCCCCACTTCACGATCAGAAAATTAAATAGCCCATAAAGAAACATGCCTTTGACACATCTTTATTTCCATCTGCAATTAAAAAATATATTTGATTTCTTTAAAATCAGAATCTAGTCAAAATCACACCCATCATAGATTTACAAATAGAGATCACATGGTCTTCACAAATTGCAGCCACAGCTCCTCAAACAAAAAATCCCACAATAAAAAAACACCAATATGAATTTCTAAGCTAAAGGATTACACCTTCAGTGATAACCTTTCTTCTTACTCTCAGAAGAACAACACACCTTACGCTAATCTATTTTCCTCATAGTCGGATCTATAGGATAACAAAACATCTCACACGATAAATTTTTCTATGTACAAAGTATTAACACTTCTAAAAATGTATGATCACAACCCCACCCTTGAGAGAGTCAGGGTTGAACCCACTCTGATCTGATGTTAGAAATCTAAAAGAGAGCAGAGAGATATTTTTCACAACACAAATCTCACACTGATATTTTTATTGATCACAAAGATTACATATATATAGGATACAAATTACTGACGTCGACAAATATAGATCATGACTACAACTCATACAGTAGAAACAACCACATCTAGGCTGAGCCCTTATGACTCTTAATCAAAATTACAAATGACATGGAAGCATTACTTCAAATAAAATTTAGGTAATAAGATCAATTTGTTTAGACAAAATATCATCATCAATCGATTCTCCTTGTCATGTAGATCCTAGCGATATACGTTTTGTCATGAGACTCCTCATAGTTTTAGAGATATGCCAAATAAAAGTTTGTGTCCCACTCTTGTGGTCAAAATCACCAAAGGGAGATGATGTGGCACATTATCATTGACTAGAGAATTTGATCAAAATAATGAAGTCATGAGTGAATTTTGATTGAAGAATTAAATCAATATTGTTATGGAAAAAGTTACCTTGAGGAGAAGATCAAAATTTAAATTCAAATCTAAGTGCAAGTCAACCTAAATTGAAGGGTTTTGTGCTCCGAAATTTGAATTTTCAAAATTAATTTTTCCCTCGTTGATTAATTCAGACCCATGAATGAACTCTCCATATCTATAAAGAAGTGGATTAATCCCTCCTCCAAAGAACAAGAATTAAGATGCATATCTCTAGAAAACATTCTCTTTGAAATTTTCGCCTAGTGTAGTCAAGAATATCTGAGCATGGGTCAATTAATGAAGGTTTATGGGCTGTAATTTCTATATCTTTTAGGTATGGGATTCATTGGACCTTGAATCTATTTTCGTAGGTGTTTATGATGAAGTTCGAGTGCCAATCAAGAGAAATTTTCTAAGAATCTTCTGCCTCCTTTGAGGCATATCTATGAGATATTTTGAGAAGAGATCAAAGGATACTCATAGAAGAACATTTGACTCTAGTGAGAGGAGAATTTAGACTCCTTTCTAAGCACGTATGAGGTTGTTCAACCTCCATATCTATTATATACCTAGGGGGATAATATGCGGTACAAAGGGAGGTACCCAAGGGAATAATGTGATAATGGGATGGGCCATAGTAATAAATAACGTGGTTAACCCGTAGCATGTAAGGGACCACAAGTAGTTAGTAATAATGTAATGGGTCCATGGTATTAGATTGATGGTATTGAGGGAACCATGGTATTGACCCATCGTATTATATGTATGAGGCCTATATAGAGGCTAGAGACTCCCCATTGAGGGATGTGAAGGATTATTGTATGAAGAGGCATATGGCTTGTGGAGTGTTCTCCTTCCTTAAGGAGTGAATGTATGGTGTTACCCTACCTTAAGGTTTTGATTAATAAAGAATCATTTCTATCTATTTCATATCTTGTTATTTCTTAGGTTTATTTGTATTATCATATATTTTCAGATCAGATCTATAACAAGTGGTATCAAAGCACTTTCCTGGGCAAAAGTGGAGAATTTTTTATTTTTATTTTTTGCAGGAACTTTCTAGGGCAGTGAGTTTGTAGATTAGATCTATACGTTTTGGGGGAAAATATACAAAATCTAATTACAGATCTAGATTCTTTGTGAAAAAATACCGAATTTCAAAAAAAAATCGGCCGAATCAGAGTCCGGATGAAGGAGATATCACTGATCTAAAAATCAGTGGTGTTGCAAACATTTTTTCGGAGCAGCGAATATGTGGCACAGATCTGTACATTTTGGGGCAAAATCTGCAAAATCTAATTGTAGATCTATATTCTTTATGAAAAAATACCTCATTCCAAAAAAAAAGTCAGCCGAATCGAAGTCCAAAAGGCGATATCGCTGATCTAAAAATCATTGGTGTTGCAGACATTTTTTTGGGGCAACGAGCTTGTGGTGTAGATTTGTACATTTTAGGGGAAAATCTACAAAATCTAATTACAAATATGGATTCTTTGTGAAAAAAATACCCGATTTCAAAAAAAAAAATTGGTCGAATCGAAGTCCAGATGAAGGAGATATCGCTGATCTAAAAATCAGTGGTGTTGTAGAAATTTTTTTGGGGTAGCGAGTTTGTGGCATAGATATGTATGTTTTGGGGCAAAATCTGAAAAAACTAATTGCAAATCTGAATTCTTTGTGAAAAATACCTGATTTCAAAAAAAAAAATTAGTCGAATCGGAGTCCGGATGAGGGAGATATCGCTGATTTAAAATCAGCTCTTTTTTCAGAATTTTTGGTGACGGCAGGAGAGTTGTAGTGCAGATTTGAAATTCCAATACCTAGATCGGGATTTCTATCACATGGGAAAACGAAGAATGGTTGTTCCATTTCCGAAAATAGTTCATAATAGAGATTTTGAGCAATATTGACTGAATTGTGGCCATTTCAAATTTTCTCCAAGTAACCAATTTGTTTTCAAAAACCGTCTTTATGGCTTATAACAGTAAGTTTTTTACAGGAAAAAATAATGGGTCTTCTATTGAAAATTTTATAGCACATCTTAAGTTTGACATCCGAGGGTGTTGGAAGGACAAAATAGGGTATTATCTGAAAGAAGAGGCTGTTATATGGTGGAAATCACTTGACAATGAGATTCTGAAGTTATGTCCTGCTGACGAAATTGAAGAACTACTTTTGGACAAATGGTCTCATACTAGAAAGGAGGAAACCAAAAAAACTGGCAAAGATTTTATTTTTACAAGAAAGGAAACCAAGAAACCTAAAGGGTTATTTTCTGCTGGTATCTCCTTATTGCAGGTTCATCGATTGATTTAGAAGGAGAAGATCATTGTGTCTATAAATTCTAGTTGCAAGCATAATTTTATCAATGCTAATTTGGCAAAAAGTTTGCAAGTTCCAGCAAAACACATTGAAAACACACGGGTTGATGATGAGGATGTTCAAGTTTATAAAGATTTGAATATTTCTATGGACAAGTATGTATTACATTCTGGTTTTTATGCTTCAGATATGGCTAATGAGGATGTTGTTTTGGGATACCCTTGGATAGAATCGGTGGGTACTATCAATATTAATGTGCAGAAGAAATTCTTGAAGCTCTGGTATAAGAAAAAGAAAATTACATTGCAGGATATTTCCATAAAGACCCAAGCAGAAACTATGGAGGCAGAAGTGCAAAGCTCTAATGACACTTACACATCAGATGATGAGCATTTGATGATTGATAATCAAACACAAACAGAGGTTGAAGTAGAAAAGGTTACAGGTAATGATACATCAGAGGAGGACTCAGTGGTTGATAATCAAACACTTTTTATAGCTCCAACCCAAAAATATATGATTATATAAATAAACCCAAGAATAAAAAGATCGATAGATAGAAATGATTCACTTTATTGATCAAAACCCTTAAGGTATGGCAACACCATACATTCACTCCTTAAGGAAGGAGAACACTCCACAATCCATATGCATGTTCATACCATATTCCTTAACATCTCTCAATGTGGAGTCTCTAACCTCTATATAGGCCTCATATATATAATACCATGGGTCATTTCCATGGTTCCCTCAATACCATCTATCAAATACCATGGGCCCATTACATTATTACTAACTACTTGTGGTCCCTTACATGATACAAGTTAACGACCTTATTTATTACTATGGCCCATCCCATTATTACATTATTCCCTTGGGTACCTCCCTTTGTACCGCATATTATCCCCCCTAGGTATATAACAATATCTAAGGCTTGAAGAGACTTTGAAAGTCACTACAGAAGAATTTTCAACCTCTTTACTAAACAAATATGAAGCATCTTTATGTGATATGTTTGTCTATTGTCTTTTTGGAAATTTCTGAGGTTTTTAACCCTCTTAGGGCATTGACATTGGCGTTCTTAAGGTCTGGAGCAGAACTTTGTAGAACCTATATTTAATGCCTATCTTGTTATCAATCCTAACATGCTTAAAATAGAGACGGCTAAACTTTGTTAAGGTTACATGTGTTCAAGATGAGCCCTATGTGAAATTCGGAACATGTCATGTCAAATATAAGCCCATTGAAATTCAAACCATGAAATTGAGGATTGTTCTCTAGTAGGGCTTCAAACACATTTGACCCCAGTCTGATTGAGGTTTCCTAAAGAGTGTATTATTTATTTTCATGGAAAAATTGGGTCCATATTTGTAAGCCCCAAATTGACCTATTTCACTAGCCATACGGACAAAGGTAAGTTGCTGATATGAGGCATAATGAACCTATCCTATTATAACTTATTTAACGCAATTTTGAGGAAATAGTTGAAGGCATTAGGTTCTATTATATTTTTATGCTTTAAGGATAGTTTTGAAGAATATTTTGCGCCTCACTTGCTCTGCTTTGAAGCATATTTTAATGACATTATTTCAAGTTGAACTTGTTGGTACACAAGTCTTTATTCAAGCATTTTGTTTGCTATTTTGTTTATGATTTCCATTTTATTCTAAGGTTGATCGATTCCATAATTACAAAAGAAACTTGGTAGTACTTCAGACACTTCTATAACTTGTGTCTTCTGAGACCATATTTGATTGATTTATAGCACATGATTGAGTCAATTATTTTTTGAGTTCTTTCCATCTTACAAAATATCTAAGGTTTTTGTAGAGGGTGAAATACTCTAAATCTGAAGTAGCATCTATGTTCCAAATATTTGAAACATAATTGCAAGACAATGTCAAGGTTTAGTGTATTCTTGGTTGGAGTAAAAAATTGTCCCATCTCTTGCAATATAGTGTAACTCACATTGAAGTTCCTGGAACATTATTTAATGCGTGAGGAATTCATTTGGAGATACCTTATTAATTAGGTTCAGACCTCTCGAGAAGAGGCTTCATCCACAACAAGGGAAGAAGCATTAGTATATGTGAGCAGAGAAGGTATACGTCAGAGCAGTAGTGAAAGCATCTTAAGAAAAAGGTTAGTTGTTGTTGCGAAGGCACATTTTTCCATCTAAGGTACATTATCCTGGGATTTCATCTTTTAGTAACTATAATTGTAGCCTTGGAGAAATCTTACACTCACTGTATATTTGAAGCATGCATTGGCAGATTATGTTGACTAAATATGCTGTGAAGGTTTGATTTGATACAAAGGACTCTTTTTGAATCTCAGTTGATTATACAAAGGTGTTTTTTTAGCTTAGTAATGTTTGGTATTGCTAACAATATGTATGATAGATGTATCACCAAGGTTTCATAGTTGTTAGGATGTTTGATATGAGTTGACATAACTTGAGCATAAGTAGATTTTATTGAAGATAGTGTTTGATGTACAAATTGAGTAGAAATAGGTTTGACTGACCATAGATTGTATTATAGGTTTTTATTTATTTATTTTGAGAATGGGTGGATCCATTTTCAAATATATAAAACTTGGTATGTTTCATGAACAAGGTTGCATGGTGGTCCAAGGAACGAGAGCGATGTCTCCTTCAGGTTGGAGCCTGAGAACAGTTCAGGGTGGTAGGGTGTTAATAGGAAAAGTTGGATCATACATAGGGAGTTGGAGCTTCCTTTCAATCTAAGATGATAAAACCATGGGCTTGGAGTGTCCTTCCAATTGGGGTTGGTAAATCATGGAGTTGGAGCTTCCTTCGGGTTGGAACCTGTAAGTTAGGGAATTGGAGCGTATTGCCAATTGGAGCTAGTAAATCAGGAAGTTGGAGGTTTCTTAAGGTTGGAACCTATAAATAATGTGGTTCTAGCATCCTTCAGTTGATGTTTGAAAACCTGTAAGTTGGAGCTTCCTATTGATATAAATTATTGAAGTAAAATATTAAGAAGTGTTGGATGGTTTTTCTCCCACAAAAGTGTGCACCTAAAAATATTGTGTCTACTATCTTTTATATTGTGCATTATTA
This sequence comes from Pinus tabuliformis, assembly GCA_031772625.1. Taxonomy (NCBI): domain Eukaryota; kingdom Viridiplantae; phylum Streptophyta; class Pinopsida; order Pinales; family Pinaceae; genus Pinus; species Pinus tabuliformis. The sequence goes on from CM062817.1 coordinate 1,825,253,707, forward strand.
AATGATGTTGTTGATTGATGTTTTGATATAATACTGATGCTAATTAATTATTTAAAGATTAAAGGAACTAACTAATTAAGTGTAATATTGATTCAACCCTCTCCCAATATTTTCAACATCAACATGGGGCTTTCACAATGCAACATATTAAATATCATTTTGAGGATTAACTATGTAGAGTAAATCATTAAAATATGATAATATGCATGAGAGTCTCAAGTGACAAAATTACCATGATTTTAAATACCCATATAACACTCATTGCATCAAGTGATTCTCATAGGGGTGAAACATGTTATTGATAATAATGAAATAAACCACATAGCATCAATCATCACCTATAGGGATTGCACCTGATAACCAAGATATTCTGAGATGTATACCATCCCAAAACACCTTTGGCTCAAGCACATTTCAGTTTGGATTTTTCCCCACATTCAAGCGCACCTAGCTTGTTACCATGTTTGCAACACCTTCGTAACTATTATGCCATACAGATTATTCATTTAGGTATCCCATAGTTTCATGACAAATTCTACTTTGCTAATCCTGAAAATGATATCTAATATATTGTGATACAAAATAACCCACATATAATTGAAGATATTTCTCCCTCTTGTATATAAATCTAATGGAAACTAGAAAAATTTAAATAAACCCACTTGTTAATGTAACAATTCCTTCTGCAATTATTTTCTTTTTAAATATTATTTTAATAAGATGATATTTTAAATAACTATATTAATAATTATTTCCTTATATTTTTCTATAAGTTAGATAAATTTTGCTTTAGATGTGAATTATTTTCCTTAATTAACTTATTTACTTTAACTATGATCCTACATTATATATAATTACCAAATCAATTTACATGTGTTAACTTTTTCAATTGTAGGTATTTTTGCAATTAATTTCTAAGTTTGATTTATAATGTATTTATACCCAATAAGACAACTGGTAATTACTCATTTATTTATGCTTTGTTGTCATATTAAATCGTTGATATTAACAAAAGCATTTACCATGAACTCATAAAGTAGCTTCATGATAAGTAACCGACTTTTATGATATTTTGAAATGATAGCATTTGTGCAAGAATTCATAGGTGTTCAGGTATTTCGACTAAAGTACAGAATTGTTTTTGATGGTGATCGTAATGGTATGAGATGAAACCATCACCAAATCGAAAAAGTATAGGCTATACCAATAACTATCAGTCTTTTATGGTATTTTTTCCCTCTAAAAATAAGTAGCTTGTTAATGAGCATTAAATGAATGGGACTATATATGTCTAGCGTTGGATTTTAGCAGGCCAGTCATCCAACTGTGACCATCTACAACCCCGCTCATGTAATTCTCATAGACAAACCACATATTTATTTCCATCATGTGCGACAGAATTCGTTGACGTTTGGAAGATGACGTGCAAGCAGGCCTGGAAGTTAACATCCTACCAGACCTATTTTATGTGTCAACACATATTTTACGGTTGGTGAAAATTTTTGCACGTCAGGTTTGACATCTAAAACACATTGGGGTCGCATTATTTTGAGTTTTAATTAAAAATTTAAACTATAAAAATTTATTGTACCTGAATTTACAATTCCGCAAAATTATCTATTTTCACCGAGGTTCAGTTTGCAATAATATAATCATAATGTACACATTACACACAGGTGATCCAATCAGTCTGCTTAGTACCTACGGACTATAGGGATATGGATACGGTGCTATATTCTTTCAAGTTCTGGTTGGTGAGAGTTAATGGGACATTATCGGAGTAACCATTGGCCTTATGAATATTGATGACAAAATTTAATGGCCCATTTACTAGCATGGGAATTAACTCTCTTGAAAAAAAACTTTCGAAATTACCACTTTCTTCTTTGGCTTCTAACCATATGTGGTTCAATCAATTATTTGTTTCATGGTCTTACATTTTCCTCTACCATTTCTCTTTCTTACTGATTGGGAAAAGAAATAACATTGCTGCAATATATCACTTGCATATTTTAATTTACCATAGTGCACTGTTGAATATGTTTGCATCTGAATATGGCATGCTTTCTTGATCAAAACTGCTAGACTGGTAGTGGTATAATGTATGTACTCTTTATTCACCTATGTCACTAGTTTATTCTAAAACCTGAAAATACTTACAAGTTACAACCTCGATATGTAAACCTTGATATGGTATGCAACCCCTAATGAAAGTTTGAAGTAAATTAAGGCATGATTTATTCCAACCAGCCTTTGGAGCAGCTCAAACTTTGGTTGGTATCCTGATGCACCCTCAAATTCAAGAAAAAAAAGTGCATACTTTATTCTTTGTATTCCAATCTATTTTTTTAACACTTGTGAGTTATATTACATTGATAATTATAATAACTTATTTATTATTCTTTTGCATAGGCCATATTGGTTGACGAGGTTAGAAAATTTATTTCAGAAATTTTTGGACATGTGCTCCTCTTAGGAAGATTGGGATTGTGAGTAGGCTTGGATACCCAACATGATTAACTTGCCACTATGCCAGTAACCCAACTCACCACTTCAACTAAATTTGTAAAGACAATTCCATAATTTTCGTAGGTTAAAACAAAATTCTCAGTCCTGTCTGTCACTAATTGAATTAATCTATAAGTTTCTCAGGTCAGAAGAAAATTGTGAGTCTTGTCTATCAGTAATTGAATTAATATATAAGTTTCTTAGGTCAGAACAAAATTGTGAGTCATGTCTGTCACTAAATAAATTAATTTACAATATCTCAATTGTTGGAAAGTATTATGTGGTCTGGTCACATGTTTTTGAAAATTTCGACATTGCTAACATTTTTGCAATAAAAATTGCAGTAATTACAAAATTGCATTTCCAAAATTCTTTATACCCTAATAAGAATCGTTATTATAAATTATCCTTATAGGAATCTTAGATACACCTTCAGTCTCAGATTTGTTTCTCAATAGTTCTGATTACTCACATCTCCCTCAAATTGTTGCAGGCCATCATGTTTGGCAATTGTGGTATACTTTGAAATTCCATGTTATTGATAGGTCACAGATTTCATGGTGGAATTTATTTTTTTGCAGAATTCTTTTATGTTTTTCGTGTTTTTCACCTGAATTGTACACTAAAATTTTAAATTTTAAATTTTTAAAATCATATAAGAAATCTCATCAATGATTTAGTGATTGTCTTTATTTAATTTGATGTATTTTTAGTTAAAATTGAAAGGTGCGTGACACTTTTTTTTTAACTTTTAGTTTGTATTTTCCTTGTGGAGTTAAAGTCAAATTTCTAATCAAAAGGTTGTGAAGTTAAAATTAAATTTCTAATCGGAAGGTTGAAGTGGCATTTTGCGGTCCATGGTCCCCACATTATCACTACCCATAGTCGAATTGATAAATTAGGTGTATTTCTTGTAACCAAATTGACCAATGCTTCTACGTGAAATCTTGGGAAATGTTTAGCCATTTTCAAAATAAACATTTTCTTCGATTTCTCCCCAATTTTTTGCATGATGTTCATGAAATTGTTTTATGAAGGTTTTAAGGTTGGAAAACTTGTTAAATAAGGAACTTCGAAACTAACGATCATGTCCAGAGCTTAGTAATATATCCAACACTCATCCAAATAATGTTTAAGTAATTAACTCAATGTAGCATGGGATTTTTGGTATCTAAAGTTTGTTCTCGCTGTATAATAGGCTTTAATGTTATTTGGTAGTTTCCTGGAACTGAAAGTTGAGGATTTTGAATTTTCAAAATTGGAGTGGATAAGAGGTTTAATGTTATTTGGTAGTTTTCTGGAATCCGAAGTTGAGGATTTTGAATTTTCAAAATTGGAGCAGTGTTAATGGTGCTAGACCCATCAATATGTCAGAGGACCTCCTTGGTAAGAAGCCCCAACTACACCTCAGGTCATTTGGAGTAGAAGTCGAAATAGTGGATAGTAAATCTATGCCTTGAATGCGACAACGTGTGGATGTAAGCGTGGTATCCTTGTTTTAGGCAATTATGTGACCTTGCAGCGAGTCAAGAGAGATGCATGGAGAGGTTCTTACACATGGGAGGGAAAGGAAGCATGCCCCTTAGAAGTGTGCAATAGTACATAGACTGAAGGGAAAAAATGAGATGAATGACATCACAAGATGGAGAGCGGAATAATCGACAATCCAGAGTGATGGATTAGACCAACAACACAACTTCAAAAAGATTCATACAATCATATACAAAATATTTCATACACAAATGTGTAAGTTAAAGAACATAGTAACCAAAATAGTTGAACTACAATAACAACATATGCATGAAGACATTCCAAATATGTTATATAATATAAAAGTGAAAGTTCTATCCATACATACAACCATGAAAACCACTAGCCCCAATAGTGGAACATTACAATCAACATTGCTTGCTCCTCCAAAGAGATGTACTCACTCTGTGCTATGGAGAAACCAAGGCTCATCACAATACTCTCCAAGCCCTCTCTAAGCAATGCCTAGCAAAATATTGGCTCCCAAAAGCCTGTTCTACGAGTTATGAGGTTATATTTATAACAAAGGGTGGGGTTACCCTTGAGATTCCCCTTTGTGACTCTTGCACTACCCTCATGACTCTTCAACTTCACTATATAACTCACTTCATTTCATATGACTGTTTGCATTCCACTAATGACACATGGAATTTCACTTTACATCATGTTTACAATAATAATACGTTTTCCATATATACCCATGTGCGACAAAAATAGGCTTGAGTCATCTAGACAAGACAACATTAAGACACAGACAACTATAGAAATACCATCTCATAAACATCCTCTTAGTGATCCTTGGTGATGAATGGATGCCTTTCTTGATAGTGTGCAATGGTGTCCGCATAATGTTTGATAATGTCTTCCCATAAACAAACTCTTGCCCCCTTTCTTTCGGGTATACTGATTTGGAACCTCTATCCAACTCGTCCTGTAACATTAGCGTTTTGGTCGTGAGCAAGGCCGGACCAATGATGTACATGTGCATGTTATCTGTGCTAACTTGCAAGTCTAATCTAGTGGTCATGAGCATCAACTAATCAAAGTATGCGTCGAGCTCTAGTCTGACTTGGTTCTTCTATTTTTCCTTGGTCATCGTACTAATTGATCGGGTGCCATACATTATTACCATGACATCTAAACTTTTAAACAACGATGTGTGTGAAGCCTCAAAACTAGTGATGAGTCGAAGGAGTTCTTCATAGTTTTGGATTGGACTCTGGATGTGAGAATTGTCCAACTCTACATGCGGATTCATCATCTTGTGCAAGTGAAGTGGGGCTCCCTTATACCTCATTGTCCATGTTTGTAGATGATAAAAAATTGGGTGTATATCTGTGAGTGTCTACGTTATCTTGTTGCAACGTTACTGATGACCATGTATATTAAAAAATTCCTTGTGCACAATGATGAACCTATCATACAGTCTCAACTTGATTGTCTGAAGGGTTGATACTTCAACAAGTATCACATTATTCGTCTCCACTCTGGTTGATCCTATTGATTGCACCTCTCTCTACCTGGCTGCTTTCAAATCCTTTGTCATGCACTCATTTCTACCATCAAGAATTTGACACTCGAGCTTGTGGCTTTGACATAAGCCTTTGTAACATCGGCTAAGGTAGCTGGATGTCTTCGTACATCTGACACAATCACCCTTTCTTCAAAGTGCGCAGGTGATGCATTCTCATTCAGGGTGTTCGCTCTACGTGATTGTATAACTTTGTGTTGTGACTCATCAAAGGCTATTGTGTACACATTTGTTCATGTATTATCCTCAAGAAGAATGGTATCCCCTTTTTCACTCAAGATCTAATATGTTGTTGGAGCTCATGAATCCTATGGGGTGACCTTTGTTGCTTTTGGCTTGAGGTTGGTATCATGATCCTGTTCCATCTGCTCCATCTCCATGTCCATCTGTTCTACTATGAGCTCATGCTACGGAGCAAGTTCTTGTTCCTACGGGCCTCACCCTTTTCCTCATTCAACTGTTAGTTTAGAGTTTTCAACATGTATCAGTGCAGTTTGTAATATCTGTGGACCTTTGACTTCCTCTTGTTCCCGTTCCTCTTCATGTTGCATCTCCCTCTCTTTTACCAAACTATTGTTCTTCTTTGAGCTTCTGATCTACTTCATGCAACTTCCTTTTTGCTTCTTCTAGTCCTTTGTGCCAGTCTCTTGTCGGGCTCTCGTCTCTTTTCATCTATCTTCGAAGTTACTCTTGCCACAAGTGGGTATTCCTTAAACATGTAGCTTTTCTTTATCTTTGTGGTTTCGGTAATCTTCCTCTTGCCTTAGTCTTGCACAGGTTTGTTGTTGCTTCCTGTTGTTGTTGTTGTTGTTGCTCCCTATGGTGTTGCTATCTTGAGTGACACTAGGCACTCTACTTCCATGCTCACTGATTTATTGAGACTAGAGGGGTTATAATAGTATCTGCATGGGCCTTCCTCTAGCCAATGACACGACTCATGGATCCAAGAATAGTACACTCTCGCATAGTGGTCCCTGCATAAGCCTTGTGGATCATACGGATTGAAACTTTTGGTGCTAAACTTAAACTTCTTGAAGTCCTCATCCTCAACATCTTCTTACTTCAAACTCCAGATTGTGTACAACCCAATTTGCAAAGGAATCATAGGCCATGGTGCCTTCTTATTCTTGATAAATCTAGCTGATAACCTTGTCGAGATGTGGTATGCAACCTCTTACATGACCAGCTTGTCTGAGGCAAACTTTGACAAAACATGCAGAGCCTTCTTCGTGGTATACATCTTGATGAAGGTGTCATCGGGTGAGGCATACCAATCTGCAATGTTCACCAATGCCTCTATTGCTTCCTGGGACATGCAAGGCAAATCTTGTTCAAAGATCATCATGTATAGAGGGGCAATGAAATTGTCAGATAGTCTAGCCATGAATCCTCGGTAGCTACAGTCTAAGAGAAACCTGCAATATACGTTCACAATATTCTCTGAAGGTGTACATGCACAACCCATGCCAAAAAAATGTTGATGGGCACATATTGCATTAAGCAAGTAAGCAGACATGAAGAATCTTTCTTGTTGATCCTTCAGTGGACTTTGAGCATTGGATACATGCACTTTCACCAAGAGAGACAACATGTCGGACCAGTTGAAACTTTTTCCTTCACTTTCTGGTTCATCCAACATAGGTTCTGAACATCATGGGAAGGTCTATGTACTCCCTTAGCCATACAAGTGACATGCGAAGATGACCACAGACCAGTTGAAACTTTTTCCTTCACTTTTTGGCTCATCCAGCATAGCAACTGAACTTCGCGGGAAGGTCTATGTACTCCCTTGGCCATACAAGTGATATGCGAAGATGACCAAGAATTGGTAAGCCTTCCTGAGTGTCTTCGTATAGTATATTTCGTTGGGTGTTGTCCTGAACATTGATGGCTCGCTTACCTAATGCTTCAAGATATCTCTTGCTTTCATGCTATTGTTGGGAGTGTAAAATGGTGCATCCATCTTGTTCACAAGTTGTGGCAAATGGTACATTTGCTGATAATATTTCCTCCTGAAGGAAGCAAGCTCTACTCAACTGACCTTTCTCAGTATCATCATTTCAGGATCAATCTGTGAGACAATCCAGTGGATCACATCTACACACGGGAAGGTGGGATACCTGCTGTTAGCGCCTAAAATTTCACCTCAGGCTAAGAAAGGTAAACCTCAAGGCAACATCAAACCACTTAGCCTCATAGCTAGCCCTACGGGGCATGAGAGGGCTCTCTCCGGTCTATCTCGATAAAGATCTTCAATGGGCGAGATAACCAATAGGGTAACACTGATTTTAGGCTAGTAAACTGATCAAAGGGTTGATTTGGGATTTTTAGGGTCTTTGGTGGCAAATTGAGGAGGTGGCAATTTTGGGTGCGGGGATTGGACACAGTTTCTGCAGGGGGTTCTTTGGGGTGAGGTAAGAGACAGTATTGATGCCTTTGATTGAGGTGGATGATTAAGAATGACAAATGAGGAGTTAAGGAGAGCAAACAATAACTTTGAATTCTCCTTAAACAGTAGAAAACATTGAGATTAAACAAACTTAAAAGTAGAGCATGACAGTCATGAGTTCTACTTTAACACTTCATTTGGTTAATGTGCAGAAGGAAAAGAAAGGAAATGATTCACATAACACACCTACAAGTACATATAGAAACACACCATTAATACATGTAACCACAAGAATCCCAAAAAGGACTGCAAAACCTTGGTCTTCCTTAGCCAAAAATTGCAGAGATACAGTGAATAATACAATGATAGCTTCTCCCCCAAGAGTCCAACCACGAAAATGAGCAAGAGAGTACATAATATAGATCATCTAACATCTTTCCCTGCCTCTAGGGGTTGAGCTCACTATCCTAGGAGTTGTTTCAAGCACTTCTAAACTAAGCACTGAAAACTAGGCAATCAAAACAACTTGCCTCTATAAGCTAAGAAACCAATTCATTCATTAAATACAAGCTATTTCATGAATGAATCTTCTAGAATAGGTAAATAAGTGTCACATCAACATGAAAATACATAAAATACATCAAAGAGGGTGAAAAACCCCATCAAAAGTCAAAACTAGTAATAGTTGGGCGAATCCATGAGCTGTAAGTGAAAAATTATGAAATTTGCCTGATAGGTCGCGCGCCAAATCCTGACGGGTCGCGCGCCTTTGAGAGCACTTTTGGGGCACTTCCCGGTGTCCAAATGAGGCACGCATAGGCTTTTTGGAAAGGTCTGTGAGTCTACTTTCCAACCCAACTGGAATTTCCGGATTTGGTTGTCATTTGCCCCTCCAAACTTGCAATCTCCCAAGACTGCTTTCTGTGTGTCAAAAATGTGGCAGAAAGTCATATTTTTCTTGTTTTTTGACTTTTAGGAGGCCCAAGACTTCATAAAATCTCTTGGAAATGGGTGAGCATGTGTAACGTTTCATGCCAAATCCAAAAATGCTGAGTTTTTTGAAAATAGAGTTGCCAAGTGAAAGGGTCGCGTGGGGGGTGAGACCCGTCAAGCGGAAAAACCTGTTTTTTGCTTTAAAAAACCAAAAATCACCCAAAATGCTCAAAATTTCTTGGAATTTGTGCTGGGGCTGAGCTATTTAGTGCCTTTCTCCTTCAAGGAAGCCTCAACCAAGATGTGGAGGGGATGGGGCCTTTTTCTCCGTTTTTGTGCTTTGACCAACCGCCTTTGGAGCACCTTCATCTTTGCCTTGTACACGTGCATCCGTGCCCAATAATGATTCTTCATGTTTCTAAGAAATTCCTTATCTTGGTTGGCCTTGGCCAACAGCCTCTCCAAATGAGCATTGAGCTGGATAAGCATAGACTCTCGCTCAACGGGTACTAAATCACCGGGTCTTCCTCGATTCAAGTTGCGGTCACTACGAATCCTCCACAACTCATCAAGAGTTTTCTCATCCCCCAAATTCTTGTTGCGCTGCTCTAAATAGGTGATCCTCCACTGTGCCATCTCTAACTTCTACTGCAACAAGTGGTTCTCGGCCTCCTTTTGCTAAATGACCTCATGAAGCTCCGTGGTGGGAGAGCGGGTATCAAGATCAATGATATCAATGTCGGGATCACCGGTCATTCCCTCCTCGATCATGGGCTTCTTGCCCCTCTGTGCTGCCTGTGTTGCTGAAGAAGGCGAGGCCCCTTCCACCTGATGTGGAGATAGCACTCGCTGAGCTGATGAAGAAGGTGAGACCCCTTCCACCTGCTGTGGAGAAAATACTCGCCGAGCTGCTGCAAATAAAGCCCTTTGGCCTCTCTGATAAGTGACCAATGGAGAAGAGTTGACATATCTAGTCACGGGGGTGTCATGCTGCTGTGATGGTCCTCCCTCCTCATGAACAACCTCAGGATGTGGTGGTGGTGGTGCTGTGAAAAGCTCACGAGAGATAAACTCCTCCCATGGGATGCCCTGCTGAGCCAACTGATGTATGACCACAAGCTGAATCAAACCATAATGATAGAGGATCCTATACTGTTGTGCTGGGCTCTTCCTCTACATCAAGGGCACCATCCTCTCAATGTTCCGGCACAAGAAAACAGGTATGTTCGTCATCCGTACCTGTGTGAAATGCATCAACAGGTCAATATGGTATGAATATACCTGTGAAAATCTGCCCTCACGTGAAATAGAGCATGATAAGCCTCATCATGTGGGCATACTCACTCTTCAGAAATCTGAAGGGAAATACACCCGTCAAGTGTCTCATGAATGCAGGTCTAATGAAAGGCTCATACTAAACACTGTCTAACATCTTGCGCTTATTCCACACCTCTCCGACATTAGGTATCCCTGTGGCTTGAGCAATCATCTCGGGTGTCAATGTAAAATCCACCCCGACAAGGTTCACATGTCCATCATGCAAATTCAAAACAAATAAGTGAGCCAACTCCCTGTGATGCTGAATCCGAGAGATCCTCTCGCAAAACTCATAGCAAGACATATAACGGAAGCATGATACTGCCATTGGACAAGCCTGCAAATCTGTCAAAGAGGTGGGCTCCTCTCTCCTATGATGACCGCCCTTTCCACCCTTGTGAGGCCTCCTTTGTACCTGAAACTCTGAAGCTGACGCATGGTCATCACTTTGCGCATAATTGGTTTCGGTTTCTGACATTGTTTTAGGAGCAAAGTGGCTGAAATATATTGTTGTTTCTGCTTTGTAAACTGTTGATTAGAATGTTGTTTCAAGGGAACAAGGAGCACAAGGGAAATGTTAGGGAAGGGATATTTTAAAGGGAAACTGGGAATAATAATGAAATAGGGAGTTTAGGGGAAGGATTATTGCATATACATTATTTTTCAAATTTATTTACAATAATGATATGGGAGGAAGGGCTAGGGTTTAATTTTTCTTTTGATTTCTTGGGAAGAAGGGTAGGGTTTAGGGCTCTTTAACAAATTTGGAAGGGAAATTTACATAAAATGATAAGGAAAATGTAATGGGAGGTGGAAAAAATGAGAACAATGGGATACCTCAAAACAGCATAATAAACCCTAGCAATTTTTACAACTTCAAGCCAAAGCATAATAGAGACTTCTACTTGAAAATGGAGACCTTTACAAATATAATCATGACCTTCTTGAACTGTAACAAGCAATAATTTTTTATGATGGAGGGTCTACCTTGCACAAATTAGCAATTTGTGGATCCTTGGCAAATTTGCTGGCGGTTTTGCAGAGAGAGCGTTGATGGGTCGCGCGCCTCACCCAACGGGTCGCGCGCCTCTGACGGGTCGCGCTCGTTGTAAATTAACACTGGCGGAGCGTGTCTGACGGGTCGCGCGCCTCTAACGGGTTACGCGCCTGGTTCGACGGGTCGCGCGCCTTCCCAACTCACAAACTTCACTCAAACTCTCTTGCAATCAGTTGCTCTATCACTTGGATGCATAATGAGGCTTGATAGAGGGAGATTAGGGCTTTTATAGCCTTGTTTGAATTAATTTCATATCATAACCCACTTTATAATGTTTTTCCATGACACTTTATAAACTTGACTTTTTGGTTTCCTTTTGTCCTGAAATTGATTGATTTGATGCTTTTCTTTGATAATTTTTGCAGGGATAGCATCTGAGGGATCATGACAAGGGAGCCAGGGTTACATGCTATCCTTTGAATCATTTTGAATTTTTACAATTTTTACAAAATTTTGAGAAATGACCTTGGCTTTAAAAACAGGGTTTTTAAATCCAAGGTGAAAATTAACTGTACAAGATGAAATTTTTCGAAGAAACACTTTGAAAATCATCCCTCTGGCTTGCTGGGCACTTATTGACCTTGAGAGACATGACCTTGAAGATAAATTTGACCAAAAACCCTAGACCTAAAAATTTGATCTCAAGACAATAAACAAGTAACCTTGACAAAGTTTAATGACTGAAACAAGCTGATCCAGCAGTGCCCAGAGGGGGACAAAGACACTAGCTCCTCCATCAGGGTTATGGCATGCCTAACGGAATGCAAATAATGACACTGATGAGACACCTACCTATGCAAATGCAAAGAGCTTTGATCGCTGATGGAGGGATACTAGACCGACTCTAACACCTGCATGCAACCTTGTACAATATTGACACATGAATATTGACATAGACTTGACGGTCCTCCAGATTCTCCTCAAAACTACCTATGAATTTAGTGTTGATGTCTTTCCATGTGATCTTGATGCCTCTCTCAATGAACAAGTGTGTGTTTGTGTACACAGGAAAGCACATAGACCCTTGCTCAACCAAATATCTAGCACTGCTTTCAACATGTCTTTTGATCTAACTCTCTTGGAGGCCATGATACTTGTACTTTGAGAAGCTTCTCAAAAAAATGTGGTACTTGGATAGAGAGAAAACAGAGATGACGAGACAATGTCAGCCAAAAAAATGAATGTTATAGACATTTTTGGGCACTACAACCCCAAGCATGAAATGTCCATAAACCAAGGGCTCCTAAGTCCCTAAAAGTGTTGTCCTAACCCCTAAAGGAGCAAGGTCAACTGATTACAGCTTCTCCCAGAAGTTATCCATGAAAAAATGCTCAGAATTGGTCAAAATAGGATCATTTCAGATGCTCCATAGGCTAAGTGCGTTGCATCTCACCTAAATACATTGTGTGGATGCGTTGCATTTCAAAAAGACCTTCTATGGGGTGTGATGGGCGAGAAATGACAAATGGCAGTGTCATTCCGCAAGATGGAGAGGCAGTGGAAGCTTCCAGAAACTTCTCCTGTGACACTTGCCTCTCTGAATTCAACCAAGGATGAGTAAGAGATCATCAATCTCCAAGTGGAAGCAAGAACTATCAGAGGGAAGACACTAATCAAGTCACAAGCTGACTCATCTCCCTTACAAATATCTATATATGGATCCCTCATCCCAGAGATCCAGAGGCTGGAATTTTGCATATTGTAAGGAACTGCTGTTGGTTTCTTGAGATAAACATCAGATTGTTGGGTGATCTAAGCTTTGTATGAGGCGAAGAGGGGCTTCCTTGCTGAGAGGATGATGTTGGGTCAGAAAAACTGGTTGTAACTCCCCTTGGCTCTTTCTTGTTTATCAATAAAAGCTATTTAAGTTTTCCTCCATACTCTTGTGTCATTTATATTTTCTACATTTGTATGGTCAATTTACATCTGATCCTAGATTGTTTATGATTATAGATCCATGTTCTTGTATAGTGCTATGCTACTGTGATCTTACAGGTACTATTTGAAGCTAGGCGTGCAAGGGAACAAGTAGCGAAACACTATCAAGGAAGAGAGGAATTGAACCAGGAGATTAGCGCAAGACAGAGGTTGGTCTTCTTTGTTCTTCTATATCTATACTTCATAAAGGAAAAACGAAAGTATCTTTACTTTGTTTTTTTCTAGGGGAGCTATCACACCTTAGTGGGATAAGCAGTTCTGAGTAGACACTTTTCCCTGTAACAAAATGGCGACTTCACTAGGGACGAATTAGTTTGTTTATTTATCTTCCTTGTTGTCTATTTCATAAACTTACAGACGGAGTCTGAAGTCGTGCCAGGAAGCTTTCGAAGATAAATGCCACTTCAGTCAATCTCCGGGATTTGTTTATGATTTAAACAACTGATTCACAAACTCTCTGATTGCCCTTGCGGTAGCTCTTAGATCCTCCTTATATCTACCCCTAATTGTTGCATTACTGATTACCATTTGCTCAGCTGAAACCCATGAACTGAACTGCAAACTATGACCCGGAACGCAACCAAAGTCTCGTCTCTGGCCCAGCGCAGGTACTGTTCTGAAAATATGGAATTCAGCGCACTTCCCGAGTGTAGTAGGTGCGCTGCATTTCAAATTCCCTGTGTTATAGGTGCACTGATCAGACTAGGTATTGTTCAGTTTTGGTTTCCGTGATTCATTCTTTCCAGTTCTATTCATGAATTTTGCTGCCTGTGATCAGTATATCTCTGTTTGAAACCCCTTTTCCTTGTTGTTATTCTGCATCCTTTGTACAAAAGAACTGTAAATTTTTTTGTGTGTTTGTTGAGTCATTTTCAGTTCTCCTTTGCAAAAAGTAACATAATCGCACTATCGTCCTTTGATTTGAAAGTGTCGCAAGTGTCGATTTCAATCATAGGAAAGAGTTTGATTGCTGTTGATAGTCGGTTATCTTGTTACTATTGTTTTTGGTCTGAATTTATAACTTTTCTAGTGTCGAAAACAAGCATTCATTTCAAAATCGTAAGGTGTCGAGATTGTCTCCATTTTTTATTTCGAAAAGAAACTTGTTGATAACTGTCGCTTGAAAAGAAATTCAGATTTGTGCATCAACTTTCTTTTTATCATTCATATACTAAGAAAGTCGAAAACAAATACATGCATGTGCATTTGCATTTAGACTGTCTCATTGGTTTGATTTAGGAAAGTGCATTTAGAGTGTGCTCTTTGCTCTTTGTGAAAGAATTCTGTCTTTCTTTCCTTAGTAGCTAGGATTTTCATTGCACAAAGAAGATAAAAAGGTTTTTTATCATCTTAGATTGCATTTTAGGAATTATACTACATCTCGCGGTGAACCTGAAAGGGAAACTTCATAAACAAGATCAACTATAAAATAAATTCAATGAATCTAACAACACTTTGGAACCTAACGCACAAAATTTAGAAGTCTAGGCTAGAGACGTATTCCGGCATCGTAAAACCTGGTAACTGTTGTTCTCACTGATGGTTGGTTGATTCCTCCACTTTGAGACGATAAGTGCCAGTACGGACTTGTGCTCCCACGTACCGTCGAGTATATTTTGGGAGACCACCATAGGCTCAATCCTTTATCCATAGGAAGCCGTGTCTGCCGCCCTATCAATCGCAATGCACTGAACACAACATTCAGGAAGGTTGACTGCCATACCGTAAAAAGTATTCTGCAGTTCTGATTGGTTTGGTAATCCCTCTACCTAGATTTCTGGAGCAGTCCCTTTCATTCCTTTTCAGACTCTTTAACGGAAAAGGTCCATCTGAGCACTTGTCACTTCAGGCTCATTAAAAATCGAAGGCGGCTAGAGTCATCTTTTGTTTTTTCTCGACTCTTAAAAATTGAAAAAAAAAGTTGTGTCAAAGCGTCTAAAATTCATCTAATTCGGAAACATACTTCCCCTTTATTTTTAGTTGATCGAGTAATCCACAATCGTTGAATAAAGTCAATTGAAACCCTGTCGTTCGAGGAGGCTTACGAGTCAACCGTCTTTGTCTCCGGAATCGAAGCTAGTACGGACCAAGCGAACTTGTTTAACTGGTTCCAAATCTCCTGTTAAAGTTATAACAAGTGTTCCAACAACATCAAAGACTCCGATTACTCCAAACATTTTTGGTATGCCTGCCTTTAGAGAAGAATTTCAGCAGCCACAGAAGGACAGTGGTACTGATCCTGGTCTGAGGGTAATGATCCGGATTTAAACAGGAACGCAACAAATTACACAGATAACCATATACACAAAGATGCAGCGGAAATAATACTTCATTTCATTAATGGAAAATACTGAAATATGCTTACAAATAGAAATGGCAATAAACTAGCTAGGGCGATGGTAGCTTATCTCTGAGAAGAGATGTGATGGCTACATGCCTCTGAACTGTGTTACAATGAGGCTCGAAGGCCTATTTATTGTTGAGAAACAATGGAAAAACCCTTAACATTCCAAAACCTAACCCTAGGAGATGAAACGCCAAATTGTGGGCCCCGTTTGGGGGTAAGTTGGTACATCAACTTCCCGGGGTCGTAACTTTGGCATATGATCTCTGTTTGACGCGTACAATAGCTCATTAGAAAGATCTATCTGAGCACTATCATTGTTGGAACGGGCAACACCAGTCCATTCCATGGACTCGTGTTGCCCCCGGATTCCCCAAAAAACGTCGTTTAGGGCCTCAAAACGGCTCCGGAAGTTCAGGACCCGAAAAACTGCTAAAAATAGTAAGTTGTGCTACAATTAAGGAAACTGAAAATGCTGAGAAAGACAATGGTGGGGGTCCAGGTGGACTTGGCAGGTGGCCACCAATATCCACCTGGATCATTCCTCCCCCCTTAGGAAGCAATGGTCCCCATTGCGTTGAGCTCCTCCATGAGATGAGGAAACTTCTGCTGAACTTGTTCCTTGGTAAGCCACTTGCCCTGCTAAAGGAGTTGGCCCGCTTTGACAACTCGATATAGTTGGATATTCTGTTGGCGAGTGTTCTTGATCTGTGTGTCCATGGTCCGATCAGTTGCAGCTTGTTCCATGCAATCTGGATTTAATTCTGTGGGTTTGAGCTGTTCTGCAATGTCGGATGTGTCTAGCAATGGTGGAAAGTATGGCCGAAGGCGGTCCACATTAAATACTGGGTGCAGGCCAAGGAATGGGGGAATGCTGAGCTCAAATGCATTGTCTCCCATAGCCTTAGTAATGGTGTAAGGACCATATCGGAGTGGTCTCAATTTCCGATAGGCTCCTGTAAGGCGTTCCTTTTGCAAATGCAACCAGACTTTGTCGCCCACCTGAAACTTGTGTGGCACCCGATGTTGATCATGTCGCTGCTTGTACTTGGCATTTGATTTCTCAAGAATTTCATGGACCTGCTGGCGAATATGTTGGATGCGCTCAATGAAGCTAGTGGCCTTATCTGTTTCGGACTGGACATGAGCTGAATTCATGTGAGTAGCTGCAAGTGGCATGGCCACATCAATGGGGCATAGTGGCTGGAATCCCAAACCCACCTGAAAAGGGCTATGGCCAGTGGAGCTGTGAAGAGCTCGGTTGTAGCTGTGCTGAACGTAGGGGAGGCTCTCATCCCATGTGCGTGGATGCTTTGAGTTATACATGCGCAGAATGTGCACAATCATCCTATTGACAACCTCTGTCTGGCCATCAGTTTGAGGATGGAAGGTTGTGGACTTCGTGAGTTTGGTGTCCAGCATTGACCAAAGACTGGACCAAAAGGTGCTGAGAAACCGACTGTCTCGATCTGAGATGATAGACTGTGGGATCCCAAAGTGCACCACACTCGCTCAAAGAAGAGTTTACCAGTGGCTTCTGCTGTGATATTCTTCTTGCAGGCCATCTTTGAGAACCTGTCGACGGCCACAAAAACACAGTCATTTCCATGCTTAGTGGAAGGAAGGCCTGAATGTAATCCATGGAGATGGATTCCCAAGGTCGACTAGGGGTAGGTAACGGGGTATAGAGGCCTTGCTTCTTAATGGTCGGTTTGGCAATGGCACAGGCAGTACATGATCGGATGTACTTCCCAACATCCTGTCGAAGATTCGGCCAATAGAAATAGTTTTGCAGTACTGCCACTGTTTTCTCGACCCCGAAATGCCCAGCAGCCCGACTGTAGTGTGCTTCCCAAATCATCTTGGCACGCTCGCTTGAAGGAACACAGAGGTGACCGAGGTGGCATAATAGGGCATCCTGGAGGTGAAAATCTGCAACCTGCCGACCCTCCAAGAGTGTCTGGTATGTGTGGCTGAATTCTGGGTCGCTTTTGTAGAGAAGTGGCCAATAAGAAGTCTCGTGCCCGCAAGAGTTGAGCACGGTGGTTAGCGCCATGATCGGTGGTCGACTGAGGCAATCTGCAACATTATTGGTGCTGCCCTTTTTATACTTGATATTCAAGTGAAACTGTTGCAGGTATGTAGACCACTTCTGATGGCGATCATTCTGCAATTTCCCTTGGGTCTGTATGAACTGCAGAGGTCGGTGGTCTGTGTGGATGACCGTTTCCTTCCCCAAAATGTAATGCTTCCATTGTCGGCAGGCCTCTACAATGGAATACATCTCTTTATCATAAGTGGGGTACTTTCAGACTGTGTCTGAAAGTGTTTCACTGTGATATGCCACTGGATGTCCATGTTGAGTAAGGACTGCCCCAATAGCATAGTCAGAGGCATCTGTCTCGACCTCAAATGGTTGTTGTAAATCTGGTAACGCGAGCACTGGTGTCGTGCAGAGGCGATCCTTCAAATCCCTGAATGCCTTCTGTTGAGATTCAGACCAAAAGAATTTTGTTTTCGCCCCGCCCTTAGTGACTTGACTCAAGGGCCAAGAAATATGAGAAAATCCCAACACAAACCTGCGGTAGAAGTTGGCAAGACCTAGAAAGCTGCGGAGCTCTGTTAGAGTGGTTGGAGAGGGCCAATCCCGAATGACTTGGACCTTGGCTAGATCGACATGCACCCCCTGTTCATCAATGATGTATCCCAGATACTGAACCTCGGTCATGCCAAAAGTGCATTTCTCCAAATTGGCACATAGCTTGTGTTGCCGCAGTGTTTGGAGAACCTGTCGGATGTGGTGGAGGTGCTCTTCCCAACTCTGGCTGAAGATCAGAATGTCATCCAAGTATACTACTACAAAGGAGTTGGTGAATGGCCGCAAGATGTCATCCATTAGCCTCATAAAGGTTGCAGGAGCATTCGTCAATCCGAAAGGCATGACCAACCATTCGAAGAGGCCCTCCTTGGATTTGAAGGCAGTCTTCCACACATCTGAGGGTTCAATTGGTACCTGGTGATATCCTGACTTCAGATCGATCTTGCTGAAATATTTCGCCCCCTTTAGTTGGTCTAGGAGGTCATCAATCCGCGGGATCGGGTACCTATTACGGACAGTGATCTTGTTCAGCGCCCGATAGTCAATACAGAGTCTCCACGTCCCATCCTTCTTCTGTACCAACACTATCGGGCTCCCACAGGGCGAAGAACTCGGACGGATGTGACCTTTCTGTAGGAGCTCCTGAATCTGCCTCTTGATTTCATTGTTCTCCAGAACGGAGCACCGATAAATTGTTCCATTGGGTAGCGGCGCACCTGGGGTCAGATCGATGGAGTGCTTGATTTGACAGTGTAGAGGAACCCCTGCCGGGGAGGTGAAGATGTCTTCGTACTCCTCCACAATCTTGTCCATCTGTAGCTGCCGTGCAGAGGGACCCCGTTTGGAGGTCGCGGCCACTGTCTTCTTCTTCCCTTGAGGGCGTATCATCAGGAAAACAAATTTCCTGGTTTTGGAAATGATCTTACTGCATTGTTTTGCAGTAATCAAAGAGATGGCGGCAGGTGGTGCTACCTCTGGTATCCTGAACAACTTATTTCCCAATGTAATAATAATAGCACGGGGCCTTGATTCATACACAGCATGTCACTTCCACAAGTATGGTTGTCCTAGTAATACATCACAAACTTCAAGGGGAGCAATGTCACACAATACCTCATCCGTGAAGGGCTTGATGTTGTATGGAAGGCGACACTGCTAGCTCACGCGAAGATCTCGCCCTTGGTGAAGCCACCCAATGGTGTATGGTTGTGGATGTGCTATGGTCGGTAAGACCAACCGCTTCACGACCTCTGCCGAAATGAGGTTCTTTTGACTCCCGCTATCAACAATGAACTATATCGGGGAGCCCTTTACCCACATCTGGGAGTGGAAGAGACGCTCCTCCTCCTCTGGATCTTCGGGTTCATTTTTCTGGATCTTTGCGGTAGCAACAGTGGCGCTGGGATCCGCATCAATGATATGCTTCCCTTTTTCATACCCCTTATCGATTTCTGACTCAAAGTCGGAACATGCATCTGATTCTGAAACCTTTAGCTCAGCCACTAGTGACTGCTTGGCCCGACACTCACTTGTGTTGTGAGTGGAGCTCTTATGGAACTCGCACCATTTTCCAGTGTCCTTTCTCGGCTTCGCGGCATTGCTCTTTGCTTGCAGCTTCGGCTAGTTGTCTTGGGTTGTCCCGCCTTGGCTTTGTCCTTTGTTCTGTGGTTTAGGGGCACTTTTCCCCTGCTTTGGATTCGCAGATCCAAAGTCTCGCTTCTTTTGTTTAAACTTCTGCTCGACCTTGACGGCATACCGGTATGCTACGCTGAGCGAGGGGATGTTTAGGAACTGTATTTCTTCTTAGATGTACTTGTGCAGGCAGCCACGGTATTTGAGTATCAAATGTTGCTCCAAATCCTTGATACCCAACTTTGTGCGAAGGGTATGGAAAAGATTGGTGAACTCCGGCATGTCTTGGTCCCTTCCCTGCCGCAGCGTGGTCCACTTTATGTATTCATCCTCATAGCTTCCGACAGGGTAGTACTGCTCCTTGATGGCATCCCGGAACGAATCCCAGGTGGGTGCGGCTGAAAATAGTGAGCCAGTACTTTCATCCTTCTGCTCGCAGTAGGTTTCCCACTAGTCCTTGACGTGGGGGGCTGCTTTGAGAAGAGCAAAAACAATCTTTTCCCGACTCGAAAATTCATGAACAGAAAAATAACCCTATAGCAGATTTAACCATTTATCTACGGCATCGGCGTCTATCTGACCCTCGAATATGGGGATTTCAAAATTAACTTGTACCTTAAAGGGTGTGGCGTTTCCAGAGGAGCTGCTGGAAGCCGATGCGCCGCTTCTGGGTAGCCGCTGAAGGATCTGCGCAAAGCTGTCCATCATCGCGTTCTTTTGTCGCTCGAGCGCTTCTTCGAGCAAGATTTTGATGGGATCTCCTGCCCCCTCGTCTTTCTTCTCGTCCGCCATGGGAGGCCATCGGGATTTGCGAGGCTAGTCTTGCAAAGGTTCAACCAGTTCAAGCCATAACTGCTTATATCCCGACCTTGTTGGGGACATGCAAAGAAAAACAGAGAAAAAGCAGACCGCTCTGATACCACTAATCCGGATTTAAACAGGAACGCAACAAATTACAGAGATAACCATATACACAAAGATGCAGCGGAAATAATACTTCATTTCATTAATGGAAAATACTGAAATATGCTTACAAACAGAAATGGCAATAAACTAGCTAGGGCGATGGTAGCTTATCTCTGAGAAGAGATGTGATGGCTACATGCCTCTGAACTGTGTTACAATGAGGCTCGAAGGCCTATTTATTGTTGAGAAACAATGGAAAAACCCTTAACATTCCAAAACCTAACCCTAGGAGATGAAACGCCAAACTGTGGGCCCCGTTTGGGGGTAAGTTGGTACATCAGCTTCCTGGGGTCGTAACTTTGGCATATGATCTCCGTTTGACGCGTACAATAGCTCATTAGAAAGATCTATCCGAGCACTATCATTGTTGGAACGGGCAACACCAGTCCATTCCATGGACTCGTGTTGCCCCCGGATTCCCCAAAAAACGTCGTTTAGGGCCTCAAAACGGCTCCGGAAGTTCAGGACTTGAAAAACTGCTAAAAATAGTAAGTTGTGCTACAATTAATGAAACTGAAAATGCTGAGAAAGACAATGGTGGGGGTCCAGGTGGACTTGGCAGGTGGCCACCAATATCCACCTGGATCAGGTAAACACTTGTATCACTGAACCAGTTCCATCTACAACCAGTTCGGAAAGTGTTGCTCCTCAAACATCTGTCGCTGCCGATTCCATACCTTCTTCGGCACCAGAAATATTCTACGGACCTGATGGTCTACCCCTTCCACCTGGTCTGATTGCTATAGAAGAGATTGTGGAAGATCCTCCATCTAGTACTCCATCGCAATTTGGAGTCAGGATCACTCTGTATCCTTCTTCATCAGAAGTTAGTCTACCGCCAGCGGAAGCTCCTGTAGAATCTCTAGGTAATATTTTGGATAGACTAGAAATGTCTAAACAACCGTCAGCATCTAGGACTGTGTCATCTGACACAGCGATGACAGAACTCCCTGCTATCACTCCAACAATGTTCTCCGGTATACCATCTGTCCCAACTAGCTCTCAATCGCTAGAAGGGGCCCACTCAAGGGCCATTTCGACGGTATGGTTTGTTCCTATTTTTTCATCCGGAATAATATCCGGAAACTATTATGTTGAGTCTCAACAAATTGATCCATTTGGAGGTCAATTTGGGCAGTCCGGCCCTCAAGGGCAAACCATTCCCTTAAGTACCAGATTACCACCGTATGGGGGGAATATTCCCTTTCATTATCCCCTCCAGGAGGATAGCCATATGGGAGTTCACAACAAAATTCGGGTTATGTTGGAATTACCTCAAGCGGTTGGGTACCGATACTACCTCAACAACCAAGAGTTGTATATTCGATGCAACAATGCTTACCTATGTCAAGTATACCAACTACGCCAGCTATTGTGACGGTGTCGCAAGTTCAAGCGCTACCTGTTGTACACCAACCTCAGGTTTCACAGGTTGTAATGCAACAGCCCCTTGACCCTGAGACTCAACCACAATCGCCGACTGGTGGAATGACACAGGTTCAAACGGGTACAATTACCCCTCATCTTGGTTAAATAGTTAGTATCGGGCAACAACATGGCTTCACAACCATGGCTAGTACAATACCAACAACCGCAATTCCAACAAGTATACCAAGTTCTGAGCAACAAATATTTGAAAATAGTGGGCAACCGTAGATTCAAAACGGTCAAAATCAACCATTTTACAATGGTCATGCCCATCAACCTTACCAAAGTTACCAACATCAAATGCATTATGCTGGTATGCAAAGACCAACTGCTCAGGCAATCCCATCTTATCCTGGGTATGCTTCACCTAACCTGAATCAATAGTTACCCTTCGTTGCAACTTTAGAGTTACCTGATTTAAATCAGTTAACAAACGATCCAATTGCTTACACCCCTTGGTGGCCAGCGATTCTGCATAAACTTCCATCAGATATTCCTAAATTTAATGGAAATCCGGGTGAAGATCCATCAAATCATGTGATGACCTTTCATCTGTGGTGTTCATCAAACACCCTAAACGATGATTCAATTAGGCTGCGCCTTTTTCAGAGGACGTTAACTGGTCTGGCAGCAAAATGGTACATCGAATTGCCTAGAGCTTCATTCGACAACTTCAGTACCCTAGCCACAACCTTTTTAACACATTTTCAGTTACCGATAAGGTACGAAATGGGAACAAAACTTCTTACCAACTTCAAACAAACAATGGCCACTCACATATCGGATCATATACATGAGTGGCGACATCGTTGTAGAATGGTGAAAACGTATGTTCCCGATCAGCTCTTAGCTGAATGGTTTATCAAGTCAATACTACCTTCCATCACGGAAGATGTGGCAAAATGGGGAGTTGTCACAGAAGAGAAAGTTATCTCTCGTGCGCAATATTTGGACTTGATTTACACTCAGTCCGGCATGCTCTATGATAAAATACTAGATGCCCTAGACCGGAATTCTCAGTTCCTCCTCCTCCTAAATCAAACAATGACTCTCATGCCGGCGATGGCGTGATTGGCACAACAGACACGAAATCGACAAAGGCTACATCCAAAAAGGCTCGTAAGATTTCAGGTCAAAACGCAAAAGATGAACTTCTTGCCTCAGAAGTAAATGCCGTATCGACAGATAAAGGCAAAGAAACCAAGCAAACAGGGGGCAAGAAGAGAGGCAAAGGGAAGAAGAAGAAACAGGAGGGATCATCTCCTAAAAAATCTTCTGCAAACCCTCTTGGAAATAGGAAACTAAAATATCGATGCATGATATGTGATGAGGATCATCGGACACCAGATTGTCCACACAGAGCTGAGCTTAAAAATTTCTTGAAGAATAAAAAGACCTCAGCAGTATTAACTGATCCGTTTCCAAATCCAGGAACAAATCTGGTTGACAGTGGAAATGCTTCCCCGTCTCACGTGCTAATGTTGTCGGTTTCAAAATAGCAAAATGATGCTTTGATATCGACAAGGGACAAATATTATGGGAATCCCCAGCTTTCGAACAACAAGGATAAAGATCAACCTTGTAGTTCAACAATAACTTCGACAAAAGTTGTGCCGCCCATCGTTCCTGAACTGACAATAAAACCGCCAAAGGGATTAGTACACAAATCGACATTTAATCCTCGTGCTAGAGCAGCACAACATTATAATATAGTGGAAGATTTGGCCCAATTGCCATCCGCTATGTCGACTCTTGAAGTACTACAAAATTGCCCATCCCAAAAGTAGGCTTTATTATTAGCCATTGGTGGGATAGACCCAAAGGATTCCAATCTCGTATCCTTTGATCATAAAGGATACGATCCTCAATTAACAGCTCAACTAGCTTTCCTCGTTCAAGTGAAAGCCCTCAACAAAACTATTCATCGAATAATTATTGATGGGGGGTATCTACATGTATTATGTCGATGAGTTGCTGGAAAACTTTAGGATCTCCAACCTTGTCGCGATCTTCGACGACATTAAAAGCATTTGATGGACGAACATATACCCCATATGGTATTCTAAGTAACTTGAAGGTTAAACTAGGAGGGAAAACAGTAGAAATAGATGTTGAAGTAATCGACGGAAATCTTGATTACAACTTCCTGCTAGGAAGACCATGGATATATGCTATGGCTGCTGTTGTGTCGACCTATTTTAAGAAGATTGTATTTCCCTTTCAAGCAGGGATTACAATCGTCGATCAACAAAACTTCCTCCCCAATGGTTCTCAAGTTACGGGAAGCATTCCTATGATACATGAGAGCCCCCATTTGCTTCAAAATATCGGGGTAGGCCTACTAAAAGACCCTGTATTAATGGGAACTTTTTCCCTTCCACCTCCAATCAATTTGGCAGAAGTAGCGCCAGTAGGAACCTGCAACATCATATCTTCTAAAAAGATCTCAGAAAATGATATCGACATGGATCATGCGATGGTTTTGCCTCCAAGCCCAACAGAAATATTGTAGCAATCAATGTTCCTAGCCTAGGAGGCAAACTCAAATCAATGCTCATCGAGCGTTTGGATAGATAGGTCTAAGGAATATGGCACCCCTTCAGATCCTTGGTCGAGAGTGCATGACACCGACGAAGGAATTGTTCAATCAATGGTAATTGAAGGGGCACCATGGGATGATTACCACCATCTTTCCCTTCTTCTGGATTGTGAAGAAAATACTCCTGATGACCTTTATCATCCTTCAGTTTTTTATTTTCTATCAAATACTGTAAACACGGTGGATTCTGAGTGAAACTTGTCCAACATTAAAGAGACTATCGCCATAAATATCTCGACCAAAACAGATGTTGTAGACAATATTTATGTTGGAAAATGTTGTTCTCCTTCAGAATTGGAAATATATAACGCTTTTTTTCGCGAATTCAGAGATGTCTTTGCTTGTTCATATAATGAAATGCCAGGCATTGACTCGAGTATCGTTGAACACGAAATGAAGATGTATCCAGATGTCAAACTAGTACGACAACGACTATGGCAGGTGCACCCCAAGAAAGCCACTGCCATTAAGGAAGAAGTTGAAAAACTTCTACATGCTGGTTTCATTTACCCGGTTCCTTTAACCGATTGGGTATCAAATATTGTTCTTGTTATGAAAAAGAAGGAACAATTAGAGTGTGCGTCGATTATAGGGATGTTATAGAAATTTTTGTGCCTTGCATCACTGAGCATGAAATGTCAATAATCAAGGGATCCAAAGTCCCTAAACATGTTGTTCCTACCCCTAGAGGAACAAGGCCTGCAAACCACAGCACTTAACAAAATTTCTCCACCTGAAAACACTCAAAAACAAGGCAATTCTGGATCATGTCAACTGCTCCACTGAGCATCTGTGCTGAATGTCAACTGCTCCACTGTCCACCTGCGTTGAATGTCAACTACAAAGAAGGCTACCTGCGCTGAGCGAGTTTGGACAAGTGGCAGAGTCATTCCTCAAGGTGTCAATGCCCAGGAAGCTTCCAAAATGACACTTGGATCAGGGAATTCGACTGGTGATGATTAAGAGGTTCCATATCTCCAAGTGGAAGCAAGAACCTCCAAGTGGACTCAATAACTGAAGTGGGAGAGGACACTAGTCAGCTTCATACCAGCCTCAAGCTGACTCATCCTTTCTCCAAAACTCCTATATATAGATCTCTCTCATGAGGTCTGGGGGGGTGGGAATTTAGTATTTGCAAAGAATTGTTGTTGGTTTGTGGCTAGAAACATTGGATGTGTTATGCTTTGAAAGGAGCTGAAGAAGGAAGTCCATTCTGCTGGGAAGGAGATGTTGGGTTGGAGCCCTATTGGTTGTATCTCTTCCTGAACACTGTTACTTTCAATAAAGCTATCTTGATTCTTTCCTATATGCTGGTGTATTTTGTGTAATTGCATTAGTATATTTGATTTACTTCTAATCCTGAATCATTTATGAGTATGTATATTTTCCTTTGTATTGTGTTCTTCTCTTGTTGCAAGTAGTTGTTCTCTTGTCACGGGTAGCTGTTCTCTTGTGATCTCGCGGGATTCAAGTAGCTGTGGACACACAAAGAGAAGAGGATCTAGTTCGAGGGACAACCGGAAGATAACGTTAAGTCTGCGGATCTCCTCTCTTTCATATTTCATAAAGGAAGAAATCATGATAGCTGCATTCGTTTTTTGCTAAGGCGCTATGACACCTTAGGTGGATAGGATCGTCCTAAATAGGCATATTTCCCCACAACAAATTGGTGACTCCGCTGAGGAAGAACTTGTTTATTCATTTCATTTGTGTTTCCATCATTTGTTTACTTCATAGACTTGACAGCTACTATTGAACTGCATCTTTCCCGGATGCAAAGTAAAAGTTGCTGCTTTGATCCAGTATGTTAGACTTGTCTATGATTTAAACTAGATCCACAAACGATTTGATTGATCCTTTTGATAGTCTTTAGTACCCTATCAAAGCATACCTCTGTTTATACCTTGCTTGTGTTTCTGATTTGGCCTGAAACAGTGTATTTTTGAGCATTTTGTGACCCAGAAACCCAGAGAAACAAGAGTTTCTCTCTTCATTGCAGGCACTGTGAAGGCAGTCTGCATTTCAACGCAGGTCCCGAAGGGGCTACCTGCGCTGAATGTCAAACTGACAGTGTTCTACCTGCACTGAACCAGTGTGGCCTTGTGCAGCTGGGGTTCTTTGTCCCTTTTTTCCCTGTTTTGATCTCTGTTTTTGCAGCCTTTAACCAAGTATAGGTGTTGGTCTGATAACCCTTTTCTTTGCCTGAATTCCGCCCCAATTTTTGTACAAAAAGATTGTGAATGTTTTTATGTGTTTGTGGCGTCATTTACAGTCTTCCTTTGCATGAGTAAAGTAGTCTTTCTGTAGCCTTTGATTCAGATCTGATTGAGATTGATCTTAGAAGAGAGTTCATTGGCTGTTTGTTCAGATTGATCATAGTTTTACTTTTGCTTATTGGTTTGAATTTGTCTTTTCAAAGTATCAAAAACAAGTCTTTATTTTGAAAATTGCAAAGTGATTGTAATCTCTTCTACCCTTGTTGATTTCGAAAAAAGTGAACTTGTTTATTTTGATCATTGTAAAAGCAAATTCAAAGTTGTGCAAAAAGCTTTCTTTGTAGGCATTTATACTAAGAAAGTGAAAACAAACACCTGCATTGTGCATTTTGAATTTGATAAGTTTGCATGTTGGATTTAGGGAAAGTGCATTAGAGTGTGCTGATTGCTCTTTGAGAAAAGATAGTCGCTCTCTTTTCCCCTAGTAGCTAGGATTTTCAAAGTTGAAAGATTGTAAAGCTTGCTTATCATCTTAGACTGCATTTACGAATTTGTATCATACATCTCGTGGTGAACCTTGAAAGGCAAACTTTAAAAAGATCAACCTAAAATAAACTGAATGAACCTAACAACACTTTGTAACATAACGCACAACATAGAGGTCTAGGCTAGAGACGTGTTCCGGCGTCGTTAAACATAGTGACTGTCGATCTCAAAGAAGGTGGGTGATTCCTCCTGAGAGTCAGTGGCACTAATACGGATTCTGCTCCCACGTACCGTCGCGTATATATCGGGAGACCCCTATAGGCATATATCTTTTATCCTTAGGAAGCCGTGTCGGCCGCCTTACTGATCGCAATGCAGTGAACACAGCATTCACGAAGATCGACCACCCGTACCGTAAAACGTATTCTGTGGTTTTGCGAAAGGTTTGGCACACCCTCTGCCTAGATCTCCAGAGCAGTTTCTTTTGGCCTTTTTCAGACTCTATAACAGAAAAAGTCCATCTGAGTGTTTGTCACTTCGGTCTCGTTAAAACATCGAAGGAGACTAGAGTCATCTTTAGCTTTTTCTCGACTCTTTAAAACTGAAAAAGCAAGTTGTGTCTAAAAGCGTCGTTAACAATTTATTTTAAACGGAATAATCACCCTTTAATCCTGCGTTGATCTTTAGGTTGAAAAGATGGAGCACACCAACCAAGGAGTTCCCTTGGGTGGGAATCCTAGTCCCTTCTCCTCTTGGGGAGATGTTGGTGTGCCCCACATGGCCACATTGTCGCTTCCAGGACTGACAATTGGCCTACCAGTTTGGCTCTTTTCGACCAATGTCGTTCAGAATACCACCACTCCTGAACAGTCGAGTCAACAGTTAGATCAGACAAGAGTTGCTTCCCAACCTTCCACTTCATCTTCCTCCCCTCCTTCCTCTTCGCTTGACGGAACTGGTCGATCAAAAAATCGGGTTCCTAAGGAGAAGAAGGAGAAGAAGAAGAAAGAAAAGAAGAAGAAGGAGCCTAAGGCGACTGGAGGCAAACAAATGTCATCTAACAGAAATCCACACACCGCACTTGTAAGGCCTAAATCGCCATGCATCATATGCAGGGGAGACCACTTCCATAGAGATTGTCCCTGTATCCCACGGATACTAAGAGACTGGTCCCCCCGTTTGCACAATTTGGGAGCATCGACCTCTGATAGCCATGTCGACTACTCACCGTCAACTAGTGGGAGTGAAGCTCCAGGACAGAATGGGAAAGTTAAATTTCCCTGCAGACTGTGTGAAGGCGATCACGCCATCCACCGTTATCCCTTCTTAGACGAGGCAAAAAGAGTTCTGGAAGATTGCCCGATTTTACGAGCGAATCTTCCTCCTGGATATCAAAGACTCCTGCCAAGTCCCTCACTAGTTGAGAATCCGGCCGAGCCACTTAGATGGTCAGCCGAAACACCTGTCATTGAAGAAGAACCATCTGGATCCATGCCTGACGAAAGTCAAAAGGTTGATACGGCAGTTGACCCAGTTTTGCCTTCAGAGGCTCCATCTTCGAATGACACCATCACAGAGGAGAATATAGACGACACCGTCCAAGTTCTCTTCATCAGCACTGACTCCGATGATCAAGGGGGTAATGCCACCATTCCTTTGTCGCAGGAAGGAATTTCATCTGAGCGCTATCCGGCCGTATATTCGGTCCCACCACCAAGCAACCTGGTTGTGTCCTTTGATTGGAACCAACTAGGCAGACCTCGGTTGCCAGCCAGTGTGCCATTCAGAATTATTTGTCAAATGTACAGAATGGTAATGGCTGGCACTATCATTGATGAGGGAGCATCTGTGAGTATCCTTTCCTCTATTGCTTGGAGAGCACTTGGTTTGCCAGCACTCTTACCTGAAATGAGAAATCTATCAGGTTTTGATAAAGGAACCAGTCGACCTTTACGGATCCTCCCCAATGTGCCTATAACATTGAAAGGGAAGACCATTCAAATGAACGTGATGGTCGTTCAAGGACCCTTGGATTATAACCTACTCCTTGGATGAGACTATATATATTGCATAGGAGCTGTAGTCTCCTCACTCTTTAGAGTAATGTGTTTTCCGCATGAAGGAAGAATGGTCAAGCTCGTGGACCAACTTTCGTTTCCCGGATCACACAACGCAAATAGTCATGCGCCATCCCTAAATGGTCTATTCATGCAAGAAGTGTCTCAACCCACGGTCCATCCTCCTGATGAGCGCGAGTAATCCGGGAAGATATGACTGGAACCCAGGGGGCATGCATCCTGGTCTGCTTCGGCAGGGAAACTTTGGGTATAAGGTAGGTTTCCGCGGGAGAATATGACTAGTCCGTACCCCGTCCGTGGATGGAAGAGGGGTTGTTCTAGAATAATATTCTTTTGTCAAAGTTACGTGTTTGGCACCAGTCATTCACCCTTGTCTATTTCGATAGACATTGCCGAAGAAGTGTTTTGTTTGAAAGATTAACGAGACAATCTTTGGGTAACCTGAAAGAGGTAAGCCTCTCTCGATTAAAACAAATGTTTTGGCGGAGGGTAAGTAGAGGTAACCTTGAAACTCTGTCTTATACCTGGAGGCATGCAAACCTTTTGGAGTGCAAGCAAGGGGAGACTATTTATTTTTTTAAATTTTTAGGTCCTCCCTTTAAACCTGTAGGTCTAACCCTTTAAACTCGTAGGATTAGCCGTTTCCGAACTTGCATAAAGAAAGGAGAGTGAGCATAGCTTTGGTAAGGCGCAAGCTCTATAAAAAATGGGATCTTTCATGAGACACTCTTATAAAAAGACTGGGTAATCGAGCAGTTTTAGCATAAAGTTCATGCTCGTTAAAAAATATACGCAAGATCCGAGCAGTTTTAACGCGGTCTTCATGCTCTTTAAAAAATAAATATAAGCAGTGAGCAATATTTCCGCCAGAGTTTAAGCTCATTTTTAACTAAAAAATGAACCTATCCCAGTAAATAACTGCTGTGATCGTAAATTTATCAGCCATAAAAAGCCTTGGTCGTGTTTGCACCTGCCACCTCCTTTTTCATTTGGCCGATTGTTCACCTCCATATGATTGTTTACCCATTTTGAGGAACAGCTGCAAAGAGTGATTTCACCTAGCCATCCTTGTGACACTGCCGTGATTGGAAAATTCCAACCTGTACCTGGAATCAGTTGCTATCCCTGTTTATCACTCGTTCCTCAAAAGACGAGTCTTCTTTAAGCTCTTTTCATCTGACTCGTAAAATATGAAAAGATTGCCGAGTTTTGGCCTTCCAGCTCATTAAAGGACCGGAAGAACTATCCCTCCTCTAGATTTTAATCTTTTTGGACCTGAGGGATTATTTCACAAAAAGGTCGAGCTCTTGTTTTATTCGGCTCGTTAAAGTTATCGAAAACTCATCCCTTCTGTATTGTTTTATACTTTTTCGGACTTAAGGGATTAGATGACGAAAAAGGAATTTTGGAGTTGACTTTATGTACCTTCTCAGACTCTCTAAAAATGAAAAGGACCGAGTTATTCTTGTCGTTAGACTCGTTAAAATGATTAAATAGCGACAAACTTGTCTTTAGACGAGAAAGAGTTTCCCTATCGCTAAGCTCGTTAAAACATAGCGATGGGCTTGCCCGAAGGGCAGGTTATAGAACAAGCATATGTTATCCTCCTCAAGCTTGACAAAAATAAAGAGGTACTGGTCAGTAATGACTGGGGAAAAATTGGGAAAAATCAAGAAAGCTTTGATGGTAGCAGGTCGCTCTTGAACATGACACTTTTCCTCCGTATCACATTCGGGTTGGGTTGTTTCCTTCACCGGTCACATCACCATGGTCTCGCCATACCATCCATATTTGGGGTAATGCTACCGATCCATCGCATCAGTGTCGCCATGTTCAAGAGAAGTCGTTCAGAAAGAGTCAACCGGGTCCCATCCACTGCCATACATTATCCTTCATCCATTCATGACCACCACCCTGATTCATATGTCACAGATTGTTTTCACCTCCATTAAAATCATTAGCTCCGTTCTGTGTCACTGATGTGGGATTCATTAAGGCCCTCCTTTGATGTATCGCTCCTTGTCGACATCAGCTCATTATCCAAGGAGTTGATCTAGGAACAACCCCTTCAGTACTTTGAAGCTTGCATGCCTCAATGGCAAGTTTCTCACTTCCGGCGACAGGTATACATCAATGACATTTGACCAGAATATTTTTCCTGGTGTTCGACGCCAAGTCCTTTATTCACACCACGTGAATTGTACTGCAGTACCTTGAGGATCATTATCATTATCGGTGATTCCTCTCGCGCTTGTTAACGGTTTACATCATTGACCGGTAATCAAGCGATGTCTTTCCATGTTCGACTTCAGCGCAATTCTCACATGGATCAACTTGTACTTAGAGTGAAGATCGAACGAGTTTGAAGACCCCGGATCTAGTTTCATCCATCCGGGCTGCGATATATATTCAGGAAAATAAAGACATTTGACATGTACATCATTGCAGCAGATGATCATCCTTCTTAAAGGATGATAGTTTCGCCAGACCTATCAGTCTACCATCAGACAATCGTCTGTTCTATGTACCAAAATGAATTTATAAAGCTGAGCATGGGAATGCCCGCCTTAGCTAGATCATGAAAACAGAATGAATCATAATGTATTGTATTTTATTTTATGACAGGTCTCCTCCCAGCAAATGGATGAACTTCGGACCCTCCTGGATAAAGCATTTCACCCGATAAACGGAATCATACTTTAGGGGGCAACTGTTATAGACATTTTAGTGCCTTGCATCACTGAGCATGAAATGTCAATAATCAAGGGATCCAAAGTCCCTAAACATGTTGTTCCTACCCCTAGAGGAACAAGGCCAGCAAACCACTGCACTTAACAAAAGTTCTCCACTTGAAAACACTCAAAAACAAGGCAATTCTGGATCATGTCAACTGCTCCACTGAGCATCTGCACTGAATGTCAACTGCTCCACTGTCCACCTGCGTTGAATGTCAACTGCAAAGAAGGCTACCTGCGCTGAGCGAGTTTGGACAAGTAGCAGAGTCATTCCTCAAGGTGTCAATGCCCACGAAGCTTCCAAAATGACACTTGGATTAGGGAATTCGACTGGTGATGAGTAAGAGGTTACAAATCTCCAAGTGGAAGCAAGAACCTCCAAGTGGACTCAAGAACTGAAGTGGGAGAGGAAACTAGTCAGCTCCATACCAGCCTCAAGCTGACTCATCCTTTCTCCAAAACTCCTATATATAGATCTCTCTCATGAGGTCTGGGGGGGTGGGAATTTAGTATTTGCAAAGAATTGTTGTTGGTTTGTGGCTAGAAACATTGGATGTGTTATGCTTTGAAAGGAGCTGAGGAAGGAAGTCCATTCTGCTGGGAAGGAGATGCTGGGTTGGAGCCCTATGGGTTGTATCTCTTCCTGAACACTGTTACTTTCAATAAAGTTATCTTGATTCTTTCCTATATGCTAGTGTATTTTGTGTAATTGCATTAGTATATTTGATTTACTTCTAATCCTGAATCATTTATGAGTATGTATATTTTCCTTTGTATTGTGTTCTTCTCTTGTTGCAAGTAGTTGTTCTCTCGTCACAGGTAGCTGTTCTCTTGTGATCTCGCGGGATTCAAGTAGCTGTGGACACACAAAGAGAAGAGGCTCTAGTTCAAGGGACAACCGGAAGATAACGGTAAGTCTTCCGATCTCCTCTCTTTCATATTTCATAAAGGAATAAATCATGATAGCTGCATTCGTTTGTTGCTAAGGCGCTATCACACCTTAGGTGGATAGGATCGTCCTAAATAGGAATTTTTCCCCACAACAAGGGATGTAAATCAAGCTTGTCCAAAAGACAACTACCCTACACCCTTGATCGACCAGATAATGGATGAATGCGCCGGATGTGAAATATTTTCATTTATGGATGGATTCTCTGGGTATAATCAAATAAATATTCACCCATGGGACCAGTCAAAGACTGCATTTATTTGTCCGTGGGGCACATTTGCATATCGAAAATTACCCTTTGGTTTAAAGAAAGCAGGGGCAACATTTTAGAGGGAAATGAATTATCCCTTCCATGACATCAAAAACATCGTTCAACCATAACTCGACGACCGTCCAGCTCATTCGCGAAAGCGCATTGATCATTCACGGCATTTAAGAGCGATATTTCTACGTTGCTGACACTACAAAATATGACTCAATCCACACAAATTTGTATTTTGTGTCAGTTTTGGTCGTTTACTTGCCTTTGTAGTCTCGAAAGACGGGATTCGTCTCGACCCATGTAAGGTTTAGGTAATCATAAATTTTCCTCCACCTACAAATTTGCTTCAGATTTAGAAACTCCAAGGGAAAGCAAACTTTCTGAGGAGGTTCATTCCAAATTACGCCAAACTTGCTAAAGGTTATACACGTCTTTTGAAAAATGAAGTACCCTTTATTTGGGATCAGGTTGCGCAAGCTTCCTTTGATGCTTTAAAACAATCCCTAATGAAAGCATCATTAATGTACGATCCTGATTATCAAAAGGACTTTAACTTGTATCTGTCTGCAACAGATACAACCATCGCAATGGTTTTAGTTCAAGAAGACAACGGAATTGAACATCCTATATATTATTTAAGTAAGAACTTAAATGATACAGAAGGAAAGTATTCTTATGCTGAAAAGCTAGCGCTCGTAGCTGTTCAAGCGATACAGAGATTTCAACACTATGTCCTCTTTCGAAAAACTACCATTCTGTCAGATTGCAACCCCATGACTTATATATTCTCGCGACAGTTGCTGGGGGGCAAATATTCAAAATGGATAGCAATTCTACAAGAGATTGATTTGGAATTTGTAAAACCCAAGTCAAACAAAGCTCTGGTTTTCGCGGAATTACTATGCGATCTCCCATCGTCGTCCAATGATGAAACATCCGAAGAAACAATCGTGGACGAAAATTTGTTTCTGATATCTTCAAGCAATCAGTGGTATGGGGATATAATCATTTATCTACAAACCCAAAAATATAGGCCATATACCTCTCGCTCCGAACAAAAACGTGTTCGATACCAAGCAAAAGACTACATGATCGTCGGTGATACACTTTACCATCGCGGTATCGATACAGTTCTGAGAAGGTGCCTCACCCATGAGGAGGCCGAAAAAGTCCTGAATGATTGCCATTCAGGCGCGTGTGGGGGGCATCAATCCAGTTATGCTACAGTGCAAAAAATCTTACGAGCAGGATACTTCTGGCCAACAATGTTAAAAGATTGCATAACCGCAGTCAGAAGTTTCCATGCTTGTCAAATTTTCGATAGCAAAACCAGAAGACCACCCGCACCTCTGCAGCCAATAGTTGCTACTGGGCCATTTGCCAAATGGGGCATCAATTTCATGACATGTAACCCCACCTCAATTGGGGGGCATGGGTATATCATAGTTGTAGTTGAATATTTTACCAAAGGGGCCGAGGCGATGCCTACATTAGATAATACTGGTGAAACAGCTGCCCTCTTCTTTTTCAATCATGTAGTCGCTAGATTCGGCATCCCACAAGCTATAGTCACAGATCATGGATCGCATTTTCGCAATCACATGATGGTCGAAGTAGCTGCCAAACTAGGGTTCTCTCACGACAGCTCTACTCCATATTACCCGCAAGCCAACGAACAAGTTAAAGCAATCAACAAAGTCCTGAAGTGCATGCTGCAAAGGATGATTGGAGTTCACAAAAGAAGGAGTCACCTAATCCGATACTCAGCCTTGTGGGCTTACCGAACATTGGTAAGGAATGCAAACGGGTTTACACATTTCCAACTGGTATATGGCCTGGAAGCAGTCTTACCAATCCAGTGTGAAATCTCGTCCCTCAAACTCGCAATTGACCTTCTCCTCGGAACTTCAGAAGAAGAAGCTCGTTTCTTGGAACTAATCCAATTGGATGAAACGCGTCGTGATGCCGCTTTGGCTAATGAAGCCCATAAGAAACAAGTCAAAGCATAGTTCGACAAAAATGTCAAACCCCGTGTCTTCTCGGAAGGTGACTTGGTCTTGCTTTATGACGAAGAATCCGATAAATTGGGAGCAGGCAAATTCAAGTCTTTGTGGATGGGCCCCTATATTGTTAACCAAGTGTTAGCAAAAGGAGCCTACGAGTTGATGGATTATGATGGAATTCCACTGGCACAACCTCGTAACGGGTTGTACTTCAAGCATTACTATGCGTGATTCAGTATAGTAACCTGTATGCTTTTGTTATGCTTTTTTTTTCGCTAAAGTGTTTATTTTGGTCAAGTAATCCACTCTTTACATTTATTACAGATGTCAAACCTATTGTAGTCATGTGTTGGATATGCCGACGAAGCGAGTCGTAGTTTGCAAAACCTATCTTCCGTTGCCTGGGCCATTTTTGATCCAAGCGGCAAGTTAGTAAGTTTCAAAGGGGTATGCATTGGTCGATCAACGAATAACATCGTTGAATATAGCGCGTTGATAGAACTTCTCTCTGATTCCATCACACATGGTATACACCGACTGATTGTCAGGCTAGACTCACAACTCGTCATACTACAACTCACTGGTATCTACTCTGTCTGAAATCCAGCTATTTATCACATGTTCCTAAGGGTTAAGATTTTGGAAAGGCAATTTGATTTTATTTAGTATCAGCATATTTCCAGAAACTTAAACACATTAACTGACTCATTGGAAAATTATGTGTTAGATAGATATTTGCAACATTTATAAAAAGAAGCATACCATCAGTATTGCATTTGGATCATGTAACTTAAACAAAATAAAACTTCGAAAATCAAAAATATATATATAACTGTTTATGGTTTACACATAATTTTCTATAACCAAGAAAAAATTGGTCAAATGACCCAAAACTCAAAACACTAGGGGGCACCCTAGTCTAATGATGCTCGTGATAGCAAGTCACAGCATGTGGGATCATGCGTAAGAGCCGAGTCCATTGTCTTGGCACACCAGTAGTATGCCACTACAACCTCAAGGGTAGCTCATCAGTTCTCACATCTGGAATACCAAGAGTGAGACCCTCAACCTGTTCCTGTAATGCTGTGAGAGTCTCGACCACATCAAGTTCGCGAAGGATAGCCCTTCCAATAGCCTCTCCTGTTGGGGCAGCAGTTGGCACTCTCAGGCATACTACTGGTCGAACAGGACCAACATCTGCATGAACACATGAGTTTAGTTAAGTCTTGACAGAATAAAGCACAAGGACATTATAAAAGAAAAACGATAAATAGGAACATGGTCAAAGAATTTACCAATGGCGCCCCACTGTTCGCCATCCGGCAGCACTAAATCTGGATCACCCCGAAAATCCATGCCAGCATATGGATACTCAGAGTAAACCATCTCCTGACGATCAAACCACCCGAAGAAGGTATCAGAAAAGGAAATCTAAGATTGACCAGCATGCCTAGACATATGGTCGACCCATCTTTGCATACGTGGTTCAGTGGGTGAAGGTAAATTGAGTGCAATATACTGCGGCTGCATCAGTGGTATCCTTTCCAAGGCAAAGGCAGTCAAAATAGAACCATACCCAAAGTTCTTCAACCTCCCACTCTTTACCTTGGTCAACTGTTCTTTCATCACAAGAAGTATTGTGTCGCACCAGTTGAACACCTTCGGTTGGAGACATTCCAAGGCATACTGCATATAAGATCGATTGGCTACATGGAGAGCTGCTCCACCAGCCATCCTACCAAAAGTAAACAGAATAGTCCTGAGCGACCTGTCAGTGACATCACGGATGATGATATTGCCGTCTTTACTCGGCTGAGATCCCTCTCTGCAATACGGGCAAACATAATCTCTCACAGATTCACCTCCTCAGGCTGAACCTGATAAAGAGATGGGGGCACCCCGCCTCGACAAGCCAGTCAAAAAATATATGTCCACTACAGTCAAGGGATGGATTTGCCCCTGATATGGAACACCTGGTTGGTAGGATCCCAAGCATCGAGCAAATACTGCAGTAATTTGATCTGTTGTCTCATGCTAGAAATGCGGAAAAACTTCAGCAAGCCACAGTTCCGCAGTGCGTTTACTGTAACCGGATCATGTAAAGCAAGCATGTCCTCTTCTTCATGCCCACTTTCTCGCCATGTAATAGTCATCTTTCTCGAAAGATCTCTGAAAACAAACAAGAGAAGAGTTAGATCCTGATTTTGGTAAAAAACAGGCAAAATTTCCATCAAAAACTGTGCATAAAATTCCTTCTTTGCACCCATCGCACCTACAGTAGTGCTCTGGGTGCATTGCATGTCAGATGGCCAGTAGACAAGCCAACATCCAACGCACTTTTCGATACACAAAGGGTGCGCTGAAGGTAGAGCGAGTTTTTCAAACCCTAAAGGCTCAGAAAAACCAGGAATCAAGCTCAGAATGCAAAATGGAAAGCATGAAATGAAAGAGCTCAAGCTTAGCTCCTACATGGTCCAGACGGCGACAAGAATCGTCGACAGAATCTCCCGAAATCAGCTGATGAAAATCAAAGGGGGAAAGCACCTCCAAAGCTCCAACAAACCAAAGTTCAAATGAAATGGTAAAATGAGAGGTAAAATCACTTTTACATTACTTTTTACATTGTTCGAAGTAAAATATTAGTGTTCTAACTCATTTTTCAGACATATATTGTTCATTTCTAACTAGTTTGATGAAGCAATTGAAAATGCAGTACAATCCTTGAAAGAACAAAGCTATTTATGGTAAAGTCAAGAAATGACTGTTTAATCGAGCAATTTTACCGCGGACTTCATGCTCGTTAAAAAATAAACATAAGCAATGAGCACATGTTCCTCTAGAGTTTAAGCTCATTAAAAAATGAACCAATTTCCGGTAAATAACCATCGTGAATGTAATACTTCAACCTTTGGCGCCTTGGTCGTGTTTGCACCGTCACCTCCACTTTTACATTGGCCGATCATTCACCTCCATTTGATTGTTTACCCATTTTGAGGAACAACTGCGAAGAGTGATCTCACTAGCCATCCTTGTAACACTGCCATGATTGGAAAATTCCAAACCTTACCTGGAATCAGTTGCTACCCATTTTATCACTCGTTCCTCAAAAGAAGAGTCTCCTTTAAGCTCTTTTCAATTGACTCGTAAAATATGAAAAGATTGCCGAGCCATTGGCCTCTCCAGCTCTTTAAAGGGACCAGAAGTGCTATCCCTCCTCTAAATTTTAATCTTTTTGGACCTGAGGGATTATTACATAAAAAGATCAAGTGCTTGTCTTGTTCGGCTCGTTAAAAGGATCGAAAATTCATCCCTTCTGTATTGTTTTATACTTTTTCAGACTTAAGGGATTAGATGACGAAAAAGGAATTTTGGAGTTTCCTTTACGTTCCTTTTCAGACTCTCTAAAATTGAAAAGGACCAAGTTATCTTTGTCGTTAAACTCGTTAAAATTTCATAGCGACAAACTTGTCTACAGACGAGAACGAGTTTCACTATCGGTAGGCTCGTTAAAACATAGCGATGGGTTTGCTCGATGGGCAAATTATAGAACAAGCATATGTTATCCTCCTCAAGCTTGAAAAAAATAAAGAGGTACTGGTCAGTAATGACTGGGGAAAAATTGGGAAGAAAACTTGAAGAAACTTTGTTGGTAGCAAGTCGCTCTTGAACATGACGCTTTCACTCCGCATCCAAGTCGGGTTGTGTTGTTTCATTCACCGATCACATCACCATGGTCCCATCATACCATCCACATTTGGGGTTAATGCTACCAATCCACGTCAGTGTCACCAATATGTTCAAGAGAAGTCACTCAGAGAATTCACCTGTGTCTCACCCGCTACAATATATTTACACTCCATTCTTTCATGACCGCCACCCTGAACCTTATATCACCAGATCGTTTTCACCTACATTAAAATCATTTTCTCCGTTCCATGTCATTGATGTGGGATTCAATAAGGCCCTCCTATGACAGATCGCTTCTTGTCTGCATCATCTCATTATCCAAGAAGTCGATCTAGGAACACCCCATTCAGTACTTTGAAGCTTGCATGCCTCAATGGCAAGTTTCTCACTTCCGGTGACAAGTTTACATCAATGGCCTTCGACCGAAATATTTTGCGTGGTGTTCGATGCCAAGTCCTTTATTCACACCACGTGAATTGTACTGCAGTACCTTGAGGGTCATTATCATTATCGGTGATTCCTCTCGCGCCTATTAACAGCTTACATCATTGGCTGGTAATCAGGCGATGTCTTTCCATGTTCGACTCCAGAACATCTCTCACATGGATAGACTTGTACTTTGAGTGAAGATCAAACGATATTGAAGACCTCGGATCTAGTTTCATCCATCCGGGCTGCGATATATATTCAGGGAAATAAAGACATTAAATGTACATCATTGCTGCATAGATAATCATCCAATCAAAGGGATGATGGCTCTACCAGAATCATCAGTCTACACTTAGACGATTGTCTGTCCTATGTGCATGAAAATGAATTTATAAAGATGAGCATGGGAATGCCCGCCTTAGCTAGATCATGAAAATATTATGAAGATAATCTATTGTATTGTATCTTATTACAGGTGTCCTCCCAGCTTGAAAGAACTTCGGATCCTCATAATAAAGCATTTCAGCCGACATCAAAAGATTAACGACCTCATGCTTTATGGGGCAACTGTTATAGACATTTTTGGGCACTACAACCCCAAGAATGAAATGTCCATAAACCAAGGGCTCCTAAGTCCCTAAAAGTGTTGTCCTAACCCCTAAAGGAGCAAGGTCAACTGATTACAGCTTCTCCCAGAAGTTCTCCATGAAAAACTACTCAGAATTAGTCAAAACAGGATCATTTCAGCTACTCCATAGGCTAAGTGCGTTGCATCTCACCTAAATACACTGTGTGGGTGCGTTGCATTTCAAAAAGCCCTTCTATGGGGTGCGATGGGCGAGAAATGACAAATGACAGTGTCATTCCGCGAGGTGGAGAGGCAATGGAAGCTTCCAGAAACTTCTCTGGTGGAACTTGCCTCTCTGAATTCGACCAAGGATGAGTAAGAGATCATCAGTCTCCAAGTGGAAGCAAGAACTATCAGAGGGAAGACACTAATCAAGTCACAAGCTGACTCATCTCCCTTACAGATATCTATTTATGGATCCCTCATCCCAGAGATCCAGAGGCTAGAATTTTGCATATTGTAAGGAATTGTTGTTGGTTTCTTGAGATAAACATCAGATTGTTTGGTGATCTAAGCTTTGTATGAGGTGAAGAGGGGCTTCCTTGCTGAGAGGATGATGCTGGGTCAGAATAACTGGTTGTAACTCCCCTTGGCTCTTTCTTGTTTATCAATAAAAGCTATTTAAGTTTTCCTCCATACTCTTGTGTCATTTATATTTGCTGCATTTGTATGGTCAATTTACATCTCATACTAGATTGTTTATGATTATAGATCCATGTTCTTGTATAGTGCTATGCTACTACGATCTTACAGGTACTCTGTGAAGTTGGGCGTGCAAGGGAACAAGTAGCGAAAGACTATCAAGGAAGATAGGAATCGAACCAGGAGATTAGCGCAAGACAGAGGTTGGTCTTCTTTGTTCTTCTCTATCTATACTTCACAAAGGAAAAACGGAAGTAGCTTTACCTTGTTTGCTTCTGAGGAAGCTATCACACCTTAGTGGGATAAGCAGTTCTGAGTAGACACTTCTCCCTGTAACAATGAAGCAACTTGAAAATCAATAGGGCAATAAACTAGTGATTGTTGGGCAAGATTGCGCAGCATTGACTCTGGAAGGCTGTGAGACTATCAGCTAGAAATATGCATTGTGTAGTCTCAGCTGCCAGTGAGGCTCACTTCTAACTGGAACTACGCAACGCACAATCTAGTGAGGTTGACTGCTGATTGAAATTGTATGATTCACAGATAAGTTAGGTTGGGTTGTTGGTTGGAACGTTGCAATGCACAGTTCTAGTGGGTAGGGCTGGGGCACCGCCTCCCATGATTAGGCAGGGCACAGGTTGACTGTTGATTAGCGCAAGACAGAGGTTGGTCTTCTTTGTTCTTCTCTATCTATACTTCACAAAGGAAAAACGGAAGTAGCTTTACCTTGTTTGCTTCTGAGGAAGCTATCACACCTTAGTGGGATAAGCAGTTCTGAGTAGACACTTCTCCCTGTAACAATGAAGCAACTTGAAAATCAATAGGGCAATAAACTAGTGATTGTTGGGCAAGATTGCGCAGCATTGACTCTGGAAGGCTGTGAGACTATCAGCTAGAAATATGCATTGTGTAGTCTCAGCTGCCAGTGAGGCTCACTTCTAACTGGAACTACGCAACGCACAATCTAGTGAGGTTGACTGCTGATTGAAATTGTATGATTCACAGATAAGTTAGGTTGGGTTGTTGGTTGGAACGTTGCAATGCGCAGTTCTAGTGGGTAGGGCTGGGGCACCGCCTCCCATGATTAGGCAGGGCACAACTAGAAGCGAGTGTGGGCAGCCTCTATGCAATTCCTAGAGGAAAGTGCGAGCCTTGATTTCTAGGAATGTACATGCATGCTGGGAGAAATAAGATCTAGGCCAGATAGCCTAGATCTGTGTAATGGAAAAATGAAAACACGAAGGATTGAATGTGTGTGAAAAGTTGGTGTAGATCTGAGTGAATATACATGCATGCAATTCAACCAAGTGAAAATATTAGTCAAATGGAAAAATCACGAAGCTCATGAAGAGGGTCACCGCAACGACCAATGTTAGTGCAGAAACAATGTTATGCATATGACACTAAGGAAAGGTAGTGAAAAACTTGAAACAACACTTCTACAAATTAAAACAAATTGAAACGTGAGTTGCCATTCAATAAAGAAAGGAAGCAACACCATACGACATAAAAAATAAAAAAGTGACAGAAAAATGGAATAAGGAATGAAAAACAAAATCTACTTGAAGAAATTGTGCTGATTCTGCCGAAGGTTCCTAGATTCCTCGAGAATGTGAGAGATCCAAGATATAATGTGAGGAATAAGCTATGAGGTGTTATTTAAATATATTTTTTAAAGTTAGTGTTTATGATGCGCATGACACAAATCTAGGAAAAGATGACACTTGGCGGGGAGTTTCTAAAATCAAATTTGCATGTAACTTCCGCTGCTAAAAATAGATCCCTAAAATCTAGGGATTTTTTTTTTCTTTTTGCTTTTCAATTTTTCGGGAAACGTTGTTTGGCACACAAGGAAGGATTGCTTATTTCTAGAAGGAACCGAGAATCCTACCGGCACATGCAACGAACAATCAATGAGAAAACAAATCTTTGTAGTTTCTGGACTGAGTGGCCTTGGCTGGATGCCCATCTTTGCACAATTATCCAGAGCAGTGCTACTAGAAAGTTCTGCGCATTTTTGGAGAGAATTGGAGTTGGCCTAGGTTTTTTTGTGAATTTCTGAAGAGCATTTTCAGTTGGCCTACAATGCTCATTTATGGTGAGCAGTGTTAGCCAGCTTGCTCTATGCAATTTTCAAA
Source organism: Pinus tabuliformis (assembly GCA_031772625.1). NCBI lineage: Eukaryota > Viridiplantae > Streptophyta > Pinopsida > Pinales > Pinaceae > Pinus > Pinus tabuliformis. The sequence continues at coordinate 1,825,296,731 of CM062817.1, forward strand.
GCAAGGCTAATTGGCTTGCTCTGCACAATTTTTGAGTGCAATGCAGTTTTTGGGATGCTTTGTGAAATTCATGTGGGAAAGACAAACTTCCCTCTAAGATTATGTAGTTTTTCTCGACAACCCATTGACTGGACATGAACCAATTGTTGGGTCAACTTGTGCTTGACTGATGAGACAAGTGAATGAACACAAGTTGTTAAGCATCAAATGCAATAAAATAAACACAAGTACCTTACTAGTGTAGGATAAATGCTATGATTTTGTGGAGGGAGGCTCCAAAACAAAGTGAATGAAAAATTTTGGAGGGTGGTTGTAGCCGTTACAACATTGGCAACACACTGGTAGAACTCGAGCTCTTTGTAAGACATTGTTCATGAAAAGAGAGTCTAACTTCTTCGGAAGTATTGTTTCAATTCTTTGATTGTCATGGCTTCAACATTGAGCTTGAGTTAAATATATATTCCCTACCATTCTCTTGATTGGTCAGCACACATACCAATCCAAGTCAACTAAGTTGTTTCGATTGGGGATGAGGGGTATATTGGTGCCCAAGTAATATAGATTTCATAGGTTTAGTTTCATATCTAGTGTTGCTCCATTGCCAGTAGGCCTGGACAGTACCCTGTTGGAGTCACAAAGGGACACAAGCATTTCTCCACTGCTAGTGAGCTTGGTCAGTACGCCGACAGAGTTACTTGCATCACCTCTCTACACAGGAAGCATTTCTCTTCTTTCCCCTTGTTTATTTTCTTCATTTTTTTTCAAAGAATTTTGCGTAGGCACCTATTTATTTCAAAGGCGAGAGAGGAATCCAAAATTATTGAGAGCAGAAGAGGTTGCCCGTCTAGGGAAGTTTTTTATATATGCCTCTGACAATAATTGTTAAGGTTTTCCCCCTCACCTTACTCTACTTCATTGAGTATAAAAGGGTTAACCCAAAGGAACAGATTAGAGGAGGTGGTACTAGCTAAGAGTGCAAGCATTGTGCTTTCACCGAGACCAACTTTGAAAAAAACATATTTTCCATTAGGGTGTCATCGACTGAAGACAACAATCTCTTCATAAAGAGAGGGGACAATAGATATCCAATTTTTGATAGCTTTACATGTCCCCTTGTACTTTACCCTACTTGTCTCTAGATCGACACACAATTTCATGCAAAACTAAACATATGGGTGCAAGAGAAGGAAACAAAAAAGAAAGAAAAGGACATAAGTAAATGAAACCAAAGCAAGAAAGCAAAGAAAACAAACAAGAAATGCAAAAAAAAAATAAACAAAGCAAGTATTCAAACAAATCAAACACTACTACTCCTAAACTAAATAATGCATGGGCCTCCTCACATAAAGTGATATTTCCAATGCACCCATCAATACATTGGTTGACCCATGTTGGTGAAAGCATGGTTTACAGGAAAGGTAAGCATGTAAACCAAAAAATAAGAAATATATAACAATGAAGACCAACACGCTTCGAGTTTAAACATATCCACAAAAAAAGAAAAGAATAAAAGTGCAAGATAATAATTCTGTGAACGTATCATGGTTATGCATCACATTGTGCACATATGATAAAAAAGAACACTCTTTTGACTATGACAAATGAGAAAACATAAGAAAGAAAGACAACTTATGTTTAGCAAGAGTGCTCACTCTATATGATTCCTCTAATGCATGAGTGATTGGATCATGTGGTTTAGGTCGAGGATGTGAATTATGTGAACTAGATTGATCTTCAGTGTACATAAGAGAGTGACAAGGAGCCTTTGATGTTTCATCATATTTATGATCTAAAGTGTAATCGACCTCAAAACAACGAGAGCTTGATATAACCATCAGCTCAGGTTGAAGTGCCTCGACAAGTTGTTGGGTTTCCACTTCATCAATAGATAGATCATGGAAGATGGGTGGCTTAGAAATGTCAACAGTGATTGAATCGACATCATGATCGAATGAAGAAGTAAAGAGATCACGACAACCATGATAAAAAAAATTTAAAAATCCATTGGCATCCTCATGATCTGATGAATTGTAGAGAGGGGTTTATGATAATCAAGAATTTTCATCCTCTGCATTTCCGGAAATGATAGATGAAATATTGAGTGTATTTTTAAAAAAACCGTGTCCTCTCTACTATGCAATGATAGATTGAAATCCCGTTTATTTTGTGAATGATTGGAAGTGGATGCACCTAGGAATGAATTATCACACGAAAAATTAACAATGGCAGAATCGACAAAGATGTTAGGGAAAAGATGATTAGGTGTGGAATAAAGGAGGTCATCATTCACCACAGGTTCTTCTTCACATTCCCATAGATACTCATCATAAATAGTAGCCTAGTTTGGATTCTCAACACCAACTCCATCAACAACTTGATCCTCATGAACAGAAAGTGTTGGGTCCAGAACAGGGGAACACAACACAGTACAATTTGGAGGTTCAACAGATCGTGGGGATGGAGGTTGAGGAAATAAGTCCACGTGATAACCAATAGTAATCCAAGTAAAATCTGCACAAAAATAGAGAGTAGTTGGGACGATGAGATGGTTCAGTAGATCGATGTGCACCTTCTCCAACCTTGCACTACGGGAGTGTTGGAAATAATACTGAGAGGGGGGGTGAATCAGTATTATCTGATTAATCAAACTTTTTAAATGCTCAGAAACATATACGCTACTTCAGTTAAGTGAACCAGCGTGTACACGCTACTGTGTCGAAGTAAAACAACGTATAAGAAGAAAACTCACAATTTAGTTAGCTTATTCTTCAATTAAGTGCATCAGGACATTATTCACCACATTAACAGTAAACATGTGCAGTATAACAGAACAGATAAAAAGCCACACACATGAACACCAAGATATAAGGTGGAAACCCAATGTGGGTGAAAACCACCTGCTGCAAGTTGTCTCTATCTTTCTTTAATATGAAACTTCAGTTTACAATCTTTTGTACTGGTGCAGCCTTATACCAGTACGCAGGCTACAACCTGCAGAAGGCTACAACCTTCTCTCGTTCTCCAAACTTCCTTGGAAGGGAGCTCCAACCCCCTTTGCTCTTGTACTAGCCAAGATACTAGTACGTAGGTGCTGACCTACAATCTTCCTTCTTTCAGATATCACTTTTCATACATTTTCAGACTTGGATATTCCTGAAGCACAACATTACAATCTGAAGACCACAAATCATTCAATTTCCACAACAGATCATTGAAGCATAAAACAACCAAACTTTGAATCACTGAACCACTGAACCCTGTCAATCACCAGTTACCAGAACACAGAGCAGACTGCAGAACTCTGCAATAACAGTCAGACCCTACTGTAAACCCAAAATCAAGCTTCAAAAGATATACGCTACTTCAATGAGCAAAACCCGCGTATACACGCTCTTTTACCGAAGCCAACCTGCGTACAGATCTAAAAATAACCTTTCTCAATTTGCAGCTGTTCCAGACATTAGTTAGATCCAAAACGTAACATTGCGACAATATGCAGATCTAGAAATACGCATAATCAACCATATCATGATAGTGCATTTCAAACCATTAGATCCCGATCTATCCTTAGATCTAGTCTTCCATCAACCGATGTGATCTCTCCTTGGCTTAGATCAAGCAACCCAGAACCTGCATATCAGATCTCTTTCTCTCTTAGATATTCAAGCCTTGTCGAAAGATGATTTTGCCTAATGATCTTCTTCTCCTTATATAGTCTTAGGCCTAGCTCAATACCAAGAGCCAAAACCATAGTAACACAATACCATCAACTTCAAAACTAGGGATCAACACGCCCGTCGAGACATAATGGTCCGAAATCATAGGCACAACTTCCAAGGACTAACCACCATGGACCAAAGGAACCTTTCCACATACACGCACTTTTTATGAATCTAACTAGCGTGTACACGCGACTTGGGCTTAACGAAACGGCGTGTATGAGCTTCCTTGGCATGCTGTACTGAGATCTGTCTTCTGATTAAGTTACCATCACCTGTACCAACCTCTGAGCACCTGTACCATCCTCTGAGTGAGTTGCCATCAAGGACAATACTTGAATCATAATGCCAACAATCTCCCCCTTTGGACTTGATGGCAACCACCACACCAAGTTACTCTCCCCCTTTGACATCAAGGGCAAAGGGCTGTGCTCCCCCTGAGGACATGCTGATACCTCTGCTTGGCTGTGCTGACTCGTGCTCCCCCTGACAGTAGCCCAGATCTGAAAAAGATGTTCTTCAACAAGAACCAAGACTTATACACCATAAGGGACCTTCCTATCACCAAAAGACTCAATACATACATCCATACTCCCTACCAAGAGGGGACATATCAGAAACAACCAATTATATTACAGCATTCATCCCAGGCATAGTGGGGAAACCAACATAGGCCGTTACATGACCTTGACACCATAAAAGAGATATGACAAGAGAGATACATGACATAGAGACAATAGATCTAGACCAAGACTTAGGAAAGACACCAGCAGCATCTGATAAACATCTTGTTAGATCAGCAACCAGAATTTCTTTCTGAGCTCCTTCTCCTGAAACCAACAACCAAAACATCTGAATGCCAACAATGCTTTATGAGGCTTTTGAGCTGCTCCCCCTGAACCTGTGCCTGTTGCATTCCCTGAAACTGTGCCTGAAGAATTCTGACATTCCTATTGCTGTTCAGAACTTCAGAGTTTTCTCTTGCTGTTCAGAACTTCATATACGCGTTTTATCCTGTATAAAACAGCGTATGTACGCGGATGTTCTTTCTGCAACAAGCGTCCAGCATACACGCGACTTACCTAGCATGAATCCGCGTGTATACGCTCATATCCCTTCCGTAACCTGCGTATACCAACTTTTCTGTAGAACAAGCAAACTTCAACAACAGGATGAAGCATCAACTACTCCCAGCTTTTGTCTGAGATATTCAAAAGTTTCCCTGGGCAGTGGTTTTGTGAGAATATCAGCAACTTGCTCCTTAGAAGGAACATACTCCAACTTGACCTTCTGCTCAAGCACTTGTTCCCGAAGAAAATGGTACTTGATTGGTATGTGCTTGGTCTTTGAGTGCATGACAGGATTCTTTGAAATGCTGATTGCACTTGTATTATCACATAAGATAGAGACAGGTGGAGTGCAAGTGATTTGAAAGTCCTGCAAGGTCTGCATCATCCAAAGAAGTTGTGTGCAACAAGATGCTGCAGCCACATATTCTGCTTCAGCTGTAGATAAGGCAATCGAACTTTGTTTCTTGCTGAACCAAGATACTAATCTGGAACCCATGAAGAAAGCACCTCCACTTGTGCTTTTCCTATCATCCACACTTCCAGCCCAATCTGCATCTGTGTAAGCATGAAGAGTGAGATCAGTATTTCTAGGATACCATAAGCCATAGTTTTGGGTCCCTTGAAGATATTTGAAGATTCTTTTGACTGCCTGAAGATGAGTTTCCTTTGGGTTGGCTTGAAATCTTCCAACCATTCCTACTGCATGTGTAATATCTGGTCGAGTACCTGTCAAATAAAGCAAACTCCCAATCATGGATCTATAAGTGGGTTGGTGAACTGCTGCTGATTCATCATTTGCACTGAGGCTGCATCCTGTAACCATGGGTGTACATACTGGCTTTGACTCTTCCATGCCATACTTCTTCAAGATCTGCTTGAGGTATTTGGTTTGAGACAAGAAGATACCTCCTTCATTTTGTTGGATTTGCAATCCAAGAAAATATGTCAATTCTCCAAGAAGTGACATTTCGAATTCTTTCTGCATAACCAAGGCAAAGTTTTGACTCATGGTCTCTTCATTGCTGCCAAAAATAATATCATCTACATAAACAACAAGAATTAGCAATTTGTTATTTTCAACTTTTATATAGAGATTGCTATCTGCTGATCCTTTTGAAAAGCCTTGTTGGTGAAGATATTTGTCCAACCGATAGTACCAAGCCCTTGGAGCTTGTTTGAGCCCATAGAGTGCCTTTTTCAATCTGCATACAAGGTTTGGATCATTTCCAAGAATGAACCCATCTGGCTGCTCAATATATACTTCTTCTTCTAAGTCTCCATTCAGGAAGGCTGATTTCACGTCCATTTGAAATACCTTGAAGTTTTGAAAGCTTGAGAGAGCAAGGAACATTCGGATGGCCTCTAGTCTTGCCACAGGAGCAAAGGTCTCTTCAAAATCTATTCCTTCTTGCTGTGCATACCCTTTACAAACAAGTCTGGCCTTGTTTCTAATTACTTCTCCATTTTCATTTAACTTATTCTTGAAGACCCATTTTGTTCCTATTACATTCTTATCTTTTGGTCTAGGAACTAATTCCCAAGTGTTGTTCCTTTCGATTTGCTCAAGTTCTTCATCCATTGCTTTGACCCAACATTCATCTTTGCATGCTTCTTTCACATTTTGTGGTTCAATGGAGGAGAGTAGAGCCAAGTAGCTTGAAGCTTCTGCAAGTGTCCTTCTTGTTTGTACTCCTGCTTCTTTCTGCCCCACAATCTGAGTTTCTGGATGATTCTTTTGGACATATCTGGATGGAGTCTTCTCTTCTATTCTTGTCTGCTCCTCTGGTTCTTCTTGAGATTCTTCTTCTTCTTGAGGTTCTTCTTCTTCATCATTTCGCCTTTGAGAGTAACCTTCATCTTCTTCAATGTCTTCATGATGAATTTGCCTAGGAATATATCCCTTCTCATCAACCACTATATCAATACTGTCAACAATTCTGCCAAGTCTTTTATTGTAGCACTTGTATGCTTTGCTATGTGGAGAATAACCAAGAAGAATGCCCTCATCTGCTCTAGGTTCAAGTTTGCCAAGTTGCTCATCAGTATTCTTAATATAACATTTGCTCCCAAAGATTTTGAAATGCTTCACGGAAGGAGTTTTACCACTCCAAAGCTCATGAGGTGTTTGAGTGCTGTTTACTCGAACATTTGTTTTGTTAAGAATGATAACAGCAGCATGTGCAGCTTCACCCCAGAAGGTTGCAGGAGTACCTGATTCATCGAGCATAGCACGAGCCATTTGTTGGATAGTTCTGTTCATTCTTTCCACAACCCCATTTTGCTGAGGAGTTCTAGCTGTAGAGAATTCTCTTCTTATCCCATGTTCATCGCAGAAATCGAAAAATTCATTTGATGTGAACTCCCCACCTCTGTCAGATCTGAGGCACTTAATTTTGTGTCCTGATTCATTTTCAGCCAATGCTTTGAAGGATTTGAATTTTTCGAATGCTTCATCTTTGTGCTTCATAAGCCCTAACCAAACAAACCTTGAGAAATCATCAATGAATAATATCAGATATTCTTCTCCTCGAGGTGTCCTTTTCCTAAATGGACCACATACATCTGTATGGACTAGCTCAAGAGGCAAGCTAGCTGATCCTTCCTTTTCTGGAAAGTTAGTTCTGGTTTGCTTTCCAAACTGACAAGATTTGCATATAGTGTTGTCTGGAATTTTGATATCTGGAAGATCGCGAACTGCCTGATATTTGCATGCTTTTCTTATTTGTGAGAAGCTTAGATGTCCCAACCTTCGATGCCATAACCAGTGCTCTTCATCCTTGCTAAGATAGCATTGTTGTTGTCCTTCTTCAAATATGTACAGATTATTTGGAGTTCTTTTGCCTTTGAGAACTGTTTTACCTGTATCAAGATCACGAACAAGACATCCATTCGATCTGAAAATAACCTCGGTTTTTTGATCACACATCTGACTGACACTTAGAAGATTATGCTTCAATCCATCAACATACAAAACATTTCCAGCCTTGACCTTTTCTTTCAAAGGAGCAATACCTTTCCCTTTTATAGTTGCAGGAGTATCATTTCCAAAAGAAACTTTCTTTCCCTTTTCTAAAGTAGAATAAGATTCAAGTTTTTCTTTATCACCTGTCATATGTTTCGAACATCCACTGTCAATGTACCATAGATTTTCCTGTCCTTCTGCATAAAACGCTATCCCACATCTTTCTGTCTGAGGTTCTTTTATTCTCCATTTTTTGGTGCTCGTGGCTTGTTCCTTTTTCTCCTGAAACCTGCTCCTGCATTCAGATTCTTTATGACCAAAATTATTGCAAATAGAACATTCAACTTCATTTTCAAGAACCGAAAAGTTGTTATAGGTCCTCTTTGTAATCCCTGTCATACTTCTTTGTTTTTGAGCTTCCCTAGTCATGATTGTTTTATATGCAACACATTGAGCTGCTTTGTGACCAAAGTTATGGCAAGAAAAGCATTGTCCATTGAAGAAGCTTCTGCGGTTATTGAATCTACCAGCCAACTGATTGTAATTTCTATTTTCATCTATTCTTGTGCCAAACTGAGAAGATTTTACCTGTGGTTGGTTGTAGCTTTTGTTCACCCTTAAGAAGGATTGTCCCTGATAGTTTCTGTTTGTAATTCGTCCCTGCTTTACCTGATTATCTTCATTGTTCTTCTGCTCATTTCTTCTTGCTGCATCAAGATAACTCTTTGAGGTGGATGCTTGAGAGGTTTCTCCATTATAGCCCAAACCTGTCTTGTTTAGAGGAGACCGCTGCACATTGATAATCTCATCCAAAGTTTCAGATCCTTTGACAAACTTAAGATTAATAGCTTTTGTTTTCTCAATTTCTTTTCTGAGACCAACAATTTCACCTTCTAGTTTTTCAAGATGTTTTTCCTTTTCATCAATTTGAAATTGCAAAGTATCAATGATCACACTCTTTTCTTCTATGCATCTCTTGAGTCTAGTAATTTCATTATAGAGATTATCCACATCTACAGCATCCTCATAATCATCATCTTCAAATGCCATTAATAGCTTATATTTATTACCTTGTTCATCTTCATCACTGTTTGATAAGCCATCACTATCTTCATGGGTGTAGTAGCTTTTCTTATTTGCACTTTGTTTCTTATTCCATCTAGCAGGTTCTTTTCCTTTATCCTTATTAGGACATTTTGCAGCATAATGACCTACTCTTCCACAAGCAAAGCATTTGAAAGGTAGCTTACCTCTGAACCTTCCAGCACCCCTTTGAAGATTTCTGACAAAATTTGATTCTTCTTCCTCTTCTTCTGGAACATGGCTTGCTTCATAGTAATCTTCTTTTCTTGATGCCTTAAAAGCAGCTTCCCTTCTGTCTGATGGACCTCCCTTTCTCATTTCATAAGCAGTTAGAATTCCATGTAGCTGAGACATAGTGAGAACTTTGAGATTTTCCTTTTCTTCTATTGCAGATACTTTGGATTCAAACTTGGGGGATAATGATCTTAGAATCTTTTGAACTACTATGGTCTCTTTTATTTCTTCACCCAAATTTTTCATACAATTAACAATCTCATCTACCCGAAGAAAATAATTAGCCACACTTTCATCATTATACATCTTGAGGGTCTGATATTGGATCCTGAGAGTTTGAAGTTTAGCTTGCTTTACCTGTTCATCTCCTTCATAGCTAGTGATCATTTTGTCCCATATCTCTTTTGCTGATTTGAAGTGCATGACCTTCATGAATTCTGTTTGAGATATACTTCCTAATAGAGTACTGACTGCTTTTGCATTTGTTTCATATGCCTTTTTCTCAGCTGGATCTGTAGGAGTAGCTGAAGGAAAAACATAGCCTGTTTCTACAATGTCCCAAACTTCTGTACCAAGAGATTGAAGATATGCAGTAACTCTTACCTTCCAATAATTGAAATTTGTTCCATCAAAAACCGGTGGCCTGATTGATGCTTCTTTCTCGTAGTTGCTCATGATGAAAGATCTTCCTTCAAGCGATCAAGCTTCTCTGAAGAACTTGGCTCTGATACCAATTGTTGGAAATAATACTGAGAGGGGGGGTGAATCAGTATTATCTGATTAATCAAACTTTTTAAATGCTCAGAAACATATACGCTACTTCAGTTAAGTGAACCAGCGTGTACACGCTACTGTGTCGAAGTAAAACAGCGTATAAGAAGAAAACTCACAATTTAGTTAGCTTATTCTTTAATTAAGTGCATCAGGACATTATTCACCACATTAACAGTAAACATGTGCAGTATAACAGAACAGATAAAAAGCCACACACATGAACACCAAGATATAAGGTGGAAACCCAATGTGGGTGAAAACCACCTGCTGCAAGTTGTCTCTATCTTTCTTTAATATGAAACTTCAGTTTACAATCTTTTGTACTGGTGCAGCCTTATACCAGTACGCAGGCTACAACCTGCAGAAGGCTACAACCTTCTCTCGTTCTCCAAACTTCCTTGGAAGGGAGCTCCAACCCCCTTTGCTCTTGTACTAGCCAAGATACTAGTACGTAGGTGCTGACCTACAATCTTCCTTCTTTCAGATATCACTTTTCATACATTTTCAGACTTGGATATTCCTGAAGCACAACATTACAATCTGAAGACCACAAATCATTCAATTTCCACAACAGATCATTGAAGCATAAAACAACCAAACTTTGAATCACTGAACCACTGAACCCTGTCAATCACCAGTTACCAGAACACAGAGCAGACTGCAGAACTCTGCAATAACAGTCAGACCCTACTGTAAACCCAAAATCAAGCTTCAAAAGATATACGCTACTTCAATGAGCAAAACCCGCGTATACACGCTCTTTTACCGAAGCCAACCTGCGTACAGATCTAAAAATAACCTTTCTCAATTTGCAGCTGTTCCAGACATTAGTTAGATCCAAAACGTAACATTGCGACAATATGTAGATCTAGAAATACGCATAATCAACCATATCATGATAGTGCATTTCAAACCATTAGATCCTGATCTATCCTTAGATCTAGTCTTCCATCAACCGATGTGATCTCTCCTTGGCTTAGATCAAGCAACCCAGAACCTGCATATCAGATCTCTTTCTCTCTTAGATATTCAAGCCTTGTCGAAAGATGATTTTGCCTAATGATCTTCTTCTCCTTATATAGTCTTAGGCCTAGCTCAATACCAAGAGCCAAAACCATAGTAACACAATACCATCAACTTCAAAACTAGGGATCAACACGCCCGTCGAGACATAATGGTCCGAAATCATAGGCACAACTTCCAAGGACTAACCACCATGGACCAAAGGAACCTTTCCACATACACGCGCTTTTTATGAATCTAACTAGCGTGTACACGCGACTTGGGCTTAACGAAACGGCGTGTATGAGCTTCCTTGGCATGCTGTACTGAGATCTGTCTTCTGATTAAGTTACCATCACCTGTACCAACCTCTGAGCACCTGTACCATCCTCTGAGTGAGTTGCCATCAAGGACAATACTTGAATCATAATGCCAACAGGGAGTATATATGTTTGATAAGATGAAGACAGATAGTCACTTGTGACAACAACCTTTTCCACCTTGGATTTAGTAGCTCTAACACTAAGGTATGTTGGGATGGGTGTGAATGATTCCAACATTTGTGGATTTTCAAACATGTGAAGAAGATAGTGAAATATTTCATGAAGAAATTTCCAATCAATTTCATCCTCTGGGAATTGAAATGCGAAGTTATGAAATTGTTCCCAAAATTGCAATAAGGATTCATTAGGAGCTTTTTGTAATTCCAAAAAAAAATTGTTAAGAGCTTTATGGTCAAAATGATGAAATCGTGGTCTATCTCTTCAAAGAACTTGTTGAAAGAGTGAATATATTTATCAGGCACTGCGGAACATCATTGCAATAGGTGCCCTAAAAGCGTGAATTCAAACATTGAGTAGAGCACATAATCCTTAGGGTCTTCCAAGGTATCATAGAGATATTTGAAAGCATCCCTATTCCTAGGCCAAGTTGTTCTTCCTTCACCTTCATATGTGTATTGTGATGAGAACTGTAACATAAGTCATGATAGATGTGTAAGGATTCAAAACATATTTTAAGGACTCACCTTGTCACATGCCCTTCCTTCTAGCATGATAAATGTTGATAGTGCTCGACCCGCCAACATGTCAGGGGATCTCCTCGATAAAAAGTCCCAACTAGACCTTAGACCATTCAAAGTACGAGTCCCAACAGTGGGTAGTAAAGCTATGTTGTGAATGCAATAGCACGTAGAGGTACGCGTAATATCCTTGTTGGAAGCAAGTATGTGACCTTGCATCAAGTGAAGATAGATGCATGGGGAGGTTCTAACACACGTGGGGAAAGGAAGTGTACCCCTTAAAAGCCTCTAATAGTACGTAACCTAAAAGGAACACACGAGCTAAATGAAATCACACACTGGAAAGAAGGTTAGTCATCAATCCAAAGTGATGGCTTATACCAACAACATGACCTCAACGAGATTCATACAATCATATATGAAATATTTCATACACAAATTTGTAAGTTAAACAACATACATTGCTAAAGTAAACAGAATAGTCGAACAACAATAAAAACATATGCATGAAGACCTACCTTCTCTATTATATTATATAAAAGTGAAAGTTCTATCGATACATACAACCATGAAAACAACTAGCCCCAATAGTGGAACATAACGGTCAACATGGCTTGCTCCTCCAAAGAGATGTGCTCGATCTGCACTTTGGAGAAGCAGAGGCTCTTCACAATACTTTCCAAGCCCTCTCTAAGCAATGCTTAGAAACATCTGGGCTCCCTAAAACTTGTTCTATGAGTTATGAGGTTTTATTTATAACAAAGGGTGGGGTGAACCTTGACATTCCCCTTTATGACTCTTGGACTACCCTCATGACTCTTCAACTTCATTACATAACTCTTTACATTACCTATGACATTTTTCATTCCACTAATGACACATGAATTTCACTTTACATCTTGTTTACAATAATAATACATTTTCCATATATACCCATGTGGGACAAAAATAGGCTTGAGTCAACCAAATAAGACAACACTACTCAAACGACTGTAGAAAGACCAGCTCATCAAAATCCTCTCCGTGATCCTCGATAACAAACTAATTCCATGCTTGATAATGTCAAATGGTGTCTGCATACTCTTTCATGATGTATTCCTAGAAACAAACTCTTGCCTCCGTTGCTTCCGAATATACTGATTTGGAACCTCTATCCAACTCGTCTTGTAACATTAGTAGCTTGGTCTTGAGCAAGGCCAAGCTGGCGATGTACATCTGCATGTTATCTATGTTGCCTTGCAAGTTTGTGTTGGTGGCCATGCGAATCAACTGATCAAAATATGTGTCAAGATCCAGTCTGACTTGATTCTTCTCTTTTGCCTCGTTGATATTACCAATTCATGGGGTCCCATATTTTCTTACCATGACATCCAAACTTCTGAACGACCATGTGTGTGAAGCCTCAACCCTAGAGATAAGTGGCTGGAATTCTTCATAGTTATGGATCACAATCTGGACGCATGATTTGTGCAACCTTACCTATGGTTTTTTCTTCATCATCTTGTGCAAGTGAAGGGGGGCTTCCCTATACCTCATTGTCCATGCCTGTACATGATCAACAACGGCATGTATATTTGTAGCTATTCGCGCTATCTTCGTGCAGCACTGTTGATTACCATGTAGATGGATAACTGCCTTGTGCATGTGACAAACTTCTCATAGAGTCTCCTCATTACTGTCTCAAGAGATGAGACTTCAGAAAGTATCACTTTCTTCATCTCTTCTTTGGCGGATGTTGTTGATTATTCCTCTCTTTGCCTTGCTACTTGCAACTCCTTAGCCACGTGATCATTTTTTTCTATCAAGGACTTCACAACTAAGATCGTGGCTTCAGAATAAGCTTTTATAGCATCACCCAAGGTATTTAGATGTCTTCATACATCTGACACAATAACCCATTCTTCAAAGTGTGTAGGTGATCCATTCTCATCTGGGGTGTGCACTCTACTTGCTTGTACAACTCTCTGTTGTGACTCATCCAAGGCTATTTTGTACACATCGATTCCCAGATTATCCTCAAGGAGAATGGTATCCCCTGGTTCACTCGGGACTTTCACTATTACTAGAGCTAGTGAAGCTTATGTGGTGACCTCAGTTGCCTTTGGCATAAGGTCAGTGTCCCAATCCTATTCTGACTACTCCATCTCCATGTCCATCTATTCTACTATCAGTTCATCCTATAAAGCAAGTTTCTATTCCTACGTCTGCTCACCTTTTTCCTCATCTATTGTTGGTTTAGAGTAATCAACCTATATCAGCACGGTTTGCGATGTCTATGTGCCTCGCAAATCCTCCTGTTCCTTTTCCTATTCATTCTGCACTTCCTTCTCTCTTCTGCGCAACTCTTGTTCTTCTTTGAGCTTCTTATATACTTCTTGCAACTTCCTTTTTACTTATTCTAGTATTTTCTTCTCCCTCTTTCTTTGCACTACTCTCCTATTGTGTTCTCACCTCTTTGCATCTATCTCTAAAGCTACCCTTTCCACAAGTGGGTCTTCCTTAAACTTGTAGATTTTCTCCATCTCTATGCTTTTGGCAATCTTCTTCTTGCCTTTGTCTTGCATAATTTTGTTGCTTGTTGTTGCTACTCCTTGTGGTGCTTCTACCTTGAGTGTTTCTAGGCACTGTACAACCATGTTGACCAATTCATTGAGCCTAGAGGACTTATAACAATATCTCCATGGGTCTTCCCCTAGCCAATGACATGCCCCGTGGATCCAAGAATAGTAAACTCTCACACAATGGTCCCTGCATAAGCCATGTGGATCATACAGATTAAAAATTTTTGTGTTAACTTAATCCCCTTGATGTCCTTGACCTCATTAGCTGCTTCCTTCAAACTCTGGATCACGTATAATCTAATTCACAAATGAAGCATAGGCCATGGTGCTTTCTTCTTCCTATTCAATCCAATTGATAACCATGTCGAGATGTGGCATGTAACCTCCTGCATGACCAAATTGTCCATGGAAAACCTTGACAACACATGTTGAACCTTCTCTGCATTGTACGTCCTGATGAAGGTGCCATCAAGTGAGGTGTACCAATTTTCCATGTTCAATAATGCATCCATTTCTGCCTGGGAAACACAAGGCTAATCTTGTTCAAAGATCATCGTGTATAGAGGGGAAATGAGATGGTTCAATAGTCTATCCATGACTCCTTAGTATCTGCAGTCTGGGAACAACTTGCAATATACGTTCACAACATTCCTTGAATGTGTCCATTCCCAACCCATGCTAGCAAACTGTTGATGGGCATAGATTGCATTGAGTAGGCAAGAAGACATGAAGAGTCTTGCTTACTGATCCTTGGGTAGACTCCAGGCATTAGATACATGCACTTTTAGCTAGAGAGCCAACTTTTCACAATAGTTGAAAGGTTTTCCTTCACTTCCTAGTTGATCTAGCATGGCAACCCAACTCTAGGGGAAGGTCTCTGTACTCCCTTGGCCAACAAGCGGCATGCGAAGATCACCGAGAATTTGTAGCCCTTCCTAAGTGCCTTTGTCTTGTATATCTGGTTGGGTGTTGTCCTGAATTTTGATAGATCCCTTACCCAACACTTCAAGATATCTCATGTGTTCATGCTCTTGTTGGGAGTGTAGAATGGTGCATCCATCTTATTCACCAGTTGTGGGAAATGGTACACCTGCTGATAATCTTTTTTCCTTAAGTAAGCAAGCTCTACTCCACTGAAACTGCTCAATATCATCTTCTCAGGACCAGTGTGTGAGACAATCCAGTGGATCACATCTATGCACCGGAAGGTGGGATACCTGCATGCAACCATGTACAATCCTGACTTATGAATATTGACATAGAATTGATGGTCGTCCAGATTCTCCTCAACGCTGTCTGGGAATGTAGTGTTGATGTCTTGCCATGTGATATTGATGTCTTTCTCAATCAGCAAGTGTGTTTCAATGTACATGGGCAAGCTCGTAGACCCTTGCTCAATCACATGTCCAATACTTTTTTCAATTGTGCCTTTTGATCCTTCTCTCTTGGAGGCCATGATACCTGTACTACTAAGAAGCTTCTCAAAAACCTGTGTTACCTGAAGATAGAGAAGACACTCACAGAAAGAAAATGTTAGCTAAAAACATGGAGCATCTTGAGAATCAATAGGGAAACAAACTAGTGACTATTGTGAAAGATTGTGCAACATTAACTCCGAAAGGCTGGGAGACTCCTAGCTAGAATTGTGCATTGAGATATCTTAGTTGCCAGTGACACTCACTGTTGACTCGAACTGATGTGCAATCTAGTGAGGTTCATTGTTGACTGAAACTACAAAATGTGAATATTAGTTAGGCTGGGTTGTTGGCTGGAACTACGAAATGCACATTTCCAGTGGGAAGGACTGGGGAACTACCTCCAAAAATTATGCAGGGCACAACTGGGATCAAGTGTAGGCAACCTTTTTACAATTACTGGAGGCAAGGCAAAGCCTTGATTGCTAGGAATGAATAGTGCATGTTGGGAGAAACAATATCTGGGTGAAGACAGCGCGGATCTGCCCAATCGCAACCTGAAAATGTGAAGGACTGGATGTGTGTACAATTCTAGTGTAGATCTGGGTGAATAGACATGCATGCAATTTAGGAAAGTACAAAAATCAATCAAACGACAAAAACATCAAGCCCATGAATGGAGTCGCCACAAGAATGACTGTCAGCGAAGAAACAATGTTATGCATGCGACAATAAGGAAAGGTAATGCAAAACTTCAAACAACACTTCTGCAAGTAAAAAAACACATTGAAATGCTAGCGACTACTCAATAAAACAAAGGAAATATCAATCATAGAAGCCGAAAAATAAAAAGTGATGAGAAAGCAGCAAAAGGCATGAAAAGAGAAACTTATCCAGAAAATATGTGCTCACTGTGTCGAAAGTTCCTAGATTCCTCAAGAATGCCAGTGCTCCAAGAGTGAATCTGAAGAATGAGCTTTAAGGCATCATTTAAATAGATTTGGTAAAATTAGGGTTTATGATTTTCATGCCACAAATCTAGGAGAAAGTGACACTTGGCAGGGAGTTTCTAAAATCAGCATTACATGTAACTCTTGCTGCTAAAAATATATCCCTAAAATCTAGGGACGCTTTTTTGCTTTTTGCTTTTTTCTTTTTTTGGAAAAATTGCTCGACGGGAAATGAAGGATTGCACAGTTTTGTAGGGAACTGGGAAACCTATCGGCACATGAAGAAGATAGTCGTTGAGGGGAAACTTCTACGATATTTTTCGACTGAGTGGCCCTGGCTGGTTGGCCAGCTCTGTGTAGTTTTCGATATAAGTGTTGCTAGCAATTTTTTCACATTTCTAGAGAGAAGTGTAGCTGGCCTAGGTTTTTCTCCGCATTTCTAGTGATTAGTGCTAGTTGGCCTGCTCTGTGCATTTCTAGAGAGGAGTGTTGGCTGGCTTGCTCGGTAGAATTTGCAGAGCAATTGGCTGGCCTGCTTTATGCAATTTTTAGTGTAGGGAAACTACTGGGCTACTCTGCACAATTCCCGAGGGGAAGATGGATTACCCTCTAACATTGCAAATTTTTTACTGACACCCCATTGACCACATGTGAACCAAGTACTGGGTCATCTTGTGGTTAACTGATAGCAGAAGTGAATGAACACAAGATTTTAAGCATCATATGGAATCAAATATAAAAAGGTACCTGATCAGTTCAAGATAACTAATATGATTTCAAGGAGGGAGGCTCCAAATTGAAGTGAAGGAAAATTTTTGGATGGTAGTTATAGTCACTACAACATTGGCGACACACTGGTAAAACTCCAACTCTTTATAGAATCTTGTTCATGAAATGCGAGTCTAACGCCTGGGGAAGTATTGTTCAATTCTTTGATCATCATGGCTTCAACACTAAGCTTGAGTTAAAGATATATTTGTACCCATTCTATTGATCGGTCAGCACACATACCAAGCCAAGTAAACTAAGTTATTTCAATTTAGGATGAGGGATATATTGGTGCACAACTAATATACATGATAGAGTTTGAGTTTCATCTCTGGTGTTGCTCCATTGCCAGCAGGCGTGGATAGTATTGCAATCAAGTCACATAGGGACACAAGCATTGTTTTGTTGCCAACGAGCCTGGTCAGTACCTTAGAAGAGTTACTTGCATCACCTCTCTGCATAGGAAACCTTTCTATTATTTCACATTGTTTATTTTCTTCATTTTTTTTTTCAAAGAAGTGTGCATAGGCACTTATTTATTTGAAGGGCAGGTGAGGGATCTTGACTTACTGAGAGAAGAAGAGGTTGTCCCTTTAGAGAATTATTTTATATATACCTCCGGCAATACTTGTTAAGGTTTTCCCCCTCACCTTACTCTAATTGACTTATCTAACAAGGGTTAAACAAAAGGAATAGATTAGAGTAGGTGGTACTAGTTAAGAGTGCAAGTGTTGTGTTTTCGCCAAGACTCACTCTGAAAAAAACATATTTTCCATTAGGGTGTCATCGACTAAAGACAACAAGCTCTTCATAAAGAGAGAGGGAAATAGATAACCAAATGCTGATAGATTTACATCTCCCCTTATACTTTACCCTGCTTATCTCGAGAGCCACACATGGTTTCATGCAAAACTAAACCTATGGGTGCAAGAGAAGAAAATAAACTAGAAAGAAAAGAATGTAAATGAAATAAAAGCAAGAAAGATAAGAAAATGAACAACCAATGTAAACAAGGCAAGCATGCAGACAAAGTAAAACAAGAAAGAAAACACCACTGCTACTCCTAAACTAAACAGTGCATGGGCCTCATCACGTGAAGTGATATTTCCAATGTAGCCATCAGCGCATTGGTTGACCCATGTTGGTGAAGGTGTGGTTTATGAGAAAGGTAATCATGTAAATCAATAAATAAGAAAGATATAATAGTGAAGACCAACACACTATGAGTTTAAAAATATCCACGGAAAAGAAAAGAATAAAATCGTAAGATAAGAATTTTTCGGATGTATCATGGTTATGCATCACACTATGCGCAAATGATAAATATGCACACTCTTTAACAAGAGCGCTTGCTGTATATGATTCCTCCAATGCATGAGCGATGGGATCATGTGGTTCAGGAGGAGGATATGAATTTTGTGAACTAGATTGATATTCAATGTAAAGAGGAGAGTGATGAGGAGCCTTTGGTGTTTCATCAGATTTCTAATCTGAAGTTAAATCGACTTCAAGACTGCGAGGGCCTGACAGAACCATCAGCTTGGGTTGAAGTGCCTTGACAACCTGTGGGGTTTCCACTTCAACACGGGTGTCTTAGGAAGTTCAACAACGATTGAATTGACATCATGATCAAATGAAGCAGTAAAGGGATCAGGACAACCACGATCATAAAATTTGAAAAATTCATCGACATCCTCATCATGTGATGAATCATACAAAGTGGTTGATGAGAAGAAATAATGTTCATCCTCTGCATTTTCAGAAATCAAAGATGAAATATTGAGTGGATTTTCAAACATAGATGTGTTCTCTCCACTATGTAATGACAAACTGACATCTCGTGTATTATGTGAATGATCGGAATTAGATGCATCCGTGAATGAAATTTCACACGAAAAATTAGCAATGGAAGAATTGCCAAAGATGTTAGGGAAGGAGGTCATCCTTACCATGGGTTCTTCAAAATCCAGCACATACTCATCATAAATGATAACGCAGGTTGGATACTCAACATGAACTCCGTCAACATTTTGATCATTGTGAACAATAAGCGGGGAGTCTGGAATGGGAGAACACAACACAGTACAATCTAGAGGATCAACAAAATGTGGGGACAGAGGTTGAGGAGAGAAGTCCATGTGACAACCAATAGACTTGAAAGCCAAATCTGCATAGAAATCGAGAGCATTCGGGGTGGGAAGATGAGATAATTCAACAGATGGATGCGCACCTTCTCCGACCCCGTACTAAAAGACTACAGATATTAGATGAGATGAGGACAGGCAGTCGCTTGTGACAAAAACCTTGTCCTCCTTGGATTTAGCAGCTCTAACACCGAGGTATGTTGGGATGGGTTTGAGTGATTCTAACACTTGTGGATTTTCAAATATGTGAAGAATATAGTGAAATCTTTCACGAATAAATTTCCAATCAATTTAGTCCTCTGGGAATTGAAATGAGAGATTACGAAAGCATTCCAGAAATTGCAACAAGCATTCATCATGAGGTTTCTGTAATTCCATAAAAAAAATTAAGTGCTTTATAGTCAAAATGATGAAAATCATGGTTTATCTCTTCAATGAACTAGTTGAAAGAGTGAATAGATTTATCAGGTAGTGTCGCACACCATTGCAATGGGTTCCCCTGAAGTGTGAAAACGAACAATGAATAGGCCACATAATCCTTAGGGTATTCTAAGGTATAGAAATCTTCGAAAGCAACTCTATGCCTAGGCCAAGTTGTTTCACCTTCACCTTCATATGTATATTGTGAGGAGAGATCCCAGAAGCCTTTCAAGACTTCAAAAACATTTCTATAAGACATACATCTCGAAGGGTGAACTGTAAGATAAGTCATGATAGATGTGCAGGGATTCAAAACAGATTTTGAGGACTCAACATGTCATCTTTCCCTCCTTCTAGCACTAGAAAGGTTGATAATTATGGACCTGTCAACATGTTAGGGGATATCCTTGGTAAGAAGTACCAACTAGACCTCAAACCATTTCGAGTAGGAGTCCCAGCAGTGGGTAGTAAAGCTATGCCTTGACTATAATAGTACGTAGAGGTAAGAGTGATATCCTTATCGGAAGCAAGTCTATGACCTTGCATCAAGTCAAGAGAGATGCATGGGGAGGTTCTAACACACGGGGGAGAAAGGAAGTGTGCCCCTTAGAAGCCTCTAATAGTATGCAACGTGAAAGGAACACATGAGCTAAATGACATCACAAACTGGAAAGAAGGATAGTCGACAATCTAAAGTGATGGGTTAGACCAATAACACAACTTCAACAAGATTCATACAATCATATATGAAATAGTTCATAAGCAAATGTGTCTACATTGCTAAAGTAGCCAAAATAGTCAAACTACAATAACAACATATGCATGAATATGTTTCGTGTATATTATATTATATAAAAGTCAAAGCTCCATCCATACATACAACCTTGACAACCACTAGCCCAAATAGTGGAATGTTACACTCAACAAAACCTGTTCCTCAAAAGAGGTGTACTTGCTCTACACTATGGAGAATCCAATGCTTGTCACAATACTCTGCAAGCCCTCCCTAGGTAATGCCTGGAAACATCTCGGCTGTCAAGATCGTGTTCTATGAGTTATGAGGTTCTATTTATAAAAACGAGTCAAGTGACCTTTGACAGTTCCCTTTGTGACTCTTGGACTACCTTCATGACTCTTCAACTTCATTACATAACCCTTCACATTACATATGACTGTTTCATTCCACTAATGACACTTGGAATTTCAATTTACATCATGTTTACAATAATAATGCATTTTCCACATAAACCCATGTGGGACAAAAATAGGCTTGAGTCAGCCAGACAAGACAACACTAAGACTCGGACGGCTGTAGAAACACTAGCTCATCAACATCCTCTCTGTGATCCTCTATGATGAACTGATTCCATGCTTGATATTGCACAATGGTTTTTGCATACTCTTTGTTGATGTCTTCCTAGAAATGAACTCTTGCCTCCATTTCTTCTGGGTATACTAATTTGGAACCTTTGTCCAATGCATCTTGTAACATTCGCAACTTGGTCCTGAGCAAGGCTAGACCAACGATGTACATCTGAATGTTATCTATGCTAACTTGCAAATTTGTGTTGGTGGCCATGATCATCAACTGATCAAAATAAATGTCGAGATCCAATTTGACTTGGTCCTTCTCTTTGTCCTTAGTGAGTGTACTAATTTATGGGGTGCAATAGTTTCTTACCACGACATCCAAACTTCTGAAAACTATGTGTGTGAAGACTCAACAGTGGTGATGAGGGGTAGGAGTTCCTCATAGTTCTAGATCAAACTCCTGATGCATGTTTTGTCCAAATCTACTTATGGCTTAATAATCTTGTGCAAGTGAAGTGGGGCTCCCTTATATCTCATTGTCCATGTATGTACATGATCAACAATGACATGTATATCTGTCAGTCTTCACGTTATCTTAGCGCAGCAATGTTGATGACCGTGTAGATGGACAACTACCTTGTGCATGGTGACGAACCTGTCATATAGTCTTCGCATGACTGTCTCAAGAGTTGATACTTCAGCATCAGCCAAGGCAGCTGGATGTCTTTGTACATCTAACATATTCACCCATTCTTCAAAGTGCGTAGGTGATGCATGATCATTCAGGGTGTGTACTCTACGTTCTTGTTCCCAGATTATCCTCAACATGAATGGTATAGCTTTGTTCACTCAGAACATTCTCTGCTATTAGAGCTCGTGAAGCATGTGGGGTGACCTCAGTTACTTTTAGCATGAGTTCGGTGTCCTGATCCTGTTTTGGCTGCTCCATCTCCATATTCATCTGTTCTAATATCAATTCATCCTACAGAGAAAATTCCTCTTCCTACGACTGCTCACCCTTTTCGTCCTCTGTTTCTAATTCAAATTCTTCAAGCTTTATCAGCATGGCTTTTGTTGTTTGTGCACATACACGTCATCCTTTTCCTGTTCTTATTCATGTTGCACTTCCTTCTCTCTTCTATGCAAATCTTGTTCTTCTTTGAGCTTCTGATCTACTTCCTACAACTTCCTTTTTTCTTCTTCTAGTCTTTTCTTCTCCCTCTTTCTTTGCACTACTCTCCTGTTGCACTGTTGCCTGTTTTCATCTATCTCCAAAGCTACTCCTTCAACAAGTGGGTCTTCATTAAACATGTAGCTATTCTCCTTCTCTATGCTTTCGGTAATATTCCTCTTGACTTTGTCTTGCAGAGGTTTGTTGCTCCGTGTGGTGCTGCTTCCTTAAGTTTTGCTAGCTACTCTACTGCCATGCTGACCGGTTTGTTGAGCCTAAAGGATTTATAACAATATATCCATGGGTATTTCTCTAGCTAATGACATGCCCCGTGCATCCAAGAATAGTACACTCTTGCACAGTGGTCTCTGCGTAAGCCATGTGTATCATACAGATTGAAAATTTTGGTGCCAAACTTAAACTTCTTGAAGTCCTTGACCTCGACATCCACTTCTTTCAAACTCTCGATCACCTATAACCCAATTCAAAAAGGAATCATAGGCCATGTTTCCTTCTTCTTCCTATGCAATCCAGCTGATAATCATGTCGAGAGGTGGTATGCAACCTCCTTCATGACTAGCTTGTCCTTAGTGAACCTCGACAACACATGCAGAGCCTTCTCTGTGGTATAAATTGTGACAAAGGTGCCATCGAGTGAGGCGTAGAACTCTGCAATGTTCAACAACTCCTGCATTTCTGCCTAAGACATACAAGGCAAATCTTGTTCAAAGATCATCGCGTATAGAGGGGCGATGAAATGGTTAGATAGTCTATACATCACTCCTTGATAACTATACTTTGAGAGCAACTTGCAATATATGTTCACAACATTCTTTGAAGGTATCCATGCCCAACCCATGCTAGGAAACTGATCATGGGCATAGATTGCATCGAGAAGGTAGGAAGACATGAGGAATCCTGCTTGTTGATCCTTGGGCAGACTCTTGGCATTGCATACATGCAATTTCAGCTATAGAGCCAACATGTCGGACCAGTTGAAATTGGTTTCCTTCACTTGTGAGCTGATCCAACATAGCAACCCACCTCTGTAGGAAGGTCTCCATACTCCCTTTGCCATACAAGCGGCATGCGAAGATGACAAACAATTTGTAAGCCTTCCTGAGTGTCTTTGTCTTGTATATCTAGTTGGGTGTCATCCTGAACTTTGATGGCTCCATTACCCAACACTTCAACATATCTCTTGAGTTTGTGCTACTGTTGGGAGTGTAGAATGGTGCATCCATATTATTCACGTTTGTGGGAAATGGGACATCTGTTGATAATATTTCATCCTATTAGCATTCTGTAATTTTAAGGTTGAAGAAAAAAACATGGAGGAAACATCAAAACCACTTTTTAGTTTAGGATCTAGCCGTACTAAACATAGAGAGGGATCTTTTTGTGAGATTTAGCTTTATTTACTAGGAATTTCATGTTAGTTATTGGGTTCAAAGTTTGATTTTGAAATTGGTTTGGTTGGAACAGCAAGAGGAATCCATTGGGTAATGGAGTTAATAAAACTAAGTGGATCTATATCAGACATTAAAAAGAGTAATCACAGGGCAATTTAGTTACATTTACTGGATCTTTTAAAGAGAATTATGAATTGGATAAAAAGTGTGTTTCAGTAGTGACTGAAAACCGTTTAAGAATTTTTCAATAAAATCTCAGAAGAAAATATACAGATTGTAAAAACAGTCAAAATAAGGTGTTCAATAACATATCTTATTTTTTGCATCTCCCCTTTTAAATTTATATTTCATATGAGAAACATACATAGAATAATAGTGGAAACAATAGTTACAATAAGAAAAACATCGCCAGTAAAGTGTAGCACAAGAATCCTCTGAAAAGTCTTTGTATTAATGATTAGTCCATTTGAGCTCAATGAGAAGCTTGACATTGGAACACAGATTTATTCATACAAACCTAAACCCTTTGTTACCTCAAATGATGAAGTATTTATACAAATTCTAAACAAAAATATCGCATCTTTTTAAAAATATCCTATTTTTTTTTTTACAAAAATAGAAATGAAATGTATGATGTTAAAAACTAATGTATCTATTTCACACTATTATTATGGAATTTTTTTGACAAAGAAGATAAATTCTAATTTTGTTGTAACTCTTAGTTGACGAGGTGGGTAACTATCTTTGACCATTTTCCTCCCGAAATTCTACAAAATAGGGTCCATTCATCCATTTGTATATCTCAATCCGAGATAGCTTTGTAAAACATGAGACATATTATTGTACATAAATATGTTCTTAATATAAATGTCTCTCAGTTTCCCAAAATTTTGCTCTATCTGTTCTTAATAATATCTCCAGAAACGTGACTGAAGGGGAATACGATCTTTTCAGACTCTCCCCCATTGGTAAGGCTAGGATGGAGAGCGAGGGCCAAAATGGATGAGGTCCATTGATCAAGAGCGGGGTTACATCCTGATGCCTTCTATGTTGTTATACTTTAACCATAAGTGACAAAATATCTTTGTCCGCTTGTGCCTTTTGATTCTTGCTTTGAACTTAGGATGAAGGTTTAGAAATATAAAATATGTCCAATAATTTATCTATTCGTTCCTTTTTACTTTTTATATTGTCACTAAAATTTTGGATAAAATGGCTTATAAGCATATTTTTTTTATTTTCTCAACGTTTTCACCTTTTAAGAAAATAATTTACAACACATAATATTATGTACAACATCCGAAATATTATAATGATCAGTTATAATAAAGCAATCCTATAACTGTTATAGGACCCTAACAGTGCCTCTAGGTAGGGATGGAACTTCCTGGTGAAGTGTCAAGAACATTGTAGACTAGTAGACTGATCTATTGGGCTGATTCCAAAACCTGCAACCTATTCTGCCATAAAATCTCTGCTATTGAAAAACTCTCAAACAGAAATCAAAACCATTCTGCACAATTTAATCTAAAACACACTA
The DNA here is from genome assembly GCA_031772625.1 of Pinus tabuliformis. Lineage (NCBI taxonomy): Eukaryota > Viridiplantae > Streptophyta > Pinopsida > Pinales > Pinaceae > Pinus > Pinus tabuliformis. Next base: position 1,825,322,288 of record CM062817.1, read on the forward strand.
ACTAAAATTGAAACTGGAAAGAATGCTTGGAAAAATTCTCAAAGTACTGAGCTTATTTGCACATTGCTACCTACCCTACACTGTTGAAAATCATGCTGACTGAAATAGTACAAAAGTGCCAATGAAGACACTCAAGTAGTTGCTGAAACAAGTGGACTGCTTGATTGCCTGTTAGAAAAAAAATGGATAGCTTGATATTTTGTTGCCAAAATCAAGGCTGTAATATGTAATGGAAACTACAGATGGATCTTATTATTATAATGAAAACATGGTTGAACACTTAAGCTAAAAAGAACCTCCATGTAGTTTGCTACAGGATCAATGAAGGCATGATTAACTAGTTTACTTTGCAGGCCTTCAATGACTAGTAGATCATGGATGATGTCATCCATTATATCGTCAAGGTTTAACCCTGATTCTAATAATTTTTTTATCAATTCGCAAATAAAAAGGCAATAGAGACTCCTCTTGTTTTGGGGATGGAAGATTTTCCAAGAATTTTTGAGGATCTTTGAAACTATAGGACTAAATTTGAAGATCCAAAGGTTCAATATCCTTCTCAAATCTTTCAAAAACTAACTCAAGAAAACAAATTTTACTTTCAAATGGATTATTTATTGATTTCAAACGATGAAACATGATCGTTAAAAAAGCTTCATCAATTTGAAATTTTGCTAACTCGTTCCTGATTCCTTTTAAGGCTTCACAAGATTGAAAGTTTTCCACATACCCTGTCATCTTGTTTAGCCATAAATCTTATGTGTAGTGGAATCGCCATGAATTCTCTAAAATCCAGATTCTTTGACAGTGGAGTCACCCTGAAAACTTTGAAGCTCTGGATACTTTGAACATGGAGCTGCCAGGTGAATAATTTAGCCTTCTTGTATCTGATCAATGTTCACCATCAACAATCAGATCTGGAACTTGATACACTTTTCTAAGGAAGATAAAATGTCCTCCCTAGTATGGTCGCCACTATGTTAGCATTCTGTAATTTCAAGGCCGAAGAAAAAACCATGGACGAGTCATCAAAACCACTTTCAAGTTTAGGATCTATCCCTCCTAAACTCAGAGAGGGATCTATCTGTGAGATTTAGCTTTGTTTACTAGGAATTTCAGGCTAGTTATTGGGCTCAGAGTTTGATTTTGAAAATGGTTTTGTTGGAACATCAAGAGGAATCCATTGGGAAATGGAGCCAATAAAAGTAAGTGGATCTATATTAGACTTTAAAAGGATTAGTCACACGAAAATCTAGTTATATTTACTATATCCTTTAAAATAAATTATGAATTGGAGAAAAAGTGTGTTTTAGTAGTGATTGAAAAGAATTTAATATTTTTTCAATTAGACTTCAGAAGAAAACATATATATTGTAAAAATAGTCCAAATAAGTTGTTCAATAACATATCTTATTTTTCAAATCTCTTGTTTTACAATTATATTTCAGATGAGAAACGTACATAGAATAACATTGGAAACAATAGTTACAATAAGAAAAACATCACGAGTAAAGTGTAGCACAAGAATACTGTGAAAATTATTTTTATTAATGATCAATCCATTTGAGCTCAATGAAGAAATTTACATTGGACAATAGATTTCTTCGTACAAACCTAAATACTTTCTTACATCAAATGATGAAGTATTTATACAAATTCTAATCTAAAATATCTTTATAAAATTCTCAAGATATATTTAAAAATATCCTAAACTAATGTACACAAATACATATGAAGTGTAGGACATTCAATACTAATGTATCTACTTGGAGCTATCACTATGGATTGTTGTTGAAAAGAAGAGGAATTTGAATTTGATTGCAACTCTTAGTTGATGAGGTGGGTAACTATCTTTGAGCATTTTCCTCCTGAAATTATGCAAAATAGGGTCGAATCATCCCTTTGTATATCTCAATCTGATACATCTATGTAACAAGTGAGAGATCTTATTGTAGATAAATATGTTCTTGAGATAAACCTTTCTCAGTTTCGTAAAATTTAGCTTCAGCTCCTCCCAATATTCTTGTTGAAAAGGTGACTGAAACAGGACTTTGCATGGTCCGAAAAAAAGTTGTAAAGATGTAAATGTATGTGTCTTTCTATAATAGATTTGCAACATATGAAGTAGGTTAGTGTAATATGGCATTTTCGGAACATAAACCTCCTCCAGTTTCTGAAGAGGCATCTCTAATTGGCCATAATATGTTTTGCAAATGTATGACTAAACAGGTAAATTTTGGAAAATATGTCTGCAAAACTTCATCTATATATCCCAAACCATAATAGATGTTAGAAAATTGAGAGAGGTTTTTGTACATGAGGATGGTGGAAACAAAAACATCTTTCAGGTTCTGAAAATTATTCCTAATTGGTTTGGAAACCCTCTTTGAAATAAATGTGGCATATAGGAAAAAGCATAGTTTCAACTGATCATGAGACATATGAGTGACATGGATGTGGGAGGCGACATAGAAGTCAGGAAATGGAGGGTATCATAACCAGGAGTGCATGGTAAATATGGTGGGAAAGGAGAGTGGTAAGCAGGAAGATGGTAAGTATTTTTTAGAGGGGGGTTTGAGTGGTAGGTGGTATCGTGAGAGGGGGTGCAAAATGTAGTGGAGCGGACATGTAGCCATGGGACCCAGTGGGGAATACCAGCTTTTTGGACGTAACCCCCCCACCCACCAAGTGGTAAAGCTAGGATGGAGACGGGGGGGGGGGGACCAGATGAGGTCCGTTGATCAAGAGTGGGATGACATCTCGATGCCTTCATTGTTATTGTACTTTAGCCATAAGCAAAAAAAGAGCTTTGTCCACTTGTGCCTTTTGATTCTTGATTTGAACTTAGGATAAAGGTTTAGATATATAAAATATGTCCAATACTTTATCCATTCATGCCTTTCTGTTTTTTATATTGTCACTAAAACTTTGGATAAAATGGCATATAAGCATATTTTTTTATTTTCTCAAGGTTTTGACCTTTTTCTAAAATAATTTACAACATGGAATATTATTTACAACATATGGAATATAATAATGATTAGCTATAATCAAGCAATGTTATAAAAATTATAGGACCCTAACACATCCCGAAGGAAGAAAACTCTACTCCACCAACACTGCTTAATATCATCGTCTTGGGATCAATGTGCGAGACAATCCAATGGATCACTTTTACACACGGGAAGGTGGGATACCTACATGCAACCTTGTACAATTCTGACTTATGAATATTGACATAGACTTGAAGGTCCCCTAGATTCTCCTCAAATCTACCTACAAATATAATGTTGGTGTCTTTCCATGTGATCTTGATGTTTTTCTCAATGAATAGGTGTGTGCCTGTGTACATGGGAAAGCTCATAGACCCCTGCTCAACCATATCTCTGATACTTCTTTCAACTGTCTCTTTTGATCTAGCTCCATTGGAGGCCATGATACTTGTACTGCTAAGAAGTTTCTCAAAAACCTATGGTACCTCGAGATACAGAAGACACTTAGGGAAAGACAATGTCAGCTAAAAACATGAAGCAACTCGAGAATCAATCAGGCAACAAACAAGTGACTTTTGGGCAAGATTGTACAACATTGGCTCTGAGAGGTTGGGAGACTATTAGTTGCAACTACACATTATGCAGTGTCAACTGCTAGTGAGGTTCGCTACTGACTGGAACTCCGTAATGCACAGTATAGTGAGGCTCACTACTGATTGAATTTGTGTGATGCTCAAATCAATTAGGTTGGGTTGCTGACTGGAACTGCGTAATGCACAGTTCCAGTGGGCAGGGCTGGGGCACTGCCTACCAAGATTTCACAAAGCAGAGCTAGGAGCCATTGTGGGTAGCGTCTGCAAAATTTGTGTAGGCAGGGTAGAGCATTGATTGCCAAGAGTGCGTAGTGCATGCTGGGAGAAACAAGATCTAGGCCAAGACAACTCGTATCTGCCCAATGGAAACCTGAAAATGAAAAGGAATGAGTTTGTGTGCAAAGAAGGTGCAAATATGAGTGAATCAACATGCATCCAATTTTGCCAAGTGCAAAAATCAGTCAAATAGAAAAACCATGAAGCTCATGAAGTGAGTTGTCGCAATGACGACTGTTAGTGTAGAAACAGTCTTATGCTAGAGACAATAAGGAAAGGTAATGAAAAAGTTTAAACAACACTTCTAAAAGTTAAAATGCGTTGAAACACCAATTATCATTCAATAAAAAAATGGAAACAACACTCATACAAGACCAAAATAAAAAGCGACAGAAAATGTAGCAAAAGGCATGAAAAGTAAAACTTACCCAGAAACATTGTGTTGATTGTGCTGAAGGCTCCTAGATGCCTCACTAATGCCAAAGTGCCAAGATCAAATGTGAAGAATGAGCTCTGAGGCATCGTTCAGATACATTTGGTGAAATTAGGTTTTATGACGCGCATGTCACAAATCTAGGAAAAAGCGACACTTGGTGGGGAGTTTCTCAAATCGACTTTTCATGTAACTCCCGTTGCTAAAAATATATCCCTAAAATCTAGGGATTATTTTTCGAATTTTTTTTTTTTTAATTCTTAGGAAAATTTTCTTGGCATGAAAGGGAGGATTGCGCAGTTCTGTAGGGAACCAAGCAACCTACCGACATATGCAACAGATAGTCACTAAGGGAAAATTTTGTGTTATTTCTGGGTTGACTAGCCCTGGCTAGCTAGCTAGCTCTACGTAAGTTTTGAGAGCAGTCCTGCTATCGAGTTCTGTGCATTTTTGGAGAGAAGAGCAACTGGCCTTGGTTGCTTTGCACATTTCTGGAGAGTAGTGTCGGTTGGCCTAGTCTTCTCATTTCTTGAGAGTAGTTCCGACTGGCCTACTCTACATAATTTTTAGAGCAAGGCTTGTTGGCTTACTCTGCACAATTTTTGAGTACAAGGTAGCGGTTGGGCTGCTCTATGCAATTCCTAAGGACATGACATACTGCCCTCAAGGATTGCACAGTTTTTCGCGACAACCAATTGAACGGATGTGAACCAAGTGTTGGGTCAGCTTGTGCTTGGCCGACCAAACAAGTGAGTGAACGCAAGCTCTTAAGCATCAGATGCAATCAAATAAATACAAGTACTTGATTGGTGCAAGATAACTTCTATGATCTCGAGGAGGGAGGCTAAAAAATGAAGCGAATGAAATTTTTTTGAAGTGTTATTTCTGCTGCATCTCTGTATTTATTGTTGCCAAACTTAAACTACTTGAAGTCCTTGACCTCGACATCCACTTGTTCCAAACTCTCGATCGCCGATAACCCAATTCACAAAGGAATCATAGGCCATGTTTCCTTCTTCTTCCTATGCAATCCAACTGGGAATCCTGTCGAGATGTGGTATATAACCTCCTTCATGACTAGCTTGTCCTTAGTGAACCTCGACAGCACATGCAGAGCATTCTCTATGGTATACATTGTGATGAAGGTGCCATCACGTGAGGCGTAGAAATATGAAATGTTATACAACTCCTCCATTCCTGCCTGGGACATACAAGGTGGATCTTGTTCAAAGATCATCGTGTATAGAGGGGCGATGAAATGGTTAGATAGTCTATCCATGACTCCTCGATAACTATAGTCTGAGAGCAACTTGCAATATATCTTCACAACATTGTTTGAAGGTGTCCATTCCCAACCCATGCCAAGAAACTGATCATGGGCATAGATTGCATCGAGCAGGTAGGAAGACATGAAGAATCTTGCTTATTGATCCTTGGGTAGACTCTTGGCATTGCATACATGCAATTTCAGCTATAGAGCCAACATGTTAGACTAGTTGAAAGGGTTTCCTTCATTTGTGAGTTGATCCAACAATTCAACCCACCTCTGTAGGAAGGTCTCCATACTCCCTTTGCCATACAAGCGGCATGCAAAGATGACAAAGAATTCGTGGGCCTTCCTTAGTGTCTTTGTCTTGTATATCTAGTTGGGTGTCATCCTGAACTTTGATGGCTCCCTTACTCAACACTTCAACATATCTCTTGAGTTTGTGCTACTGTTGGGAGTGTAGAATGATGCATCCATATTATTCACATTTGTGGGAAATGGGACATCTACTGATAATATTTCATCCAGTTAGCATTCTCTAATTTTAAGGTTGAAGAAAAAACCACGGAGGCAACATCAAAACCACTTTCAAGTTTAGGATCTATCCCTCGGAAACATAGAGAGGGATCTTTCTATGAGATTTAGCTTTGTTTACTGGGAATTTCCGGCTAGTTATTGGCCTCAGAGTTTGATTTTGAAAATGGTTTGGTTGGAACAGCAAGAGGAATCCATTGGGTAATGGAGTTAATAAAACTAAGTGGATCTGTATCAGACACTAAAAAGAGTAATGACAGGGCAATTTAGTTACATTTACTGGATCTTTTAAAGAGAATTATGAATTGGAGAGAAAGTGTGTTTCAGTAGTGATTGAAAACTGTTTAAGAATTTTTCAATAAAACCTCAGAAGAAAATATACAGATTGTAAAAACAGTCCAAATAAGGTGTTCAATAACATATCTTATTGTTTTCATCTCGCCTTTTACAATTAGATTTCATATGAGAAACATACATAGAATAATAGTGGAAACAACAGTTACAATAAGAAAAACATCACCAGTAAAGTGTAGCACAAGAATCCTCTGAAAAGTCTTTGTATTAATGATCAGTCCATTTGAGCTCAATGAACAGCTTGACATTTGAGCATAGATTTCTTCATACAAACCCAAACCCTTTCTTACCTCAAATCATGAAGTATTTATACAAATTCTAAACTAAAATATCGTGATAAAAATCTCACGATCTTTTTACAAATAACCTATTTTTTTGTTTTACAAAAATAGAAATGAAATGTACAATATTAAAAACTAATGTATCTACTTCACACTATCATTATGGAATTTTTTTGACAAAGAAGATAAATTCGAATTTTGTTGTAACTCTTAGTTGACGAGGTGGGTAACTATCCTTGATCATTTTCCTCCCGAAATTATACAAAATAGGGTCCAGTCATCCATTTGTATATCTCAATCCGAGATAGCTTTCTAAAACATGAGATATATTATTATAGATAAATATGTTCTTAAGATAAATCTCTCTCAGTTTCCCAAAATTTAGCTCTAGTTGCTCCTAATATTATCTCCAGAAACGTGACTAAAACAAGACTTTGCAAAGTCCAAAAATAGGCTGTAAAGATGTAAATGTATCTCTCATTTTGCAATATATATGTAAATTATTAAGAATTTTATTTTAATGTGGCATTTTAAGAACACAAACCTCCTCCATTTTCCCAAGAGTCATCTCTGATTGGCCACAATATGTTATGTAAGAGTATGACTAAACAATAAAATTTGGGAAAATATGTTTGTAAAGCTTCATCTATATATCCCAAACCATAATAGTTGTTACAAAATTGGGAGAGGTTTGTGTACACGAGAATGTTGGTAGAAAACACCTCTTTTAGTTCTTGCAAATTCATCCTCATTGATTTGGAAACCCTGTTTGAAATAAATGTGGAGTATAGGAAAAGGCATATTTTCTACTAATCATGAGACAAATGAATGACGTGGATGTGAGAGGTGACATGGCAGTCAAGGAATGGAGGGTATCAGAACTAGGAGTGCATGGGAAATATTGTGGGAAAGGAGAGTGGTAAGCAGGAAGGTGGTAAGTTGTTCTCGGAGGGGGGTTAGAGTGGTAGGAGGTAACGTTGGGGGGGGGGGGGGGGGGGGGGGGGTTCGCAAAATGTAGGGGAGCGAGCACGTAGCCATTGACCCAGTGGGGAATACAACCTTTTCAGACTCTCCCACAGTGGTAAGGCTCGGATGGAGAGGGGGGGCCAAAATGGATGAGGTCCATTGATCAAGAGCGGGATTACATCCTGATGCCTTCTATGTTGTTATACTTCAACCAAAAGTGACAAAAGATCTTTGTCCGCTTGTGCCTTTTTATTCTTGCTTTCAACTTAGGATAAAGGTTAAGAAATATAAAATATGTCCAATAATTTATCTATTTCTTCCTTTCTCCTTTTTAGATTGTCACTAAAACTTTGGATAAAATGGCATATAAGCATATTTTTTAATTTTCTCAAGGTTTTCACCTTTTTTGAAAATAATTTACAACACAAAATATTATTTACAGCATCCGAAATATCATAATGATCAGTTACAATAAAGCAATCCCATAGCTGTTATAGGACCCTAACAGTGCCTCTAGCTAGGGATGGAAATTCCTCGTGAAGTGTCAAGAACATTGTAGACTAGTAGCCTAATCTATTGGGCGGATCCAAAAACCTGCAACTTGTTCTGCCATAAAATCTCCACTACTGAAAAACTCTCAAACTAAAATCAAAACCATTCTGCACAATGAAATTTGAAACACACTGAACTGAAATTGAAACTGGAAAGAATGCTTGGAAAAATTCCCAAAGTACTGATCTTATCTGCACACTGCTACCTACCCTACACTACTGAAAATCATGCTGACTGAAATAGTACAAAAATGCCAATGAAGCCACTCAAGTAGTTGCTGAAACAAGTGGACTGTTTAACTCCTTGTTAGAAAAAAAAATGGATAGCTTGACTTTTTTTCACCAAAATCAAGGCTGGGATATGTAATGGAAACTACAGATGGATCTTGTTCTTATAATGAAAACATGGTTGAACACTTAAGCTTAAAAGAACCTCCATGTAGTCTGCTACAGGATCAATGAAGGCATGATTAACTAGTTTACTTTATAGGCCTTCAATGACTAGTAGATCATTGATGATCTCATCCATTATATTGTCAAGGTTGAACCCTAATTGTAATATTTTTTTTATCAATTTGCAAATAAAAAGGCAATAGAGACTCCTCTTGTTTTGGGGATGGAAGATTTTCCAAGAATTTTTGAGGATCTTCGAAACTATAGGACTAAATTTGAAGATCCAAAAGTTCAATATCATTCTCAAATCTTTCAAAAACTAACTCAAGAAAACAAATTTTACTTTCAAATGGATAATTTCTTGATTTCAAACAATGAAACACGATTGTTAAAAAAGCTTCCTCAATTTGAAATTTTACTAAGTCATTCTTGATTCCTTTTAAGGCTCCACAAGATTGAAGGTTTTCCACATACCCTGTCATCTTGTTTAGCCATAAATCTTATGTGTAGTGGAATCGCCATGAATTGTCTAAAATTTAGATTCTTTGATAATGGAGTCACCCTGAAAACTTTGAAGCTCTGGATACTTTGAACATGGAGCCGCCAGGTGAATAATTTAGCCTTCTTGTGTTTGATCAATGTCCACCATCAGCAATCAGATCTGGAACTTGATACAATTTTCTAAGGAAGATAAAATATCCTCCCCAGTATGGTTTCCACTATGTTAGCATTCTGTAATTTCAAGGCCGAAGAAAAAAACCATGGACGAGTCATCAAAACCACTTTCAAGTTTAGGATCTATCCCTCCTAAACTCAAAGAGGGATCTCCCTGTGATATTTAGCTTTGTTTACTAGGAAGTTTAGGCTAGTTATTGGGCTCAGAGTTTGATTTTGAAAATGGTTTTGTTGGAAGAGCAAGAGGAATCCATTGGGTAATGAAGCCAATAAAAGTAAGTGGATCTGTATCAGACTTTAAAAGGATTATTCACATGACAATCTAGTTATATTTACTGGATCCTTTAAAGTAAATTATGAATTGGAGAAAAAGTGTGCTTTAGTAGTGATTGAAAAGAATTTAAGATTTTTTCAATCAGAATTCAGAAGAAAAAATATAGATTGTAAAAATAGTCCAAATAAGGTGTTCAATAACATATATTATTTTTAAAATCTTTTGTTTCACAATTAGATTCAGATGAGAAAAATACATAGAATAACACTGGAAACAATAGTTACAATAAGAAAAACATCACGAGTAAAGTGTAGCACAAGAATCCTGTGAAAAGTCTTTGTATTAATAATCAATCCATTTGAGCTCGATGAAGAACTTTACATTGTAAAATGGATTTCTTCATACAAACCCAAATACTTTCTTACTTCAAATGATGAAGTATTTATACAAATTCTAATCTAAAATATCTTGATAAAAATATCAACATATATTTACAAATATCCTACACTGTTTTACACAAATACATATGAAGTGTAGGACATTCAATACTAATGTATCTACTTTGAGCTATCACTATGGATTTTTGTTGAAAAGAAGAGGAATTCGAATTTGATTGCAACTCTTAGTTGATGAGGTGGGTAACTATCTTTGAGCATTTTCCTACTGAAATTATGCAAAATAGGGTCCAATCATCCCTTTGTATATCTCAATCTGAGACATCTATGTAACAAGTGAGAGATATTATTGTAGATAAATATGTTCTTGAGATAAACCTCTCTCAGTTTCACAAAATTTAGCTTCATCTGCTCCCAATATTCTTGTCAAAAAGGTGACTGAAACAGGACTTTGCATAGTCCGAAAAATAAGCTGTAAAGATGTAAATGTATCTCTCATTCTGTAATATATTTGTAACATATGAAGTAGGTTATGTAATATGGCATTTTCGGAACATAAACCTCCTCAAGTTTCTGAAGAGTCATCTCTAATTGGCCATTATATGTTCTGCAAATGTATGACTAAACAGGTAAATTTTGGAAAATATGTCTATAAAACTTCATCTGTATATCCCAAACCATAATAGATGTTAGAAAACTGAGAGAGGTTTTTTTACATGAGGATGTCGGAAACAAAAACCTCTTTCTAGTTCTGAAAACTATTCCTAATTGGTTTGGAAACCCTCTTTGAAATCAATGTCGCATATAGGAAAAAGCATAGTTTCAACTGATCATGAGACATATGAGTGACATGGATGTGGGAGGTGCAATAGAAGTCAGGAAATGGAGGGTATCATAACCACGAGTGCACATGAAATATGGTGGGAAAGGAGAGTGGTAAGCAAGAAGAAGGTAAGCAGTTTTTAGAGGGGGGTCAGAGTGGTAGGCGGTATCGTGCGAGGGGGTGCAAAATGTAGTGGAGTTGACACATAGACATGGGACTCGGTGGGGAATACCAGCTTTTAGGACACCCCCCCCCCCAACCCACCAAGTGGTAAAGCTAGGATGGAGACCCGGGGGTGAGCACCAGATGACATTCGTTGATCAAGAGCGGGACGACATCCCGATGCCTTCATTGTTGTTGTACATTAATCGTAAGCGACAAAAGAGATTTGTCCACTTGTGCCTTTTGATTCTTGCTTTGAACTTAGGATAAATGTTTAGATATATAAAATATGTCCAATACTTTATCCGTTCATGCCTTTCTGTTTTTTATATTGTCACTAAAACTTTGGATAAAATGGCATATAAGCATATTTTTTTATTTTCTCAAGGTTTTCACCTATTTTTAAAACAATTTACAACATGGAATATTATTTACAACATATGGAATATAATAATGATCAGCTATAATCAATAAATCTTATAAAAATTATAGGACCCTAACACATCCCGAAGGAAGGAAACTCTACTCCACTGACACTGCTCAATATCATTGTCATGGGATCAATGTGTGAGACAATCGAGTGGATCACTTCTGCACACGGGAAGGTGGGATACCTACATGCAACGTTGTACAATTCCGACTTATTAATATTGACATAGACTTGAAGGTCCCCCAGATTCTCCTCAAATCTACCTACAAATATAGTGTTGGTGTCTTTCCATGTGATCTTGATGTGTTTCTCAATGAATAGGTGTGTGTCTGTGTACATGGGAAAGCTCATAGACTCCTGGTGAACCACATCTCCGATACTTCTTTCAACTGTCTCTCTTGATCCACCTCTATTGGAGGCCATGATACCTGTACTGCTGAGAAGTTGCTCAAAAACCTATGGTACCTGGAGATAGAGAAGACACTCAGGGAAAGACAATGTCGGCTAAAAACATGAAGCAACTCGAGAATCAATCGAGCAACAAACAAGTGAATTTCGGGCAAGATTGCACAACATTGGCTGTGAGAGGTTTGGAGACTATTAGCTGCAACTACACATTATGCAATCTCAGCTGCCAGTGAGGTTCACTACTGACTCGAACTGCGTAATGCGCAGTCTCGTGAGGCTCACTACTGATTGCAATTGTGCGATGCTAAAATCAATTAGGTTGGGTTGCTAACTAGAACTACGTAATGCGCAGTTCCAGTGGGCAGGGATGGGGCACTGCTTCCCCAGATTTCACAAAGCGGAGCTACGAGCTAGTGTGGGTACCCTCTGAAGAATTCCTAGAGGCAAGGTAGAGCATTGATTGCCAAAAGTGCATAGTGCATGCTGGGACAAACAAGATCTAGGCCAAGACAACTTGTATCTGCCCAATGGAAACATGAAAACGTAAAGGAATGAATGTGTTTGCAAAGAAGTTGCAAATATGAGTGAATCAACATGCATCCAATTTAGCCAAGTGCAAAAATCAGTCAAATAGCAAAACCATGAACCTCATGAAGTGAGTCTTCGCAACGACGACTGTTAGTGTAGAAACAATCTTATGCTAGAGACACTAAGGAAAGGTAATGAAAAATTTGAAACAACACTCTAAAAGTTAAAACGCATTGAAAAATCAACAATCATTCAATAAAATAAAGGAAACAACACTCATACAAGACCAAAATAAAAAGTGACAGAAAAAGCAGCAAAAGGCATGAAAAGTAAAACTTACCCAGAAACATTGTGTTGACTATGCTGAAGGTTCCTAGGTGCCTCACGAATGCCAAAGTGCCAAGATGAAATGTGAAGAATGAGCTCTGAAGCATCATTCAAATACATTTGGTGAAATCAAGGTTTCTGACGCGCATGTCACAAATCTAGGAAAAAGCAACACTTGGCAGGGAGTTTCTAAAATCTACTTTTCATGTAACTCCCGTTGCTAAAAATATATCCCTAAAATCTAGGGATTCTTTTTCACTTTTTTGTTTTTTTCATTTTTGGGAAAATTTTCTTAGCTTGAAAGGGAGGATTGTGCGGTTCTGGAGGGAACGAAGCAAGCTACTGAAATATGCAACAGATAGTCACTGAGGGAAAATTTTGTGTTATTTCTGGGTTGACTAGCCCTGGCTAGCTAGCTAGCTCTACGTAATTTTTGAGAGCAGTCCTGCTATCGAGTTCTGCACATTTTTGGAGAGAAGAGCAACTGGCTTTGGTTGCTTTTCACAATTCTGGAGAGTAGTGTCAGTTGGCCTAGTCTTCTTATTTCTCGAGAGCAGTGCCGACTGGCCTTCTCTGCACAATTTTCAGAGCAAGGCTGGTTGGCCTGCTCTGCACAATTTTTTAGTACAGGCAGCGGTTGGTCTGCTATATGCAATTCGTAAGGACAAGACAAACTGCCCTCTAGGATTGTGTAGTTTTTCCCGACAACCAATTGAATGGAGGTGAACCAAGTGTTGGGCCATCTTGTGCTTGGCCGACGAGACAAGTGAGTGAACGCTAGCTCTTAAGCGTCAGATGCAATCAAATAAATACAAGTACTTGATCAGTGCAATATAACTTCTATAATCTCGAGGAGGGAGGCTCAAAAATGAAGTGAAGGAAAATTTTTTGAAGTGTTATTTCTGCTGCATCTCTGTATTTATTGTTATATTTGTAATTTGTTGTGTTCCTCTTTAAATCTGGATCAAGATCCGATCACTATTTTTATTTAGACATGGGGATTTCATAATACAACATATTAGATATCATTTTTGTGATTAATTGCTTAGAGTAAATCATTAAACTATTAACATATGCATGAAAAATAGTCTCAAATAACCAAAATTTTCATGATTTTAGATACCCATATAACACTCATTGCATCGAGTGATGCTCATAGAGGCGAAGAAGTGGGATTGATACGAGTGAAATAAATCACATAGCATCAATCATCGCCTTTACGACTTGCACCTAATAACTAGGACTTCTAAATAGGTCTCCCATCGCAAGACTCCTTTGAGTCAAGCATGCTTAACTATGTAGCTTTTCCCATAATCAACCCACTTACCTTGCTACCCATTTTCAAATATTATTAAGTATTATGCCATATAGATTATTGAATTAGATCTCTCGTAATTTAATGATTAACTTTATCAACCCATGCTTAAATGAAAATAGTTTTCTCTTTTATATATAAATTTAATGAAAAATAAAAATATCTAAATAAACTCACTTATACATTTAATAAATAATTTTACAAATACTTTATTTTCAAATATCTTTTTGATAAAACTAACTATAAAAATAGTTATTTCCTTATTTTATTCTACACGTTGTAATTATTTATCCTTTAGCACCACAATAAATAAGCCACAACAATCTATCATATGAATGTCAAATTTTTCCAAATAATTTACTTAATTAATTTGGTTTTGTATAATTACGAAATGAATTTATATATAATCATATTTTAAGCTTGAGTGTTAATTTTTTTCCATTATGAGAACGTTTTCCATTCAATTGATTATATATTAACATATCCTCGATGGGGTGATAATACTACAACTAATTTCTCGCAGGTGTATTAACGACAACGGCGTTAAATATGGTGTCGAAAATCTCTCATAATTCCATTTTTCCAATCATCATTATAATTTACATGCACGTTTTTTTGTATGGGCAAAGGATCAGTGACCCTCTGTTAGAGACACTTGGCCTTACATGAAATGTGCGTTGCGTCTCCGCACTCCATGTACTTTAGATCACCTACCGAGGTCGCCTCAAATAAACTAAGTATTTGCAAATGGTGTTTGGAGGTTTTATTTGCTTCGGGGTCATGGGTAAGGTCATTTCTTCTATTTTCTTAGATATAGTGTGCTCCTTCCATGGTGAATTCGTTGCAGGGAGAGAACTCTTTGATAGGTAGGTAATACTTATTTATAAGTTCATTATGCAACATTTTCTTCAAATGGTTGAGCTATGTTTTAAAGTGTAGCCTTGGCCCTTGTTGTGTAGGTTGTATGGCATTCACCTCATTCATCGTACTTGTCTCATCATGTATGCAATTTATTATATATACTTTAAGCTACTCAGAATGTGGTGAAAAAGTGGTCGTTCTATTGTGGTGGTGGTCGTTCGTCACCTAGATGCTCATGTGCCTCTATACAAATGGCGCCTAAAGGATATGGTCTTAAGAGAATTTGAAGGTTAGTTATCACTTAATACCCTCAATTGGTTGCACTAGGACTCTGCCAAGGTTGTTCTCCTCGCTCGGTTTTACATTGTTTTGTTGTCATTTGCAGTCACAACCTCAGGACTAGTCAAGTATTTTTCTTTCTCAATGTTCTTTTTTCTTTTTTTACACAACTCGGGGATTGGTGCATTCTTCAAATTGGACGTGGTTTTACCATTGACATCTATCCAAACCTCTAACCCCAATGGGATATCATTTAAATGTCATTTTCTTGTTTGTGGGATTTGGTACTTCGACACCATTTCCAATTGGTTCTAAAACTAATAATGGTCTTTCTCAATCTTTGTTTTTGTAAATTCTGTAAATTCTAGTTACTTCACGTTCACAAATATTTACGGTCTTTGGGCAGCTCGTACAATCATTAGATTGGTCTTAGGATGCGTATCAATTACTCCTTCTCTGCTTCCCTACATATTCCTCTTATTCTACGTTTAAGTTTTCTTTCTAAATCTTGGTGGGATTGCACTCTTGGCATGTCACTTGTGAGGTTGTTATTTGTTTCTGTGTGTCTGTTATGAAATGGTTTGTTTGCAGGTAATACATGGCTCCATGCCAAAGATTACCCATCTAGTGGGGTGGTGCTCCTGACCCGTCTTCCTCAAGGCATAGGCATCTTTTAGGGTGGGAATCGGCTACGAATTATTTTGATGTTACCCCTCTTGAGGTTAGATAGGAAATTCTAAATATGGAAGCTAAGGAATTTGGAGACCGCAAATATCTCTCTAATTTAGAGATAGGTGGAGGCAGTTTAAAATGGGTGTCTGATCCAGGAAAATTTACGAGAAAGAGACTTTATTTTCTTCACTCCATCACCAACTTTGTCAAATGTAAATGCTGCTCAACATGGTCATCCGTGGAAAGGAAAGGATAACTACAAACTCTTTGCTAGCTAAGAGAAGATTAAGGTAATATTGCAGAATATCAGATATAACCTTGATGATATAGTGGTAAGGCTGAGTTGTTTGGAAGGTTTTATGGTTTCAGATTCAGACACTGATTCAAATGACCATCAGTGATCATTATTGGTTCATCTCTCAGCACTACTCATGTAAACTATGATCTGCCTATGAGCACCACCTATGCAAACTCTTCTATGCATTTTCCGGTCACCATTTTGGACTAAAATGTCCACCAAGCATGTAGTTTTAATCTTGAAGTTTGAAAGAATTTACTTTATATAGTTATGGTAGTTTATCTTACCATTTTTGTATGGTTTTTGTAGGTCTATAGTCTACAGTCATATCATTTTTTTTTATGTCTAAGAACCATAGTCTTCTCGATATGTTGCGAGGTAGTTACTTTTTGATAAGTTTGTTGATGGTAGTCTACTCTATGGATCTTGTATTACTAGTGGACTCATAATTCTCGAGGTCACTGTAACATCTTTTGTAAAATTTTTTGCTATCAATAGAAATACATGGATGAAATTTACAAGAAAAAAAATTATATCACAATATAAAAATAAAAAACAAAGTAATTGTGAAGACAGGAAAGTATATTTAACGTAATTTCTAAGATTTATGGAAGAGATGTTGTAAGTTTATATTTTGTAGTGTAAACATTTTGACTAGAAAAGATAATTAAAATACAATTAAACAAAAATAAAATAAAATTAATAATATAGTTATTAATTAAAACATTTTGACAAAGTAAAATTACATAAAATTAGAAATAAAATAAATAATTATAATTATTAATTATTATTATTAATCAAACCAATTTTGATCCATCTTAACTCTTCATATACCAAATTTCAAATTTCAAATTTTTTCCAGTGTAAACCCGTTTTAAAGTGAAAAGAGATTTTATCTCTAAAAACTTAGTAAGTAATTAATAGATTAGGGATTAAGATAAATATAAACTGGTGTATGAAAATGTAAAACACCTCATTGCTAATTACTTATAAGTGTCATATCCACCATCAAATGTAAGTGACCGGTTTTATGAAATCTTGCAATGTTATCACGTGCCCTATAATTCATCGACGTTTGGAAGATGACGTTCAGCTAGAGTACTGAAAAATCTTGATTTTCATAGTCTGTCATGAAACCATGACAAGAGCGAAAAAAATCTTGCTTCCAAATGGTACATACTGCAGACTATGACCACCATTTGTATGGCCTGAGATGAAGCCGTGACCATATCGAAAAAAATCTTGCTTCGAGATGGTACAGACTATGAGAAGTACTAACACCGGCCTGTCATGTTGAATTATTGAGCGCATATGCTTTTATGGTATCATGTGCGGCAGAATTCATTGAAGTTGGGAAGACGACGTGCCTCTGAAAACTGTAATGAAGAAGGACCTGAACGAGAAAAAACTTATTTCAAGATGGGACATGACGAAAGAAATCGCCATGGCCTGCCAATTGAATTATTAAGCGTGTATGTTTTTCGTTTGTCTCTCCATATGCTTCTTCGTTGTTTGTATTATATCCTATGTTAATTCACTTCGGCAGAAATGGCGTTGGGCAGAAATGGAATAAAATATAAATCACAATAGTGTGCTTTCATATTCAATCTCATTCTCATCACTTCAATCTCATTGTCATCACTCCCTGAACAAATGGCAAAATCCGATAGCAAGTCGACTAATATGAGAGCATGTGCCTCGAAAATAAGGAAGAAACAATGATGGATGGCATCATGGTCATCACTCTCAACAAGTGGCAAAATCCGATAGCAAGTGGACTAAAATGAGAGCATGTGCCTTGAAAAACAAGGAAGAAACAATGATGGATGTTATGATTTTGTGCCTTGAAAATAAGGAAGAAACAATGTTGCATTGTATGATTTTGTGAGGAAAACTCAACATCGAATTATCCTAGAGTATATGTTTACTCAATTATATTATGATTTTTAAAAATAAAATATTGAGGAAATATTTACATATTAATGGAGGGATGAATATTATGATATATTTAAATTTAACATCAATCGACTTTAATTCTATAACTATGTGGTAAAAGCTTGAGAGGATTTAATGGTTAAGAGTATCTTTTGACTTACATAGTTCAATTCTTGTTATAGGGTAGGTTCCTTGTACTACAAAGGAAAGGGTTTCATACACCAATCCGGCACAATTAGTTTGGTCTTTTTGTGAGACAAACAAATGGGTCTTATAACTATGCAGTTTTCCCCTACAATCAAACCCACTTAACTTGCTACTCCATTTGCAAAACTTTACCAAGTATTATGCCATGCTAATTATTCATTTAAGTTTTTCCCAATTTAATGAATTACTTTACTCCACTCATATCAAATAAAAAGAATTATCTTTTTTATACATAAATTTAACTGAACTGTTAAATCTAATAAATCTTTTACCAATACTTAGCTTTTAAATATCATTTAGATAAAACTAAATATAAAAATAAGTATTTCCTAATTTTTTCTACAAATTACAACTATTTAGATTTCAACATTACAGTAAAAAAACTCAAAACCCACGCTAGAATTTTTTTTCATAATAATTCACTTAATTACTTTTGGTAATGTATAATTAAGAAGTGAATTAATCATATTTTAGATTAAGTGTTAACTTTTTGCATTATAAGAATTTTTTGCCATATAATCGATCATATATCATATCTCGACATAAAAATAAAAAATATAGTAGCAATGAAAAGATCAAGGTATATTTGAGTAATTTGTAAGATTTATTTTATCTACTCTGACAGTGTATTTACACCTAAGACAGCTGGTAATTAGTCTGACAGTGTATTTACACCTATGACAGCTGGTAATTACTCATTTATGCTTAGTGTCATATCCACCATCAAATGATAAAGTAGCTTCACCATAAGTGAGGAGCTTTTATGAAATCTTGAAACGATATCATGTGCCCTATAATTCATCGACGTTTGGAAGATGTTGTACTAAAGTACAGAAAAATCTTTATTGCCGTGGTCTGAGATGAAACCACGACCGGATCGAAAAGGTTCCTGCTTCCAGATGGTATAGTATAGACTATGAGAAGTATTTTTTAAGGGTCAGATATACTTGTTAAATTTTACTGTTTTCACACTTTTTCATGAGTATTTACAGTTCCATTAAAAT
The DNA here is from genome assembly GCA_031772625.1 of Pinus tabuliformis. Lineage (NCBI taxonomy): Eukaryota > Viridiplantae > Streptophyta > Pinopsida > Pinales > Pinaceae > Pinus > Pinus tabuliformis. The sequence goes on from CM062817.1 coordinate 1,825,341,522, forward strand.
ATTTTGATGGTTTTGCAATCTCTTTAACTATATTTGACTAGCAAATAAATTGGTACTATATCTTACGTTAATTCACTTTGGTAGAAATGGCGTTCCATAAGTATGGAATAAGATATAAATCGCAAAGTTTTGCTTTTATAGTCAAACTCAGTATCATCACTCTGTGAAGAAACGATAAAATCCAATGGCAAGCGGACTAATATGAAAGCATGTGCCTTGAAAAATAAGGAAGAAATATGGATGGTATGATTTTTTTCAGGGAAGGTCGTTTGCACGAGTTGGTATTGTTAATTCTTGGGTAGAAATGGCGCTTAGGAAGTATGGAATAACATATAAATCACAACACTGAGATTTTATATTCAATCTCATTGTCATCACTCTATGAACAAATGGCATCGAATGGCAAAATACGATGGCAGGTGGACTAATATGAGAGCATGTGCATTGAAATACAAGGAAGAAACAATGACTGATGGTATGATTCTGTGAGGAAAACACAACATCGAATCATGACAGTATATTTTTACTCAAATATATTATGATTTTTAAAAGTAAATAAGTTTTTATAAATGTTTTATTATTACGTTTATATTTTTTCTATTGGTTTATTTTCTATTATAATTTTTGCTTGAATTATATTTTAATATGTGTATTTAGTTTTAAGGATGTTTTAATAAAAAAATTTAAAGTTTGTTTTTAAAATATTATGAGTAAATGGATGGTGATTCGAAACTCCATGGTGGTCTAGGATTAGTGTTATTCCCAATCCATAAAATAAACTCTACAAAATATTCCACTTGTAGCATATCCTCCCATCTTTAAGAAGTGATTTTTAAGGAAGAGTAGGATCAAGAGGCCGCAACAGAATTACTTGCTGGTATCGAGTTGCATGTATGATATTCTTGTTAGTTTTGGCATGCATGATACATCCATGAGTGTATTTGGTTCTCTTGATATCATTGGCATGGGTTTGCCACGAGTGATAGTGGTCTGAGTTTTGAATTTCCATTTTCGGATAGCCATGATGTGATGGGTTTCTTTCATTTGGTTGAGCTTTGGACTTTCCAATGGTTTTGAAACCGGGTGAGGTAGTCTGAGGAAAATTCCCAAGGGCTCAAGACTCCCTTGACTGACAATGACGTTATTGTGATAAAGCGTGAGGGTGGAGACGGGCAAATTACTCAAGGTATTAGCGAAGAAATCCAAGAGGATCCAAGCTTGTTTAAGGCTTAGTGATCCCTTGATCGATTTTGGTAGGATTGCGGTAAATCCTGGTAGTGTATGTTTTTGTTTGGGCCTAGGAATTCCTTGACTCATAATGGCGGGATTGTGGTAAACCCTGGTTGTGTAGGTGCTTATTTTGGGTATAGGAATCCCTTTATCGGTTTTGATGGCATTGCGGTAAAGACTGAGGATGTCTAGTTATTTCGCTGTGAGTCCCACATTCATGTTTGGAATATGGAAAAAGGGTGATTGGCTGAAAGAAATATTTGGTTCAGTCTAATCTATGGTCAGATCATATGTCGAAGTCCCTGACTTGGTTGGATTTTTCATATGTTAATAAGAGCTCTTTTGCTGTTGTATTTTATGAGTAAATATAATTGTTATGATGTGGATTTCATGGTTTTTCTATCACTGTTATTATTCTAGTTATATGTTGGTTATAAATATGGTCTCATGGTAGATTATAGTTATGGGTCTCAATATTTTTTGATTGGTAAATGAATGGTCATTGAATACATGAATTAATAGATGTTATTGTAGCTATTGTACTGAGAAGGAATTAGACCTTCTTGATGATTTTCAAATAAGTATGAGACCTATATGTTCAGATGTGACTTCGTGATCTATAGATTACATGTGCACAATGTGTTTGACAAAATATCTGTCATGGTTAGGCCTAGTTAGGTCAAGTTTTTCGCTACGTTTTGCATTAATGGATTTTTCCTTGTGACATTCATAATTCCATAAATTTTTATCAATTTCTAGGTAGAGGTCTGGATACTAGCCCTAAAAAAGTGGCTTAGATTCTAGGATCGCATGCTCAAAATTGGGAAATATAGGCTACAATACCTAGGAGACAAGGTTATCCATGTGACTGTAGGGTTACACTCATTAGATTTCCTTGTTATGCAAGTGACTGAGAATCAATGTCACTGAATAGGCAAGTTAACTCAAGGTTTGGGCACCTATAATGGTGTTTTATCTCCTGTGGGTCCTCTAATTATTGAAGAAGGTCAATAAGGCTTATTTTTGTCAACTCCATTCCTTAATGTAATCTAGGAGGTCTATTCATGTCATAGTATCCCTCAGCTCATGTTTACCATGGAAATCCGGTGAAAGTGGGTAGATATAGGAGGAGTGGTTATAGATTGGTATTAAAGCTCCTAGGTTGAACCCTTGGATTGGATGGGCATAATGTGTTAGTCACACATGCATGTTAGTTGTATATGTGATTGTTATACATGCATTGCAATAGTCAATATTATAGTTTGTGTCATCATTACGCTAATTTTTTGGCTGAGATGGAGTAGGAGATGCAAATTATTAGAGCAACGCTGCAGCACTAGAGCTCGAAGTAAGAGTAAATTGTCATACAAGTTTGTATGTTGGGCATGTTGGTATGATGGTTAATGGTTGTATATGCATTGTGGCTATATACATGTCTATAATTGTATTGTAGTTATGGTTATATGCATGATAGATGCTAGTTGTTTAGTGTGGTCATATGCATGTATGACGAATAGTCATGAATGGTAGTAACTTATTGTTATATGCATTACACTCATATGCATGATGATTATGGTCATTGCATTCAATATATTGATGTTATACCTATCTTGTTAATCTAGTTTGGTCTGCGCAGATGGATATAGTTATAATACTCAAGTTTGAGTCGATATATTTGTAATATTGTGTAGTGCTAATTTGGATTGATTTGTGCAGATGTGATAGCCTCCCTTGAGATACATTGACGTATAAGTTTTATTATGTTGTCTATTTGGCTGATATTACAAGGTATGTTTATAGGTTCTTTGAACCAAAAGCGAGAAAGTGGAACCAAAGTCCGCTCCCCAAAACCCACCATTGATCTATCTCCTTCCTATCCAGCGGTCAAAAATCAACAAGCATGGAGGTGATACCCGCATAAAATCCCTTGAGCTGCTTGATCAATGTTGAACATTGATCTTTTCCTTCTAATCCAACAGCTGGTGTCCATATCGCTCAGCTTAAAAGCCCTCTGAATATTGCGCGATGAAGGCGGTTTGCTTTTCCCGTCCTCTGCCACATGCTTCTTCCTAAGTGGAATTGCTAGCTTTTCATAAAAACCATCTTTGGTTTGGATGGTGCCTGATGAAGGTGGTAAACCATTAGTAGTTTTATCCTTTCAGGCCCACCAACTTGCACGCCAAAAGGTGGCTGTTGATCTTCCCACTCCGAATTTGATGGCCACAGTCCAAATGGGATCATAGATTACCCAACGATGAAGGCGGTAATCACTTTTCATCCACCACCATGCATCTCTTGCTAAATGGCATCGCTTTTCCTGCGAGAAAACCACTCCTGGATCAGAGGGCGCCCGATGCAGGTGTTATATCTCGAGCAGTTTTGGACCTCAGTTTTCTTTTCCTTTGACCTCCAATGCATTGCATGAGGAAGACATATCTGGAAGGGTGGCCTCTTACATGGAATGCCTTAGGATTGGTGTTGGCGCTCTGTGGCATTCATCTCGGTAGCACATTCTCTCATCACTTCTCCTTTTACGTAGATTTCGCCTATCTTGATTTTTGCCTGTGTTCCTACTTCTAGAAGCACCCTTAGAGAACCAACAATGCATATCCTCTGATAAACTATCTGATGTGAACTTATTCTTCGTTGACATGAAGTAAAATTTTGTCTCTTGAGTTGTTCTGATACTGTTGTCTGTCAATGAGGGCCCGAGATGAGAATTCCTCCTTCATCCTATCATTCGTTACCTCCTCCCACCAGCAGTACAAGTCGATATGCTTGTTTCAAACCCCCTCATTGGCAAGCCAGTCCGCTACTTTGTTGGCTTCCCTGCGAAAATGCACCAACCTAAGAGTTCTTAGCACTCTTAGGTTTGATTGGATTCTTTGGTAGACTTACAGAAGCCGCTAGTGTCCTGACATTTTCTATGGTGTCGTTCTAGCATTTATCCTCTTCAACGAATTATTGACTAATTCCAAGTCAGCCTCAATGATGGCATTATGTATGTTGTACTTGAGCTGTATTTCCGAGAATAATTCCATCACCATGAGCTCAGCCATATTGTTGGTTGCTTTTCCTAGATAACTGTGGAAGATGACCTGTATGTTTCCTTCCTCATCCCTCATGACCCCTCCATAACCTGCTTCTCTCGGATTTCCTTTCAAGGCTCCATCTATGTTAAATTTTAAAAAACCTTGTGAAGGGGGTTGCCAGAAAGCCTTTTCTACTGAGGTATTCTTGTTGATCTACATAGAACACCATGGGAGATGAACCTTAAGCTCTAACTTCTCCAGGATTTTGGCTTCTCTTTTTCCTATGAGTTTTCTGGTGGCATCACCTCCCAGGATATGAACGGTCTCTTTGAGTTGCTTAAGGATTAGCTTTAGGATGCTACTTGTCGGGCTCTCTTTATCCTTGAAAATCTTGTTGTTGCGCTCCTTCCAAACGTTCCAGATTAAGAACCTTGGGGTCAACTCCCAAGCGGAGTTTACTATCTCATTATCTGAAAAGAAATTTCGCCAGTTTTTCAATGTAGCAATGATGTCATTTACATGTCTGTCTGTTTGCTCAAAGACATCTCCAACCCAGTTCCAAAGTGTTGTAGTGAATGAGCATCTATTCAAGAGATGATTAGTGGTTTCTTCCTATTGTCCACACAGGTGACATCTTGAGGGGCCAACAAAGCCTCTTTTCCTTAGGTTATCCCATGTCAGAATCTTGCCCTGTTGAACTAGCCACTTGAACAGTTTGACTTTCATCCAATGAGGATTATCCCAGAGTTCTTTCCATGTCTTATCAGTGTTTGGAAAGTTACGCCCTGTGTCTATCCTTTTGGACTCCTTAAGGGTGAAGAGACCCTCCTTGTTCTTTCCCCATATTAATTGATCGTCCAAGGTTGAGGTTAAGATTTTCCTCTTTTCCAAAAGACCGTTAAGGGCTATAGCTTGAGTATTCATCATGCTCATTTCAATGTAATCTGGAAGTTTCCATATTCGTCATTTCCCTTTGTTCCTTGATTGAACCCAATAGTCACTTACCCTCCCTAATCCTTTGTTGATGGTATTTGTGTGAATGTCTGCTAATTCTTCACTACAGAGATTGTCCACCTACTGCCAATTTTCCTCCCAGAACCAGGCCAAATTTCTGTTTCTGATCTCCTAGAAACTATTTTTTTGGACTAGGGCCCTGTTCTCCCATGACCTATTCCAAATTGATGAACCTTTCACTTGTCCTGTCATTCTTATGAGGTTCTTCTCCTGCCAAACCCTTGCATACTTTTGCTTCCATAGTTTTGCCTAGGGGGCTTGTATATCCTTTAGCCATCTCCACTAGACTTTGGCTCCTAGAACTCTGTTAAGAATTCTTGGGTCATGAATACCCAAGCCACCATGGGATTTTGGTTTGCATACCTTGTCGCATGCCACTAGGGCCAATTTCTTCTTCTCTTCACCTTTCCCCCAGAGAAAGTCTCTCTGAATGTTTCTTATTTTAATAATTACACCAGTTGGTGCCAGAATGGTTGAGAGCATATAGATAGGGATGGTTTGGAGGATATAATGAGTTAGAATCAACCTCCCTGCTAGATTTAGGGCTCTATTTTTCTATTTGCTAATCTTATCTTTTAACTTGTTTAGAACAAGCTCCCAAATTTCCTTGTGTAACGGTTTGTCAGTGAGGGGAACTCCTAGGTACTTTGAGGCAAATGACTCTCTTTGAAAGCCCAAAATTCTAGAAAGATTTATTTGAATCGAAATATCTGTATTGAAAAAGAAAATCTTTAATTTCATAAGACTTACCTCTATGCCTGCTGCCATAGCAAACTCACTCAGAATCTACGTAAATGATTTGGCTTCCTTGACTGGGGATGTGCCTTGAAGCATAGTATCATCCAAAAATTGCTGATGTGTCACCGTGTCCCCACCTTGAGTGAGTCTCAAACCCTGAAGTCTCCCTTCCTCCTTACCAGCTCTAATTGCTCTCCCTAAGCCTTTCATCATTAGAATGAAAAAGAAAGGAGAAAGAGGATCACCTTGCCTGAGACCTCTAATAGGCTTGAAGGTTTTGGAGGGAGAGCCATTAAGAAGATTTGAATAGCTGGCAATGGTAACTAGCGCCATGACCCACTTAATCCAATTGTAATCAAAGCCATAGGCTTTTAGTACTACTCTTATGTATGACTAGCTAAGTTTATCATAGGCCTTTGCTATGTCCAGTTGAATTATGATCCCTGCCTGTTTATTGGTAATGAGTGAATGAACCACTTCATGTGCTTGAATTATGTTATTAAGAATTTGTCCTCCTTCCACATAGCCCATTTTCTCCTCTGACACTAGGGTAGGGAGGAGTTGTTTGAGACGGTTGGTAATTACTTTGGATATTATTTTGTACACGACATTGCATAATGCTATAGGTCTAAATCTGTCTGGAGAGGTGGCCTTTTCCTATTTAGGGATTAAGGCTATGAAATATTCATTGAGTGCCTTCAAGACTATTTTAAATCTTCAAGAGTCTTCCAGTACCTCCAGAATATCTTGTTTTACTATCCTCCAACATGTTTTGAAAAAGTCCACATTGAAGCCATCTAGGCCTGGTGCTTTCCCATTGTGCATCTCTGTAATGACTTCCTCAATCTCTTCCTCTGTTACTGGTCTGTTGAGATTGTAATTGTCTTCTCTAGATACCAATTTAGGAATGTACTGAGTAAATATTTTCGTAAACTGATATCTATCTACCATGGTTTCCTCAGCAATTCTCTGAAAATGCTGGACTAGAACCTCTTCCATCTCTTCATGAGTGTTTCTTTCTATTCCATGCTGATCTGTAAGTTTCACAATTCTGTTATTGTTTTTGTGAGCTATGGTGGATCTGTGAAAGAATTTGGTGTTTCTCTCCCCTTCCTTAATCCATTGTACTCTGGATTTCTGTCTCTAGAATATTTCCTCTTGTAGACATTTGTTTTCCCATTCATGCTGAAGTGACTCTACCATCTCTTTCCTTTCATCTGTATAGCCTTCTGTGATAAGAATTTGGTTTATTTCCTTACGTTTCTTTTCCACTTCTCCTTTAGCTTTGAAGATATTGCCAAATTCCTTTTTATTCCACTCTTTAAGTCTAGCTTTAATGTGTTTGAGCCTGTAATGTAGAAGGAACATCTTTGTATCTTTAAAGTGTAGCTCTTCCTTCGACCATTCTTCAATGTTTGTGAGGAAATCTGAATGTTTGAGCAAAGTGTTCTCAAACCTGAAGGGGTTGTTCCTCAGTTTACCAAATAGAGAAGCTTCCAATTGAATGGGCCAGTGATTTGAACCTCCAAAAGGTAGGATGAGTGCAGTCAGGCTACTTCCCATGAGAAGAAGCTCCTCTGAGATAGTAACTCTGTCTAATTTTTATGTTACCTGGGTAGAGCCCCCCATTTTGTTATTCCAAGTGAACATTCAATTGCTGGTTTCCATATCTACTAGTTTCATATTGGTGATGAAGTTTTGGAAGGCAACCGAATCCATACCAAGTGTTCTAGTTCCTCCTTTATTCTCTGTGAGTGATTTTGTCATGTTAAAATCACCTCCTAGAATTCAGAGTAGAGCTGGGTATCTCTTCTTCATATCCTCCAGTGTTGTCAGGAGTCGAATTTTTTCCTCCATTGGCTGAGGACCATAGACATTGGTGATCATGTAACATTTCCTATCACCCACCGGTTGCATAATCAAAGAAAGGTGGTGTTTGGATGCCTCCGCATCAAACACACCAAATTTCTGTGGATCCCATAGAGTGAGAATTCCACTAGTAGATTTATTTTCTTTAACCTCAAGGTATTCATATCTATTTAACCATTTGCTATGTTTTCCTCTGATCTTCTCCACTGAGCATTTTGTTTCCTGTATGAACACTATGTCAGGTTTTTCCTCTCTGATCCTATTACCTAGATTCCTCTGTTTTCTTCTACTCCCTAGTCCTCTAATGTTCTAGGTTGTGATTTTCATTGAGGTGGGGTTTTGAAGGAGTAACTGGAAAGGTCTTTCATTCTTCCTGATTCAATCATGATTTTTCCACACTCCAACAGCAGTTCTTTCTGTCTTTTTCTTCCCCTCATCTTGCCTAGGTTTTTTCTTAATTTTCCTGTTATTAATCCTATTGAGGAAGTTCCTTTACTTAAATGGTTATCATGTCCTCTTTTGACCCCTGCAGCTGTTTGGTGTGACTTTTTAAGGAATATTTGTTGTACCTTGTCAACATCCTCCTGAGGTATGGAATTTATTCCCAGGTTTCCTCCTTATTCTAGAAAATTTTCCAGCTCTAGGTTCTCCCTTTCCAGGATTTCCTGTAAGTCTTGGTCGTCTATGCCACTTTCACTTTGAGTCATTTCATGGTATTTTTCTATTTCCATGGTACTCAAATGGTTCGTCATGTGTTCATTATGTTCCTGTGAGAACTCCATGCTGGTATCTTTTCCTTTCCCCCTTGTTGCCTGATTCTCTGTACTCATTTGATCACCTCCATCTACTTCTTTTTCTCCTAAGATCTCAAAATTGTTGTAACTTCTTGTTTTGTTATCATTCTCAGTAGGGTTCTTTTGTGTCTTCGTTCCCCCTTATTTTCCTTTTCCTCCTACTTTGGTTAAACCTGTCCAATCTTTCCCTTTGCTGGTGTTTAGGTATTCCTCCCTTTTATTAATAGGACAATCTCTAGATAGGTGCCCATGCTCATGACATTTGTGACATTTGAACGGGATATGGTCATAGTCAACTTTTTAGACCCATTCATTATCATAGACTTCTAGACTGACCTCATCTAGAAGGGCTCCTGATAGGTCCATCTCGACACATATACGGGCATAGGAGGTATATTTTCCTCGTAGAGTTGCCTCTGAAATCTTTAAGAAATGACCTAATTTATTGCCTATAGATTTTAAATAATATGGCATCTAGTAATCTAAAGGTAAGGAGTAGAGCCTAATCCATACCAGTACCGAAGTGAAGGTTTCTCGTTCTAGAAAAAAGTTCATCATCCATGGCCGCGTGTAGAGACCAACAGCGACAAAGAAGTGTGGTCCTCCTTCAAAAATCATGTCTCTGTCATCCATGTTCATGAACACCACTATAAAAAAGCTTTTGGATCCAAAATGTATATTTAAGTCCCCCTTTGGTTTTTAGTTGTATTTTATCCAAGTGTACAATGCTTTCTCTAACCGCAAAATTTCCATAAACTTACATATAACGTCATAGTTTGCCATGTGATCCCTGTGCTCTTGTAGAGCTAGATCATTCAATATAACCTGCAGTTTAGTTATGGTCTTGGTTTTATAGTGCCCCATCTTGGTTCTATTCTCTGTTCCCTGACCTCTGTCTTCTACTTTCTCCTCCTGTTGGTCTTCCTCATGGGTCCCTTGTTCTGCATGGGTTTTGCTACCTTTTGCCTTTTGAGTTTCAGTGTTTTTTGTCTTGACCTGCAAGGATTGTGGAGGCTTGTTCTTATTCTTTGCTCTTCCTCTATTTGAAACCACATTATGTAGGAGAGAGTGGAGCTCCCTCCTCCCTGTGCCTCCATGGTTACTTGTTTCCCTCTGTCACTCTCTTTGTTGAACCCTAGAACCTCAATCGCATCCCTTTCAATGCTTTGTTATTCATTTACGCTTGATCTTTAGTTTTTTTTATGTCTGGTGCATGGCCATGCCACTTTTTCTGTGGTGTCGTATTGTTATTAAACTGGTGATGTACATCTGCATGTTATCTATGCTGACTTGCAAGTCTATGCTGGTGACCATGTGAATTAACTGATCAAAATATCCATCAAGATCTAGTCTGACTTGATTCTTCTCTTTGGCCTCGTTAAGATTACCAATTCATGGGGTCCCATACTTTCTTACCATGACATCCAAACTTCTGAATAACCATGTGTGCGAAGCCTCAACCCTGGTGATAAGCGGCAGGAGTTCTTCATAGTTCCGGATCACAATCTGGATGCATGATTAGTGCAACATTACCTGTGGTTTTTTCTTCATCATCTTGTGCAAGTGAAGGGGGGCTTCCTATACCTCATTGTCCATTCCTATACATGATCAGCAAGAACATGTATATTTGTAGCTATTCGCGCTATCTTGGTGCAACACTGTTGATGAACATGTAGATGAATAACTCCTTGTGCATGTGATGAACTTGTCATAGAGTCTCCTCATGACTATCTCAAGAGATGATACTTCAGAAAGTATCACTTTCTTCATCTCTTGTTTGGCGGATGTTGTTGATTGTTCCTCTCTCTGCCTTGCTACTTGCAACTCCTTTGCCACGTGATCATTTTTTGCTATCAAGTACTTCACAAATGAGATCGTGGCTTTGGCATAATATTTTGTAGCATCAGCCAAGGTAGCTGGATGTCTTCATACATATAACACAATCACCCATTCTTCAAAGTGTGTAGGTGATCCATTCTCATCTGGGATGTGCGCTCTGCTTTCTTGTACAACTCTCTGTTGTGACTCATCAAAGGCTATTTTGTACACATCTATTCCTAGATTATCTTCAAGGAGAATGGTATCCCCTGGTTCACTCGGGGCTTTCGCTATTGGTAGGGCTAGTGAAGCTTATGGGATGACCTCGGTTTCCTTTGGCATAAGGTCAGTGTCCCAATCCTATTCTAACTCCTCCATCTCCATGTCCATCTGTTCTACTATCGGTTCATCCTATAAAGTAAGTTTCTGTTCCTGTGGTTGCTCACCTTGTTCCTCATCCATTGTTGGTTCAGAGTAATCAACCTATATTAGCATGGTTTGCGATGTCTATGTGCCTCGCACTTCCTCCCGTTCCTTTTCCTATTCATTCTACACTTCCTTCTCTCTTCTGTGCAACTCTTGTTCTTCTTTGAGCTTCTTATCTACTTCCTGCAACTTCCTTTTTGCTTCTTCCAGTATTTTTTCTCCCTCTTTCTTTCCACTACTCTCCTATCGTGTTCTCACCTCTTTGCATCTATCTCCGAAACTACTCTTTCCACAAGTGGGTCTTCCTTAAACTTGTAGATTTTCTCCATCTTTGTGCTTTTGACAATCTTCCTCTTGCCTTTGTCTTGCATAATTTTGTTGCTTGTTGTTGCTAATCCCTATGGTGATTTTGCCTTGAGTGTTTCTAGGCACTATACAACCATGTTGACCGATTCATTGAGCCTAGAGGACTTATAACAATATCTCCATGGGTCTTCCTCTAGCCAATGACATGCCCCGTGGATCTAAGAATAGTAAACTCTCACAAAATGGTCCTTGCATAAACCATGTGGATCAAACAGATTGAAATTTTTTGTGTCAAACATAATCCCCTTGAAGTCCTCGACCTCATTAGCTACTTCCTTCAAACTCTGGATCACGTACAACCAAATTCACAAATGAAGCATAGGCCATGGTGCCTTCTTCTTCCTATGCAATCCAATTGATAACCATTTCGAGGTGTGGTATGTAACCTCCTGCATGACCAACTTGTGCATGGAAAAGCTTGACAGCATATGTCGAAGCTTCTCTGCGTTGTATGTCCTGATGAAGGTGCCATCAAGTGAGGTGTACCAATTTGCAATGTTCAATAATGCCTCCATTTCTGCCTGGGAAACAAAAGGCTAATCCTGTTCAAAGATCATTGTGTATAGAGGGGAAATTAAATGGTTCGATAGTCTATCCATGACTCCTTGGTATCTGCAGTCTAGGAGCAACTTGCAATATACATTCACAACATTCTTTGAACGTGTCCATTCCCAACCCATGCTAGCAAACTGTTGATGGGCACAAATTCCATTGAGCAAGCAAGAAGACATGAAGATTCTTGCTTACTAATCCTTGTGTAGACTCCAGGCATTGGATACATGCACTTTTAGCTGGAGAGCCAACATTTCACACTAGTTGAAAGGTTTTCCTTCACTTCCTAGTTGATCTAGCATAGAAACCCAACTGTAGGGGAAGGTCTCCATACTCCCTTGGCCAACAAGCAGCATGCGAAGATGACCAGGAATTTGTAAGCCTTCCTAAGTGTCTTTGTCTTGTATATCTGGTTGGGTGTTGTCTTCAATTTTGATAGATCCCTTACCAAACACTTCAAGGTATCTCATGCGTTCATGCTCTTGTTGGGAGTGTAGAATGGTGCATCCATCTTATTCACCAGTTGTGGGAAATGGTACACCTGCTGATAATATTTCATCCTTAAGTAAGTAAGCTCTACTCCATTGAAACTGCTCAGTATCATCTTCTCAGGACCAGTGTGTGAGACAATCCAATGGATCATGTCTATGCACAGGAAGGTGGGATACCTACATGCAACCATGTACAATCCTGACTTATGAATATTGACATACAATTGATGGTCGTCCAGGTTCTCCTCAAAGCTGTCTAGGAATGTAGTGTTGATGTCTTGCCATGTGATCTTGATGTCTTTCTCAATCAGCAAGTGTGTGTCAATGTACATGGGCAAGCTCGTAGACCCTTGCTCAATCACATGTCCATTACTTCTTTCAACTGTGCCTTTTGATCCTTCTCTCTTAGAGGCCATGATACCTGTACTACTGAGAAGCTTCTCAAAAACCCGTGGTACTTGGAGATAGAGAAGACACTCGCTGAAAGACAATGCTAGCTAAAAACATGGAGCATCTTGAAAATCAACTGGGAAACAAACTAGTGACTGTTGTGAAAGATTGTGCAACATTAACTCCTGGAGGCTGGGAAACTCCTAGCTAGAATTGTGCATTGAGCTATCTCAGTTGCCAGTGACACTCACTATTGACTAGAACTGATGCGCAATATAGTGAGGTTCACTGCTGACTGAAACTACAAAATATGCATATTAGTTAGGCTGGGTTGTTGGCTGGAACTACGAAATGCACAGTTCTAGTGGGAAGGACTGGGGCACTATCTCCCAAGATTATGCAGAGCACAACTGGGATCAAGTGTAGGAAACCTTTGTACAATTCCTGGAGGCAAGGCAAAGCCTTGATTTCCAGGAATGAATAGTGCATGTTGAGAGAAATAATATCTGGGTGAAGATAGCTCGGATCTGCCCAATCACAACCTAAAAATGTGAAGGACTGGATGTGTGTAAAAATGTAGTGCAGATGTGAGTGAATAGACATGCATGAAATTTAGGAAAGTACAGAAATCAATCAAACGACAAAAACATCAAGCCCATGAATGGAGTCGCCGCAAGAACGACTATCAGCGAAGAAACAATGTTATGCATGTGACGATAAGGAAAGGTAATGAAAAAATTCAAACAACACTTCTACAAGTAAAAAACACATTATAATGCTAGCGGCTACTCAATTAACAATGGAAATATCAATCATACAAGCCGAAAAATAAAAAGTGACGAGAAAGCAGCAAAAAGCATGAAAAGAGAAACTTATCCAGAAAAGATGTGCTCACTGTGTCAAAGGTTCCTAGATTCCTCAAGAATGTCAGTGCTCCAAGAGCAAATCTAAAGAATGAGCGCTGAGGCATCATTTAAATAGATTTGGTGAAATTAGGGTTTATGATGTGCATGCCACAAATCTAGGAGAAAGTTACACTTGGTAGGGAGTTTCTAAAATCAATGTTACATGCAAATCTTGGTGCTAAAAATATATCCATAAAATCTAGGCATGCTTTTTTGGTTTTTTCCTTTTTTCTTTTTTTGGAAAAATTGCTCAGCGGGAAATGAAGGATTGCATAGTTCTGTAGGGAACTGGGAAACCTATCGGCACATGAAGAAGATAGTCGCTGAGGGAAAACTTCTACGATATTTCTCTGCTGAGTGGCCGTGGATGGCTGGCCAGCTCTGTGTAGTTTTCCATATAAGTGTTGCTAGAGATTTTTTCGCATTTCTAGAGAGAAGTGTTGATGGCCTTGGTTTCTCTCCGCATTTCTAGTGATTAGTGCTAGTTGGCCTCCTCTGTGCATTTATGGAGAGGAGTATTGGCTGGCTTGCTCAGTAGAATTTTCAGAGCAATTGGCTTGCCTGCTTTATGCAATTTTTAGTGTAGGGAAACTACTGGCCTACTCTGCACAATTCCTGAGGGGAAGACCGATTACCCTCCAAGATTGCAAAGTTTTTCTTAACACTCCATTGACCAGATGTGAACCAAGTACTGGGTCATCCTGTGGTTGACTGATAGCAGAAGTGAATGAACACAAGACGTTAAGCATCATATGGAATCAAATATAAACAAGTACCTGATTAGTTCATGATAACTAATATGATTTCGAGGAGGGAGGCTCCAAATTGAAGCAAAGGAAAATTTTTGGATGGTAGTTGTTGTCACTACAACATTGGTGACATAATGGTAAAACTCTAACTCTTTATAGAATATTGTTCATGAAAGGCGAGTCTAACTCCTCGGGAAGTATTGTTCAATTCTTTGATCATCATGGCTTGAACACTAAGCTTGAGTTAAAGATATATATTCTTACCCATTTTATTGATTAGTCAGCACACATACCAAGCCAAGTAAACTAATTTTTTTCAATTCAGGATGAGGGGTATATTGGTGCACAACTAATATAGATGATAGAGTTTTAGTTTCATCTCTGGTGTTACTCCACTGCCAGAAGGCCTAGACAATATTGTAATCGAGTCACGTAGGGACACAAGCATCGCTTTGTTGCCAGCAAGCCTGGTCAGTACCTCAGAAGACTTACTTGCATAACCTCTCTGCACAGGAAGCCTTTCTCTTCTTTCACCTTGTTTATTTTCTTCATTTTTTTTTATTTTTTTCAAAGAAGTGTGCATAGGCACTTATTTATTTCAAGGGCAGGTGAGGGATCTTGAATTACTGAGAGAAGAAGAGGTTGTCCCTTTAGAGAATTATTTTATATATACCTCTGACAATACTTGTTAAGGTTTTCCCCCTCACTTTACTCTAATTGACTGATCTGACAAGGGTTAAACCAAAGGAATATATTAGAGTAGGTGGTACTAGTTAAGAGTGCAAGTGTTGTGTTTTCATCGAGACTCACTCTGAAAAAAACATATTTTCCATTAGGGTGTCATCGACTAAAGAAAAAAAACTCTTCATAAAGAGAGAGGGCAACAAATAACCAAGTGTTGATAGATTTACATGTCCCCTTATACTTTACCCTGCTTATCTCGAGAGCCACACATGGTTTCATGTAAAACTAAACCTATGGGTGCAAGAGAAGAAAATAAACAAGAAAGAAAAGGAAAGAAGTAAATGAAATAAAAGCAAGAAAGATAAGAAAATGAACAAGCAATGTAAATAAGGCAAGCATGTAGACAAAGTAAAACAAGAAATTAAGCACCACTGCTACTCCTAAACTAAATAGTGCATGGACCTCCTCAAGTGAAGTGATATTTCCAATGTAGCCATCAGTGCATTGGTTGACCCATGTTGGTGAAGGTGTGGTTTATGAGAAAGGTAATCATGTAAATCAACAAATAAGAAAGATATAATAGGGAAGACTAGCACACTATGAGATTAAAAATATCCATGGAAAAGAAAAGAACAAAAGCGTAAGATAAGAATTTCGCGGATGTATCATGGTTATGCATCATACTATGCGCAATCGATAAATATGCACACTCTTTAGCAAGAGTGCTTGCTATATATGATTCATCCAATGCATGAGTGATAGGATCATGTGGTTCAAGAGGAGGATGTGAATTCTATGAACTAGATTGATATTCAATGTAAAGAGGAGAGTGATGAGGAGCCTTTGGTGTTTCATCAGATTTCTAATTTGAAGTGAGATCGATTTCAAGGCTGTGAGGACCTGACATAACCATCAGCTTGGGTTGAAGTGCCTTGACAACCTATGGGGTTTCCACTTCAACAGGGCTGTCTTAGAAATGTCAACAATGATTGAGTTGACATCATGATCAAATGGAGTAAAGAGATCAGGACAACCATGATCATAAAATTTGAAAAAATCATCGACATCCTCATCATGTGATGAATCATACAAAGGGGTTGAATCATACAAAGCAACTCTATGCCTACACCAAGTTGTTTCGCCTTCACCTTCATATGTATATTGGGAGGAGATATCCCAGAAGCCTTTCAAGACTTCAAAAACATTTCCATAAGATGTACATATCGAAGGGTGAACTGTAAGGTAAGTCATGATAGATGTGCAGGGATTCAAAATAGATTTTGAGGACTCAACATGTCATCTTTCCCTCCTTCTAGTGCTAGAAATGTTGATAGTTCTGGACCTGTCAACATTTCAGGGGATATCCCTCGTAAGAAGTACCAACTAGGCCTCAAACCGTTTGGAGTAGGAGTCCCAGTAGTGGGTAGTAAAGCTATGCCTTGACTGTAATAACGCGTAGAGGTAAGAGTGATATCCTTATTGGAAGCAAGTCTATGACCTTGCATCAAGTCAAGAGAGACGCATGGGGAGGTTCTAACACACGGGAGAGAAAGGAATTGTGCCCCTTAGAAGCCTCTAATGGTATGCAACATGAAAGGAACACGTGAGCTGAATGACATCACAAGCTGGAAAGAAGAATAGTCGACAATCTAAAGTGATGGGTTAGACCAATAACATGACTTCAACAAGATTCGTACAATCATATATGAAATAGTTCATAAACAAATGTGTCTACACTGCTAAAGTAGCCAAAATAGACAAACTACAATAACAACATATGCATGAATATGTGTCGTCTCTATTATATTATATAAAAGTGAAAGCTCCATCCATACATACAACCTTGACAACCACTAGCCCCAATAGTGGAATGTTACACGCCACAAAGCCTGCTCCTCAAAATAGATGTACTTGCTCTACACTGTGGAGAACCCAATTCTTGTCACAATACTCTGCAAGCCCTCCCTAAGTAATTCCTAGAAAAATCTTGGCTCTCAAGATCTTGTTATATGAGTTATGAGGTTATATTTATCAGAAAGGGTCGAGTGACCTTTGACATTTCCCTTTGTGACCCTTGGACTACCCTCATGACTCTTCAACTTCATTACATAACCCTTTACATTACATATGACTATTTCATTCCACTAATGACACTTGGAATTTCAATTTACATCATGTTTACAATAACAATACATTTTCCACATAGACCCATGTGGGACAAAAATAGGCTTGAGTCATCCAGACAAGACAACACTAAGACTCAAACAGTTGTAGAAACACAACCTCATCAACATCCTCTCTGTGATCCTCTATGACAAACTGATTCCATGCTTGATATTGCACAATGGTGTTTGCATACTCTTTTATGATGTCTTCCTAGAAATGAAATCTTGCCTCTATTTCTTCCGGGTATACTAATTTGGAAACTCTATCCAATGCATCGTGTAACATCCTTAGGTTGGTCCTAAGCAAGGCCAGACCAACGATGTACATCTATATGTTATCTGTGCTAACTTGCAAGTCTATGTTGGTGGCTATGATCATCAACTGATCAAAATAAATGTCGAGATCCAATTTGACTTGGTTCTTCTCCTTGTCCTTAGCGAGTGTACCAATTTACGAGATGTAATAGTTTCTTACCACGACATCCAAACTTCTGAAAATTATGCGTGCGAAGACTCAACACTGGTGATGAGGGGTAGGAGTTCCTCATAGTTCTAGATCAAACTCCCGATGCATCCTTTGTCCAAATCTACCTATGGATT
The DNA here is from genome assembly GCA_031772625.1 of Pinus tabuliformis. Classification (NCBI taxonomy): domain Eukaryota; kingdom Viridiplantae; phylum Streptophyta; class Pinopsida; order Pinales; family Pinaceae; genus Pinus; species Pinus tabuliformis. The sequence goes on from CM062817.1 coordinate 1,825,359,345, forward strand.
AATCATCTTGTGCAAGTGAAGTGGGGCTCTGTTATACCTCATTGTCCATGTCTGTACATGATCAACAAGGACATGTATATCTGTGAGTGCTCACGTTATGTTAGTGCAGCAATGCCGATGACTGTGTAGATGGACAACTGCCTTATGCATGGTGACAAAACTGTCATATAGTCTCCACGTGACTGTCTCAAGAGTTGATACTTCAGCATCAGCTAAGGCCGCTAGATTTCTTTGTACATCTAACATAATCACCCATTATTCAAAGTGCGTAGGTGATACATGATCATTTAGAGTGTGCGCTTCTACATTCTTGTTCCCAGATTATCCTCAACAGGAATGGTATCCCTTCGTTCACTCAGAAAATTCTCTGCTGTTAGAGCTAGTGAAGCATGTGGGGTGACCTCAGTTGCTTTTAGTATGAGTTCGGTGTCCTGATCCTGTTCTGGCTACTCCATCTCCATATTCATCTGTTCTAATATCGGTTCATCCTGCGGAAAAGGTTCCTCTTCCTACGACTGCTCACACGTTTCATCCTCTGTTGCTAGTTCAAATTCTTCAAGCTATATCGGTGTGTCTTTTGTTGTTTGTGCACTTACACGTCCTCCTTTTCCTATTCCTATTCATGTTGCACTTCCTTCTCTCGTCTATGCAAATCTTGTTCTTCTTTGAGCTTCTAATCTACTTCCTAGAACTTCCTTTCTGCTTCTTCTAGTCTTTTCTTCTCCCTCTTTCTTTGCACTACTCTCCTGTTGCACTGTCGCCTGTTTTCATCTATCTCCAAAGATACTCTTTCAACAAGTGGGTCTTCCTTAAACATGTAGCTATGCTTCGTCTCTATGATTTTGGTAATATTCCTCTTGCCTTTGTCTTGCAGAGGTTTGTTTCTTGTTGTTGCTTTTGTTGTTGCTCCATGTGGTGCCGCTTCCTTAAGTTCTGCTAGCTACTCTACTGCCATGCTGACCAGTTCATTGAACCTAAAGGATTTATAACAATATATCCATGGGTATTCCTCTGGCTAATGACATTCCTTGTGCATCAAAGAATAGTACACTCTCGCACAGTAGTCTCTACATAAGCCATGTGTATCATACAAATTGAAAATTTTGGTGCCGAACTTAAACTTCTTGAAGTCCTTGACCTCGACATCAACTTCTTTCACATTGTCGATCACCTATAACCCAATCCACAAAGGAATCATAGGCCATGTTTCCTTCTTCTTTCTATGAAATCCAACTGATAATCCTGTCGAGATGTGGTATGCAACCTCCTTCATGACTAGCTTGTCCTTAGTGAACCACGACAGCACATGTAGAGCCTTCTCTGTGGCATACATTATGACGAAGGTGCCATTGGCTGAGGCGTAGAAATTTGCAATGTTTGACAACTCCTCCATTCCTGCCTCGGACATACAAGGCGGATCTTGTTCAAAGATCATCGTGTATAGAGGGGCGATGAAATGGTTAGATAGTCTATCCATGACTCCTCGATAACTATAGTCTGATAGCAACTTGCAGTATATGTTCACAACATTCTTTGAGGGTGTGCATGCCCAACCCATGCCAGGAAACTGATCATGGGCATAGATTGCATCGAGCAGGTAGGAAGACATGAAGAATCCTGCTTGTTGATCCTTAGGCAAACTCCTTGCATTGCATACATGCAATTTCAACTATAGAGCCAACATGTTAGACCAGTTGAAAGGGTTTCCTTCACTTATGAGTTGATCCAACATAGCAACCCAACTCTGTAGGAAGGTCTCCATACTCCCTTCGCCATACAAGCATAATACAAAGATGACAAAGAATTCGTAAGCCTTCCTAAGTGTCTTTGTCTTGTATATCTAGTTGGGTGTCGTCCTGAACTTTGATGGCTCCCTTACCCAACACTTCAACATATCTCTTCAGTTTGTGCTACTTTTGGGAGTGTAGAATGGTGCATCCATATTAATCACTTTTGTGGGAAATGGGACATCTGCTGATAATATTTCATCCTGTTAGCGTTCCGTAATTTGAAGAAAAAACCATGGTGGCAACATCAAAACCACTTTCAATTTTAGGATCTAGCCCTCCTAAACATAGGGAGGGATCTTTCTGTGAGATTTAGATTTGTTTACTGGGAATTTAAGGCTAGTTATTGGGCTCAGAGTTTGATTTTGAAAATGGTTTGGTTGGAACAGCAAGAGGAATCCATTAGGTAATGGAGTTAATAAAACTAAGTGGATTTGTATCAGACATTAAAAAGAGTAATCATATGGAAATTTAGTTACATTTACTGGATCTTTTAAAGCGAATCATGAATTGGAGAAAAAGTGTGTTTCAGTAGTGATTGAAAACTGCTTAAGAATTTTTCAATAAAACCTCAGAAGAAAATATACAGATTGTAAAAACAGTCCAAATAAGGTGTTCAATAACATATCTTATTTTTTGCATCTCCCCTTTTACAACTAAATTTGATATGAGAAACATACATAGAATAATAGTGGAAACAACAATTACAATAAGAAAAGCATCACCAGTAAAGTGTAGCACAAGAATCCTCTGAAAAGTCTTTGTATTAATGATCAGTCCATTTGAGCTCAATGAACAGCTTGACATTGGAACAGAGATTTCTTCATAGAAACCCAAACCCTTTATTACCTCAAATGATGAAGTATTTATACAAATTCGAAACTAAAATATCTTGATAAAAATCTCACGATCTTTTTACAAATATCCTAATTTTTTTTTACAAAAATAGAAATGAAATGTACGATATTAAAAACTAATGTATCTACTTCCCACTATCATTATGGAATTTTTTTGACAAAGAAGATAAATTCGAATTTTGTTGCAACTCTTAGTTGACGAGGTGGGTAACTATCTTTGACCATTTTCCTCCCGAAATTCTGCAAAATAGGGTCCAGTCATCCATTTGTATATCTCAATCCGAGATAGCTTTGTAAAACATGAGACACATTATTGTAGATAAATATGTTCTTAAGATAAATGTCTCTCAATTTCCCAAAATTTAGCTCTAGCTGTTCATAATATTATCTCCGGAAACATGACTGAAACAGTACTTTACAAAGTCCAAAAATAGGCTATAAAGATGTAAATGTATCTCTGATTCTGTAATATATATGTAAATTATTAAGAATTTTATTTTATTGTGGCATTTTAGGAACACAAACCTCATCCATTTTCCCAAGAATCATCTCTGATTGGCCACAATATGTTATGCAAAAGTATGACTAAACAAGAAAATTTGGGAAAATATGTTTGTAAAGCTTCATCTGTATATCCTAAACCATAATAGTTATTATAAGATTGAGAGAGGTTTTTGTACAAGAGGATGTTGGCAGAAAACACCTCTTTTAGTTCTTGCAAATTCGTCCTCATTGGTTTGGAAACCCTGTTTGAAATCAATGTGGAGTATAGGAAAGAGCATAGTTTCAACTAATCGTGAGACAAATGAATGACATGGATGCTAGAGGTGACATGGATGTCAGGGAATGGAGGGTATCATAACCAGCAGTGCATGGGAAATATTGTGGGAAAGGAGAGTGGTAAGTAGGAAGGTGGTAAGCAGTTTTCAGAGGGGGGTCGAAGTGGTAGGAGGTAACGTGGGGGGGGGGGGGGGGGGGGGGGTGGTGGTGGTCGCAAAATGTAGGGGAGCGAGCATGTAGCCATGCGACCCAGTGGGGAATACAACCTTTTCAGACTCTCCCCCAGTGGTAAGGCTAGGATGGAGAGGGGGGGCCAAAATGGATGAGGTCCATTGATCAAGAGCAGGATTACATCCTGATGCCTTCTATGTTGTTATACTTTAACCATAAGTGACAAAAGATCTTTGTCCGCTTATGCCTTTTGATTCTTGATTTGAACTTAGGATAAAGGTTTAGAAATATAAAATATGTGCAATAATTTATCTATTCGTTGATTTCTGCTTTTTAGATTGTCACTAAAACTTTGGATAAAATGGCATATAAGCATATTTTTTTATTTTCTCAAGGTTTTCACCATTTTTGAAAATAATTTACAACACGGAATATTATTTACAACATCTGAAATATCATAATGATGAGTTATAATAAAGAAATCCTTTAACTTTTATAGGACCCTAACAGTGCCTGTATCTACGGATGGAACTTCCAGGTGAAGTGTCAAGAACACTGTAGACTAGTAGCCTGATCTATTGGGTTGATCCCAAAACCTGCAACATGTTCTGCGATAAAACCTCTGCTACTGAAAAACTCTCAAACTGAAATCAAAACCATTCTGCACAAAGAAATCTGAAACACACTGAACTGAAACTGAAACTGGAAAGAATGCTTGGAAAAATTCTCAAAGTACTGAGCTTATTTGCACACTGCTACCTACCCTACACTATTGAAAATCATGCTGACTGAAATAGTACAAAAATGCCAATGAAGCCAGTCAAGTAGTTGCTGAAACAAGTGGACTGCTTGACTGCCTGTTAGAAAAAAAAATGGATAGCTTGACCTTTTGTCCCCAAAATCAAGGCTGTAATATGTAATGGAAACTACAGGATCAATTAAGGCATGATTAACTAGTTTACTTTGCAGGCCTTCAATGACCAGTAGATCATGGATGATCTCATCTATTATATCATCAAGGTTGAACCTTGATTCTAATATATTTTTTTATCAATTTGCAAATTAAAAGGCAATAGAGACTCCTCTTGTTTTGGGGATGGAATATTTTCCAAGAATTTTTGAGGATCTTGGAAACTATTGGACTGAATTTGAAGATCCAAAAGTTCAATATCCTTCTCAAATCTTTCAAAAGCTAACTCAAGATAACAAATTTTACTTTCAAATGGATAATTTCTTGATTTTAAACGATGAAACATGTTCATTAAAAAGGCTTCATCAATTTGAAATTTTGCTAACTTGTTCCTGATTCCTTTTAAGGCTTCACAAGATTGAAGGTTTTCCACACACCCTGTCATCTTGTTTAGCCATAAATCTTATGTGTAGTGAAGTTGCCATGAATTCTCTAAAATCTGGATTCTTTGACAGTGAAGTCACCCTGAAAACTTTGAAGCTTTGGATACTTTGAACATGGAGCCGCCAGGCGAATAATTTAGCCTTCTTGTGTCTGATCAATGTTCACCATCAGCAATCAGATCTGGAACTTGATACACTTTTCTAAGGAAGATAAAATGTCATCCCCAGTATGGTCACCACTATGTTAGCATTCCGTAATTTCAAGGCCGAAGAACAAACCATGGACGAGTCATCAAAACCACTTTCGAGTTTAGGATCTATCCCTCCTAAACTCAGAGAGGGATTTCTTTGTGAGATTTAGCTTTGTTTACTAGGAATTTCAGGCTAGTTATTGGGCTCAAAATTTGAATTTGAAAATGGTTTGGTTGGAACAGCAAGGGGAATCCACTGGGCAATGGAGCCAATAAAAGTAAGTGGATATGTATCAGTGTTTAAAAGGATTAGTCACACGAAAATCTAGTTATATTTACTGGATCCTTTAAAGTAAATTATGAAATGGAGAAAAAGTGTGTTTTAGTAGGGATTGAAAATCATTTAAGAATTTTTCAATCAGACTTTAGAAGAAAACATAGAGATTGTAAAAATAGTCCAAATAAGGTGTTCAATAACATATCTTATTTTTTAAATCTCTTGTTTTACAATTAGATTTCAGATGAGAAACATACATAGAATAACACTGGAAACAATAGTTACAATAAGAAAAAACATTATGAGTAAAGTGTAGCACAAGAATCATGTGAAAAGTCTTTGTATTAATGATCAATCCATTTGAGCTCAATGAAGAAATTTACATTGGAGACTAGATTTCTTCGTAGAAACCCCAATACTTTCTTACTTAAAATGATGAAGTATTTATACAAATTCTAATCTAAAATATCTAAGTAGTTTCCAGAGGGGGGTCAGAGTTGTAGGCAGTATCGTGAGAGGAGGTGCGAAATGTAGTGGAGCAGACACGTAGCCATGGACCTGGTGGTGAATACCAGCTTTTTAGACAACGCCCAACGCCCCCCCCCCCCCCCCCCCCCTTTTCCCCACCCCAACCCACCAAGTGGTAAAGCTAGGATGGAGATGGGGGGGGGGGGGGGAAGCAGATGAGGTCCATTGATTAAGAGCAGGACGACATCCCGATGCCTTCATTGTTGTTGTACTTTAACCATAAGCGAAAAAAGAGCTTTTTCCACGTGTGCCTTTTGATTCTTTCTTTGAACTTAAGGTAAAGGTTTAGATATATAAAATATGTCCCATACTTTATCCATTCATGCCTTTCTGTTTTTTATATTATCACTAAAACTTTGGATAAAATGGCATATAAGCATATTTTTTTATTTTCTCAAGGTTTTGACCTTTTTTTAAAATAATTTACAACATGGAATATTATTTGCAACATATGGAATATAATAATGATTAGCTATAATCAAGCAATCTTACAAAAATTATAGGACCCTAACACATATCGAAGGAAGCAAACTCTACTCCACTGGCACTGCTCAATATCGTCATCTCGGGATCAATGTGTGAGACAATCCAGTGGATCACTTCTGCACATCGGAAGGTGGGATACCTACATGCAACCTTGTACAATTCCGACTTATGAATATTGACATAGACTTGAGGGTCCCCTAGATTCTCCTTAAAACTACCTACAAATATAGTTTTGGTGTCTTTCCATGTGATCTTGATGTGTTTCTCAATGAATAGGTGTGTGCCTGTGTACACGGGAAATCTCATAGACCCCTGCTCAACCACGTCTCCGACACTTCTTTCAACTGTCTCTTTTGATCCAACTATATTGGAGGCCATGATACCTGTACTGCTGAGAAGTTGCTCAAAAACCTATGGTACCTAGAGATAGAGAAGACACTCAGGGAAAGACAATGTCAACTAAAAACTTGTAGCAGCTTGAGAATCAATCGGACAACAAACAAGTGACTTTTGAGCAAGATTGCACAACATTGGCTCTAAGAGGTTGGGAGACTATCAACTGTAACTACACATTATGCAGTCTTAGCTACTAGTGAGGTTCACTACTGATTGGAACTGTGTAATGCGCAATCTGGTGAGGCTCACTATTGATTGCAATTGTAGGATGCTCAAATCAATTAGGTTGGATTGCTAACTGGAACTGCGTAATGCGAAGTTCTAGTGGGCAGGGCTGGGGAACTGCCTCCCAAGATTTCACAAAGCGGAGCTAGGAGCCAGTGTGGGTAGCCTCTGCAGAATTCCGAGAGGCAAGGTAGAGTCTTGATTGCTAAGAGTGCATAGTGCATGTTGGGAGAAGCAAGATCTAGGCCAAGACAACTCGTATCTTCCCAATGGAAACCTGAAAACAAAAAGGAATGAATGTGTGTGCAAAGAAGGTGCAAATATGAGTGAATCAACATGCATCTAATTTAGCCAAGTGCAAAAATCAATGAAATAGCAAAACCATGAAGCTCATGAAGTGAGTCATCGCAATGACGACTGTTAGTGTAGAAAAAATCTTATGCTAGAGACACTAAGGAAAGGTAATGAAAAAGTTGAAACAACACTTCTAAAAGTTAAAACGCATTGAAACACCAATGATCATTCAATAAAACAAAGGAAATAACACTGATACAAGACCAAAATAAAAAGCGACAGAAAAAGCAGCAAAAGGCATGAAAAGTAAAACTTACCCAGAAACATTGTGTTGACTGTGCTGAAGGTTCCTATATGCCTCACGAATGCCAAAGTGCCAAGACCAAACGTGAAGAATGAGCTTTGAGGCATCGTTCAAATACATTTGGTGAAATTAGGGTTTATGATGCGCATGTCACAAATCTAGGAAAAAGTGACACTTGGCAGGGACTTTCTAAAATCGACTTTTCATGTAACTCGCATTGCTAAAAATATATCCCTAAAATCTAGGGATTCTTTTTCACTTTTTATTTTTTATTTTTGGGAAACTTTTCTTGGCATGAAAGGGAGGATTGCGCAGTTCTGGAGGGAACTAAACAACCTACCAACATATGCAACAGATAGTCACTGAGGGAAAATTTATGTTATTTCTGGGTTGACTAGCCCTAGCTAGCTAGCTAGCTCTATGTAATTTTTTAGAGTAGTCCTGCTGTCGAGTTCTGTGCATTTTTGCAGAGAGGTGCAACTGGCCTTGGTTGCTTTGCACATTTCTGGAGAGTAGTGTCGGTTGGCCTAGTCTTCTCATTTCTCGAGAGCAGTGGTGACTGGCCTACTCTGCACAATTTTGAGAGCAAGGCTGGTTGGCCTACTCTGGACAATTTTTGAGTACAGGGCAGCGGTTGGGCTTCTCTATGCAATTCCTAAGGACAAGACAGACTGCCCTCCAGGATTTCGCAGTGTTGCCTGACAACCAATTGACCGGATGTGAACCAAGTGTTGGGTCAGCTTGTGCTTGGCCGACTAGACAAGTGAGTGAACGCAAGCTCTTAAGCGTCAGATGCAATCAAATAAATACAAGTACTTGATCAATGCAAGATAACTTCTATGATCTCGTGAGGGAGGCTAAAAAATTAAGCAAAGGAAAATTTTTTGAAGTGTTATTTTTGCTGCATCTCTGTATTTATTGTTATATTTGTAATATGTTGTGTTCCTCTTTAAATCTAGATCAAGATCCGATCACTATTTTTATTTAGACATGGGGATTTCATAATACAACATACTAGATATCGTTTTTGCGATTAATTGCTTAGATTAAATCATTAAACTATCAACATATGCATGAAAAATAGTCTCAAATAACCAAAATTTTCATGATTTTAGATACCCATATAACACTCATTGCATCGAGCGATTCTCATAGAGGCGAAGAAGTGGGATTGATACGAGTGAAATAAAGCACATAGCATCAATCATCGTCTTTACTGCTTGCACCTAATAATTAGGACTTCTAAATAGGTCTCCCATTGCAAGACTCCTTTGACTCAAGCATGCTTAACTATGTAGTTTTTCCCATAATCAACCCACTTAGCTTGCTACCCATTTTCAAAATATTATCAAGTATTATGCCATATAAATTATTCAATTAGATCTCTTGCAATTTAATGATTAACTTTACTCAACCCATGCTTAAATGAAAATAGTTCTCTCTTTTATATGTAAAATTAATGAAAACTAGAGATATCTAAATAAACTCACTTATACATTTAATAAATAATTTTACAAATACTTTCTTTTCAAATATCATTTTGATAAAACTAAGCATAAAAATAGTTATTTCCTTATTAGTCCCTGCCATCTGGCAATGGCCAGGGACTATAGTAATCGGAATGGGTCATTTTAGCATTAGTTTGTGTGATCTTTTATGACTTATATGACTTATAGCTTAATGTTTTTTTTGAGTCGAGTTTTTATAGCCAATGAAATTCCAGTTTCAATTTGCATCGTCTTATTTGGCCTCATACCGAGGCATATGAGGCCAGAGCTTATGGTAAAATAGATATTAAAGCACCATTTGAAACGGTATGAATTAATGTTAGCATTAAATCTTAAACATATTATGCTAAAGCACATATACCACTGCTATAATACAATAGCATATGTACCCTTGCTACAGCGTGTACGCCTGCCACCGCATGTACCACCGTTACATGTATCCCTGCTACAGCATGTACACCTGCGACCTCATGTGCCACCGTTACATGTACGCCTGCCACCACATCTATGCCTTTTGTGGGCATGTAACAGGTATTTCTTTGGTTAAAGCGCTGCAATAAAATTCAAATTCATTCACTTGAATGGGTAGAGAACTCACCAGATTAACCAGGCACCAGGCGCAGGGCGAGAGCAGCCATCGATTCCATAACAATTCTTCATTACCAGGGAGGAAGCTCCCATGGTTGTAATTTTTTAACTGGGCTGAGAGCCAATGCGTTGATAGCAGATTTGTGTCTCTCAAGCATTGCAACCAGAGAATGCTTTATCCTGTGTAAGCAAAACCATCTGCCGAAACCACAAGCGCATTGATGGCATCATTGTGGGCTCTGAAAGATTCAACTTGGCATGTAACACGTATTTCTTTGCTTAAAGCACCGCAATAAAATTCAAATTCATTCACTTGAATGGGTAGAGAACTCACCGGATTAACCAGGCACCAGCTTAGGGGATTGATGCTAGACTGCTATCTGAAGAAATACTAAATTCTGATTGCAGGCTTGTCACAAGCCTTTTGCTGTAATCAGACTGTGAGGCGTAATCTTCAGAAGTAGACTAACCGCGAATTGGGGCTCCTGAGCTTCTGCGCCGCTTGCTGCGAGCCCGCCCGGACACTGCCCTCTGTGACCTGGGAGTCTCCTTTATAGGCGGTATTTCAGGGATTATCGCTTCATCGGTTGCGTACTGGTTCTGCTACTACTGGTGCTGCTGGACTGCTATAACCATGGAAAAGCTGAGTCAGGTTTCGTTTCTAGTACTTAGTAATATATGTCTTGTGAGATACACCACGTGTCACATTACATGCCACCATGCCAGCAAACCACGTGGTATCTGCATGTACTGGCCATGTGCATGAAGATGCCGACTTGGCCGCCCTAGAATAGGCTCTGCAACGGACATATATGCTCTGGGAAATGGAATTTTCTGTTGTGGTATAGGCTCTACAACTAGGCAATGGATGTTCCATTAAATAATTACATTTTCCCTGCTATGCAGATTTTAGATTTTCCCTGCTATTCAAATTTTAGATTTGTTGTGCAAGTTCATATTTTAGATTTGCTATGAAGGTACAAGATAAGGTTTTAACAAAAGTAAGCTCTAGTCACTCAACATCCTTTTTCCTGCCATTCTGGAGCAACAAAGAACATGTGAACAACAGGTAAACAACAAACATAACATTTTTTAAGTGCTTCGGATGCACTTATATGCCTTTCTATAAGTTCTTCGGCTATATTTCATGGTATAGAAATTGATTAAATATATAAACATACATGTAGCTACAGACAGGTATAGAGCCTGCTTTTTATTCAACTTAAGCTTCCTCCTCAGCTCAGTCTGCATCCCGGCTCTATCTGCATCACCATATACAGGTAAACTTACTATTATTTTTTTATTGCATCACCATATAGGAAATCTTGATTATTCTCATAGTAGCCAACTCATTAAGGATTCAGGTAGATATATCAATAATCAAAATTCATAATAGAATTCATATTTCCTAAATGTAGGGTTCAAAAGGAGGAATTTAGATGTCCTAAAAGTTGTAGTGTATATTAAAAATAGGAAAGCAGTTTACCACGTAACAAAGCGCTCAAATGTGTCAATAAAAAGGTATTTTTTCTGGAATTTTACCCGAGGAAAACTAATTTGTATTTCAATATCTTCAGAAAAAACAAACACACAGAATACTTTCCTTCAACAACAAATCACATGAGTGTCTAATCCTCCTACAAGATTAGAATGAAAATCTGGGCCAATATTACAATTTACAGTTACAACATAGTGATAAATGTGAAGTCTATCCCAGAATGTGGACATATAAAGGTTATGTTTATAATGCATTTAATTCCAGTATGCATAACTGAATCAAGAACCCAACATGGAAGGCGATACTTTGGGGAGAAACAATACCATCCTTATTCTTATCATACTTTTCCATCTGGTGCATTATATCCCTAAGAGCTTGTTCGACATGCCAATATTTAAGCAACTCCAGGAGACTCAGAAACCCATTGGCAAGGTTGACATCCACTTTAGGAAACAATGTAATTAACCTGTAGGAGACATTAAAGTGATCATCTTCATTGACATAATCCTATGCATTCATGTAATCTTCCCATTTCGGCTGAGACTCGGCTGCAGGAGCCAACTTATGCTCCCACTGTTGTTGCTCTAGATAATGCCTTTCCCATTCTCTGTCATCCCTGCGACATTCAATTTCTATGATCAAGGAATTTCCCTTGCAGATGACGGTGGGCTAACTCGTATCTTTCAACAATGGTTATCTCTCCAACGACTGACCCATATTCCAGAAGATGCATTGATTGATCGAATTGATTGTTTCACTCGATAATAGATTCCGAGAAAATTCTATCCACCTGTTTCAACGACCTATATTTGGCCTTCATCGAACGTGACAGAAAAGCCTCCCAATCTGGACATTTGGTATGCATGCACCCCATATCCGGAAGAAGGCATTTGATATGCATGTAGGTTAGCGCTCTTGGCATGAGAGATACGTGGCTGTGTTGAGGCTTTTTTATAAAACACGTGTATCAGTGACCATTTCATGCGTTGATATAACGTTGGTTAGATATAACATGGCCTAGACTATGTGTAATCTTGTTCATTATTATTCATAGCGATAGGCAATATGATAAAGTTAATGAGAGTGCAGTATAATTCGATATATAGGACAACAGATACACCAACAGCTAACGCAGGCAACCATGTTATAAAACCACTAAATAATGCCCCACTAGAAATGCCATCATACTCCATTGACATGTTCCTCGCTTAGGATTATTGAATCACGTCATATCAGTGTGATGGCGAATTGCACTGGGCGCGCGAAATGCGATGGTTCCTGTGGCAACCCAAATGGCAACAGATTGGATACCATAAAGTTGTCGCGCATAAGACAAGCGCTGGAGTATGTGAATAGCAAGCCCGTGGCAAGCGAAAGGGTATAACAAGTACGACGATGACACATACACAAAAGGTGGTTTACAGGCCGTTATCCATTTTCCCGAAAACAAACTTAATTGTGCAGGTTTTAGAAAGTAACGCCCCCTTAAATCATGTCTTTGGCATAGTTTCCTAGCTTTCAATGAAAATTACATGCAACAATTATTGAACGTATACGTAACTCTAAATGTTTCAAGGAAATGACATATAACGTTGGATCAAAATAAAGTACATTGTTAAGGATTCTCTTGAGGGGCCACTGTAAGGGACCCGTGGAAGACTAACGATTAGAGACTGTAACAAACTTCAGAGATCAAGATGAGTTGACACTCGATGATATTTCAAACGTTCATACAATGGTGATAGGAGTCGCACAAAGCTTTCCATTTGTTTTTTTGTAAGGAAACCTTTCAAAGGGATTGAAAAATTGAATAATTGATCCGATACTTGTCACTTAGTTTATTAGAGTGTATAACGAGCTTTAGTACTAAACACGTGATCCCGAGCAGGATTAGCAGTTTGTTAACTATGTTGACCATGTCATAAGCTATGTTGAATAATAATATTTCGCAACGGGCCATTTGCATGTTATAAGTTTTAGGGACATTTGAACCAATCTATGAAATGACATAAATTCACGACTATGTTACACGCCTGGATAACAGAGAACTCAATTTATCGACCATGATAACGTTTTCTTAGTAACACGTAAATCATGTTCTGGTAATGAAACTAACCACTCTTGTCTTACCATGATTACGCATTAAGTAAAAGCATGTACGCACTGTCTACTATCAAGAGCGTAGTAATATAACCCATTAATTTCTATTCGTGAAGAGCTGCTAGCCAGAAATCAAGCTATTACGTGTGATTGAATTAACTGTAAAACAGATTGCTTAAAGAACGAGAAGAATATTTAATCACCTGAAAAGTCACATGCATCACTATTCCTTACAATGTAAATCATGGAAACAATAAGAATTTACAACCTGGAATCAATACCAAACAATACCATGTTAATATTCTGATGGTTGATGGCGTCTGCGAGGGCAACATTTCTTCCCAAGCATCTCTCTGCGGGACTGGGACTGCATTCTTGGCAAGCATGCAGAAGAACTGTTCCTCTAAGGGCATTAAATTTCACTGTACTATTCCTCTACAGGAAACTCCAGCTGCCTCAAAAGTAACTTGTAAATCCTTCCAGGTTAAGGCATTGTAAAGCCTTCCACGGGTAGGGACTTGCTGCGATGCAGCTTCCCTTGTTTTATTCTACACATTGTAATTATTTATCCTTTAGCATCACAATAAATAAGCCACAACAATCTATCATATGAATGTCAAATTTTTCCAAATAATTTACTTAATTACTTTGGTTATGGATAATTACGAAATGAATTTATATATAATCATATTTTAAATTTGAGTGTTAATTTTTTTTTGCATTATGAGAACGTTTTCCATTCAATTGATTATATATTAACAAATCCTCGATGGGGGTGATAATACTAGAACTGATTTCTCGCAGAGGTATTAACGACAACGGCGTTAAATATGGTGTCGAAAATCTCTCATAACTCCATTTTTCCAATCGTCATTATAATTTACATGCACGTTTTTTTGTATGGGCAAAGGATCGGTGACCCTGAGTGTTAGAGACACTTCGCCTTACATGAAATGTGCGTTACGTCTCCACACTCCATGTACTTTAGATCACCTACCGAGGTCGCCTCAAATAAATTAGGTATTTGCAAATGGTGTTTGGAGCTTTCATTTGCTTTGGGGTCATGGGTAAGGTCATTTCTTCTGTTTTCTTAGATATAGTGTGCTCCTTCCATGGTGAATTGGTTGCAGGAAGAGAACTCTTTGATAGGTAGGTAATGCTCATTTATAAGTTCATTATGCAACATTTCTTTCAGATGGTTGAGCTATGTTTTAAAGTGTAGCCTTGGCCCTTGTTGTGTAGGTTGTATGGCATTCACCTCATTCATCGTACTTGTCTCATCATGTATGCAATTTATTATATATGCTTTAAGCTGCTCAGAAGGTGGCGAAAAGGTGGTCATTCTATTGTGGTGGTGGTCGTTCGTCACCTAGAGGCTCATGTGTCTCTATACAAATGGTGCCTAAAGGATATGGTCTTAAGAGAATTTTAAGGTTAGTTATCATTTAATACCCTCAATTGGTTGCACTAGGACTCTGCCAAGGTTGTTCTCCTCGCTCGGTTTTACATTGTTTTGTTGTCATTTGCAGTCACAACCTCAGGAGTAGTCAAGTCTTTTTCTTTTTCAGTGTTCTTTTTTATTTTTTTACACAACTCGGGGATTGGTGCATTCTTCAAATTGGACGTGGTTTTACCCTTGATATCTATCCAAACCTCTAACCCCAATGGGACTTCATTTAAATTTCAATTGCTTGTTTGTGGGGTTTGGTACTTCGACACCATTTCCAATTGGTTCTAAAACTAATAGTGGTCTTTCTCAATCTTTGCTTTTGTAAATTGTGTAAATTCTAGTTACTTCACGTTCACAAATATTTATCGTCTTTGGGTAGCTTGTAAAATCATTAGATTGGTCTTAGGATGGGTATCAATTACTCCTTCTCTGCTTCCCTACATATTCCTTTTATTCTACATTTAAGTTTTCTTTCTAAATCTTGGTGGGATTGCACTCTTGGCATGTCACTTGTGAGGTTGTTATTTGTTTCTATGTGTCTGTTATGAAGTGGTTTGTTTGCAAGTACTACATGGCTCCATGCCAAAGATTACCCGTCTGGTGGGGTGGTGCCCCTGAACCGTCTTCCTCAAGGCATAGGCATCTTTTTGGGTGGGAATCGACGGCGAATTATTTTGATGTTACCCCTCTTGAGGTTAGATAGGAAATTCTAAATATGGAAGCTAAGGAATTTGGAGATCGCAAATATCTCTTTGATTCAGAGATAGGTGGAGGCAATTTAAAATGGGTGTCAGATCCAGGAAAATTTTCGAGAAGGAGAATTTATTTTCTTCACTCCATCACCAACTTTGTCAAATGGAGATGCTGCTCAACATGGTCATCCGTGGAAAGGAAAGGATAACTACAAACTCTTTGCTAGCTAAGAGAAGATTAAGGTAATATTACAGAATATCAGATATAATCTTGATGATATAGTGGTAAGGCTGAGTCGTTTGGAAGGTTTTATAGTTTCAGATTTAGACACTGATTCAAATGACCATCGGTGATCATTATCACTTCGTCTCTCAACACTATTCATGTAAACTATGATCTGCCTATGAGCACCACCTATGCAAACTCTTCTATGCATTTGTCGGTCACCATATTGGACTAAAATGTCCACCAAGCATGTAGTTTTAATCTTGAAGTTTGAAAGAATTTACTTTATATAGTTATGGTAGTTTATCTTACCATTTTTGTATGGTTTTTGTAGGTCTATAGTCCATAGTCATATCATTTTTTGTATGTCTAAGAACCATAGTCTTCTTAATATGTTGTGAGGTAGTTACTTTTTGATAAGTTTGTTGATGGTAGTCTACTCTATGGATCTTGCATTACTAGTGGACTCATAATTCTCGAGGTCTGATGGAATGAAAGCCCTCACTGTAACATCTTTTGTAAATTTTTTTGCTATCAATAAAAATACATGGATGAAATTTACAAGAAAAAAAATTATATCTCAATATAAAAATAAAAAACAAAGTAATTGTGAAGAGAGGAAAGTATATTTAAAGTAATTTCTAAGATTTATGGAAGAGATGTTGTAAGGTTATATTATGTGGTGTAAACATTTTGAGTAGAAAAGATAATTAAAAATGCAATTAAACAAAAATAAAATAAAATTAATAATATAGTTATTAATTAAAACATTTTGACAAAGTAAAACTACATAAAAGTAGAAATAAAATAAATAATTATAATTACTAATTATTATTATTAATTAAACCAATTTTGATCCATCTTAACTCTTCATCTACCAAATTCTAAAAGGAATCAAATCTCAAATTTCTTCCAATCTAAACCCATTTTAAAGTGAAAAGAGATTTAATCTCTAAAAACAACCTAAATTAAGAGTATAAATAGGTATATGAAAATGTAAAACACCTAATTCGCAATTACTCATTTATAATTAGTGTCATATCCACCATCAATGTAAGTGACTGGTTTTATGAAATCTTGCAATGTTATCAGGTGCCCTATCATTCATCGACGTTTGGAAGATGACGTTCTGCTAGAGTACTGAAAAATCTTGATTGTCATGGTCTGTCATGAAACCATGACCAGAGCGAAAAAGATCATGCTTCCAAATGGTACATACTACAGACTATGACCACCATTTGTATGGTCTGAGATGAAACCGTGACCATATCGAAAAAAATCTTGCTTCGAGATGGTACAGACTATGAGAAGTACTAACACCGGCCTGTCATGTTGAATTATTGAGCGCATATGCTTTTATGGTATCATGTGCGGCAGAAGTCATTGAAGTTGGGAAGAGGACGTGCGTCTGAAAACAGTAATGAAGAAGGACCTGAACGAGAAAAAACTTTTTTCAAGATGGGACATGACGAAAGAAATCACCATGGCCTGCCAATTGAATTATTAAGCGTGTATGCTTTTCGTTTGTCTTTCCATATGCTTTTTCGTTTGTTTGTATTATATCCTATGTTAATTCACTTTGGCATAAATGGCGTTGGGCAGAAATGGAATATAAAGCACAATAGCGTGCTTTCATATTCAATCTTATTGTCATCACTCTCCTGAACAAATGGCAAAGTCCGATGGCAACTGGACTAATATGAGAGCATGTGCCTCGAAAATAAGGAAGAAACAATGATGGATGGCATCATGGTCATCACTCTCAACAAATGGCAAAATCCGATAGGAAGTGGACTAAAATGAGAGCATGTGCCTTTCAAGACAAGGACGAAACAATGATGGATGGTACGATTTTGTGCCTTAAAAATAAGGAAGAAACAATGTTGTATTGTATGATTTGTGAGGAAAACTCAACATCGAATTATCCTAGAGTATATGTTTACTCAATTATATTATGATTTTTAAAAATAAACATTTTCAGTAATATATTTGATATTTTTTCTTTATTTGAGATTTTTTTTTTTTAATTTTAACTTTATTTTAATATATATATTTAGTTCTATAGATGTTTAAAAACAAAATTATTTTTTAAATTTATTCAGAAAATATTAATGTAAATTAATTTTAAATTCAAATTTATTATGTGATGATAAATATAATTTTTTAAATAATAAAATATTGAGGAAGGATTTACATATTAATGGATGACTGAATATTATGATATATTTAAATTTAACATTAATCTACCTTAATTTTATAACTATGTGGTAAAAGCTTGAGAGGATTTAATGGTTAAGAGTATTTTTTTACTTACATAGTTCAATTCATGTTATAAGGTAGGTTCCTTGTACTACAAACAAAAGGTTTTCATACACCAATTAGGCACAATTAGTTTTGTCTTTGTGAGACAAACAAATGGGTCTTATAACTATGCAGTTTTCCCCTACAATCAAACCCACTTAACTTAAAAGAGAATCAAAGAAATAAAAATCAATAACCTGCACTAGAAAGGAATCAAGATAAAGCTTACAAAAGAGCTGAACCATCGAGAAGATTACCTCCATCTAGGTATTCTAGAATACTCCTTGGTTATTTTTATTCATGTACTAACTTTGGGCACATTTTTAAGGATTGAAGAGCTTATAACATGAATAGATATCCAAGGCATTATCGAAAACTGTTGGCTTTTAGGGCCTGATCTAGGTATGGAGTTAATTAGCCAATCAAATATTGGTACTACTGGCTCTTTCGACAATAGTCCATGGAGCGCGGACTGAGGTATCACCTGAAGTAGTATGGGGGGGTGCTCGAACCAGGTTTCTGCACCCTTCAGATGTCTCAAGGGTTGATTTGGTCCAACTGTGAGTCTCTTCGCCTTTGCGTAGCCCTAACGAGGGGTTGTGGGGCTTTCACGCTACTGGAGCAACGATCTACACTATTTCCCTAAGTCACACCCAAGATCTTACTTATCTTCTTATAACAGTTAGTTATCTTCACGTAACTAGATACCTTACATTATATTTACTTATTCAACACATTCATACGAGTTCACACTGTAAATAAACAGTAAAATTGTAGTTCATACCCAATAATACATAAAATAGGAAAAGATACATGGAAATATGGTAAAACTTCTCTTTTATTAATTCTTCCGAGTGTTACAGACTCAATCTGCCTTGCGAACTCAGCTGCAGGGGTCCCCACACTCAGCTGTGGACTAGTAGGCCTCTGTGCACTTAGCTGTAGAGCCTTCTCCTATTCTATGACCCAAAGACATGATCCTACACTTCGACTCAATGCTTCTATTCCTTTTTTATCAATCCATGTTTAGCTTATTAGTTGCTTTCTACACTTAGAGTGTTGCTCAATTTATACAATCCCATGGTCCATGGACCATGTGTAGATCTTTCAAGCCGACATTAAATTACAAAAAAAATGGCGGACAACCCTATAAATATTACAACTTCGCGCTCCGTGCACACAAATCATGAAGTCTTTACAATGGACTTAGTCAAAACTTGGGCTTTAAGCTCGAAAACATGTTTTGGGGGGATGCCATGCCCAACAGACGTCCAACACAAACATCATGGCTCGCCCTCGAGTCACTCTGTCAGTGCAAAGATATTTATGTAAAGACCCTCCAACTCTGCTCAAACAGCTGCAAGGTTGGCAGCGCACTGAACGACTATCTACTGAATCTCCTGTACACATTGTTCCAAGACCGCGGTGTTGGAACTGCTTCCCTGGATCTGTTCCTGCATCCCCTACATCTGTTGATAGTCCTGTGCCTTCTTTTCGCTCCCTGAGGCATGATGACTATGCTTTTGTCAGCTAATCAGATAGCTGGGCCACCGGTGTAGGGCTTCAGCTGACTGCCATTCAATTTGCCTGGGAGAGGTTCTCCATTTAGCTTGACTAGTTGCACCATGCCTCTGTCTGTAACTTCCTTAACAATGTATAGGCCCAGCCAATGCATCTAGAACTTCCCCAGGAATTTATCAAACTTACTATCATATAGTAACACTAAATCATTTACCTTGAAGGTGCACAACTTAATATGTCAATCATGCCAGGCCTTTTTGCGCTACTTTTGTACCTGCTGATGGAAGCCAGCCATAAACCATTCCTCTTCGAGTTCCTGCAGCTGTGTGAGCCTTTCCTCCAGGGCTCCATGGTCCGTCATACCTGTGATCACTGTTATGTTTAGACTAGGCACAATATAATCAATTAGCATGACAACTTCCACTCCATAGACCAACCGGAAAAGTTTCTGTCCCGTCAATTTCTTACGTTGTCCTATAAGCCCATAGTACTACAGGCACGTGTAGGTCCTAATCACTCCACTATGCATTACAGGCTTTGGTCAACCCAGTCTCCAGTATTTTGTTAAATGCTTCTATTGTCCCATTGGCTTGGGGTGATACGGTGTACTTTTTTGATGATACATCTGAAACTCTTCTGTCAATGCGCTGATTGTTTCGTTCAATAAATGTGTACCAAGATTGCTCATCAGGATCTTCGGACATCCAAATCATGTCAATAGGTGTTCAAACAAAAAATTCATGGTTGTGGTGTTCGTGCAATCTTTTACGAGTTGTGCCTCTGCCCAATGAGTCAGGTACTCTGTCACAGTGATAATGTATCTCGTGCCCATCATTCCCTGAGGTTTTATAGGTCCTATGAAGTCGATCACCCACTTTTCAAAGGGCTACAACATCATCTGCAGATTCAAAGGCATCTTGTCCCTCCGTGACAACTTACCTTTCTTTGACATACATCACAAGCCTTGCAATGTGCTTTTGAATCTTGAAGAAGGGTTTCCCGCCACAACCCTGTGCGGAGGATCTCCTGCACGGTTGTTCGCCCTACATCATGTCCTCCTGCAGTGCCCTCATGTGTGTCTGCAAGGATTTGGCTTTGTTCAAATTCAAGTACATACCTTCGCAGTATTTCATCATTGCCCATCCTATATAGGTGCCTCGCAATGACAGAAAATGTTGAAAAGTGTGCAACAAGAAATGCTTGTTGAGAGTGCAACAAGATGATGGAGCTTAGTGAAAAGAGTCGCCTTCACTAAGTGGGCCCGCAGGCTATTTTTGGCGCAAGTCTATTTTTAGACTATGTCTATTTTTAGACATATGGATCATGTCTATGGATGATTGATCAAGTTGGGAAAAATAGATGGACTTCTATTTTTGATGAAAGTGTGAGTGATCACAGTGTGAGTGATTACAGTGTGAGTGATCACAGTGTGAGTGATCAAAGTCAAAAATAGAAAAGTCAAATATTATTATCTCACAATAATATTTGGACTATAAACTTAATCTTATTCTCTTGGAGCACTTCAGTTTGAGCTACGGAAGTGGCACATGCAGCTGTCAGAAGGAAATTCGTTTTTCTTATGAGTCAGTTGAGTTGTTGCATGCATGACTTCAGTTAGAACTCAAGTGAGTTGAGTTTAGTGGACTGGAGGTACAGTTGATGGAGTTGTGTTCAGTTTAGCTTTGTTAAACTGGTTGTATTTAGTCTAACTGATCAATAGACTAAAGATGAGTTGGGTGAATTAGTTATTAATTAATTCACAAGTTATTAACTCATAATGCAACTATAGAATACATCAGTTAACTTAGTTGCATGTCAGTGCATGTTCAGTTCAGCAGGGACAGGTGTTAGAGGATCAGATTGCTATCAGTTGTGACTATAGCTGTGCATGATGATTTGCACAATCAAAGGATTGAGTATGCCAATGAGTTTGCTCACGTATCTTCATGATATTATAGCTGTTGCTCACGTCCAACATAGTGTGAGTGACTATTTTGCAGGTGAAAAACGAGTTTGGGAAGCTATTTCTCATCAGTTCTTGAGCAGGTATTGAGCAGTGGAGGCAGGCAAGCAGCGAGGGAGATTTGGAGATCAAATCTGAGCTGTATTGTGTGTAACAGGTGGAGATACTTGTGAGAAGTATTATGCTTTGTAATGTTACATGATTCAATCAATATAATATACAGATAGTTGGGGTTTTTAGCGAGATGCTTTCCCCGGGATACATACTGTGTTTATGAGTTTGATTGATGCTTCTATGTGTGCCTGTGAATGTTTCTGCTTCTGTAAATTGATGATCAACGTAGAGGAGATTATGTATTATACATGTTCCGCTTAAATTGTATGATCAGGATAATCTCTGTTGAATATGTGTCATATTATTCAAAATTTCTACATGGTATCAGAGCTAGATGATTTGTAGAAAAAGTTTCTACATGGTATCGGAGCGAGCTAGATAATTGTAGAAAAAGTTTCTACATGGTATCGGAGCAGCTTGATTTGTAGAAGAGATTTTTACAGGACATCAAGCGAGGATTGATCATCAGATCTATTATTCAGGAAGTGTTTACATTATATTTCTCTAGGCAAGGCCTGTAATCGGGCCAGGTAGCCTCTGGATTCATCCTTCCTTTGGAAGGTGAAATATCCGGTGAAAGCCCATACAGTCAATCTCTGTACGAGAAATATTTTGTTCTCACGAATTCTAGATCAGAAGCGGTTGAGTTGTGTGCTGGTGGAATTCGTTTATTCCAAAGCAAGAGATAAACTCAGAAACATTCAGTGTGAGAATGGAGACAATATGCCCAGGTATCTCACGAAGTTCATCCAATGCCGGGATGAGCTAGGAAGTGTGGGGGTGATTGTCGGATGAGGATGGTGAGTCTAGGACTCCTTGACCTTCCTAAGAGTTGGCATAGCTACCAGGACTCGGTGAATGGAAGGGAGAAACTGCCAAATTGGGAACGACTATGGTCGGATTTGATGCAAGAGGAGATTAGACGGAGCACTAGAGACAGTTCTTCATCCATGCAGGATGAGGAGAACTATGCCTTAGCGAGTAAGGTGAAGAAGGGGAAGGAGAAGGTTTCTCTTTCCAAATCTTGTTCTTCCAGTGATGGGAAGAAGGTTGACAAGTCGAAGGTGAGATGCTTTCGTTGTCATGAGATTGGTTCATGGGTCAGGAACCTGTATGGTCTTGAGATTCAAGATGCATGCAAAGCCTTGAGTAGCGAGGCAACTGATGGAGACTTGGTGGTTGAGAGGGAGCGTATATTACCTCTCAACATGCAGAGCCAGAAGAAGTCTCAGACGATTGTGGAGGAGCCACAATTGGTGCAGCAGCTTCAGGAGGTTGTGGAGCAGCCACAACAAGGGAAGCTGAGAGGAGATCGAGTAGAGACATCTACTCATCCAGAGACCTCCAGTAGGGGGAAACTTCAAGCCAGGTGGGCTGAGGGATCGCATGCATCCATACCTCCAGGTAGGAGGTGGGGTGATGTGGATTGATTGTCCCAAGGAGGAGGGGCAAGATCCTTGAGGTACCCAACCTCTTGGATGAGACCTTGCTACGGGAGCCCCGATGCATGGTAGCAGGAACTGACTGATTGGGTAGAGACAAATGCGGATGGAGCGGCAGAGAGAGCGACAGTGCAGGGAATCCCAGGACAGCGCATAGCTAGCAGGCTATAGCAATGCGAGAGGCACAAGTGTTTTGCACAATGCTAGGTGGCACAGAGAGGTGTGCAATGGTGCGAGATGCATGGAGATGTTGCAGTAGCGCAGATGTCAGAGAGGGAGCACTTGTCAGCAGCAGGTAGAGCTTCAGCATCAGAGGATGTTTCTATCCCAACAGGGAGGTCAGTTGGGAGGTGCAGTGCGGATGCAATGCTGGGAGATAGAACCAGCAGCAGCACGGATGCAGTCAGAGATCAAAGTGACAGAGGCTAGAGCAGTCAGATACTGAAGAGCACATAGATGCAGAGTTTCAGTTGACAGAGGCAATAGCAGTCAGAGACTTTGATGACAGAGCAAGTGGACCGGCCAAATGTGTTGCATGGAGAACATTCCAGAGTTACAGGATCGGGTTTGAGAGGAAGCCTTTCTTGTTGAGAGGGAGTGTTGAAAAGTGTGCAACAAGAAATGCTTGTTGAGAGTGCAACAAGATGATGGAGCTTAGTGAAAAGAGTCGCCTTCACTAAGTGGGCCCGCAGGCTATTTTTGGCGCAAGTCTATTTTTAGACTATGTCTATTTTTAGACATATGGATCATGTCTATGGATGATTGATCGAGTTGGGAAAAATAGATGGACTTCTATTTTTGATGAAAGTGTGAGTGATCACAGTGTGAGTGATTACAGTGTGAGTGATCACAGTGTGAGTGATCAAAGTCAAAAATAGAAAAGTCAAATATTATTATCTCACAATAATATTTGGACTATAAACTTAATCTTATTCTCTTGGAGCACTTCAGTTTGAGCTACGGAAGTGGCACATGCAGCTGTCAGAAGGAAATTCGTTTTTCTTATGAGTCAGTTGAGTTGTTGCATGCATGACTTCAGTTAGAACTCAAGTGAGTTGAGTTTAGTGGACTGGAGGTACAGTTGATGGAGTTGTGTTCAGTTTAGCTTTGTTAAACTGGTTGTATTTAGTCTAACTGATCAATAGACTAAAGATGAGTTGGGTGAATTAGTTATTAATTAATTCACAAGTTATTAACTCATAATGCAACTATAGAATACATCAGTTAACTTAGTTGCATGTCAGTGCATGTTCAGTTCAGCAGGGACAGGTGTTAGAGGATCAGATTGCTATCAGTTGTGACTATAGCTGTGCATGATGATTTGCACAATCAAAGGATTGAGTATGCCAATGAGTTTGCTCACGTATCTTCATGATATTATAGCTGTTGCTCACGTCCAACATAGTGTGAGTGACTATTTTGCAGGTGAAAAACGAGTTTGGGAAGCTATTTCTCATCAGTTCTTGAGCAGGTATTGAGCAGTGGAGGCAGGCAAGCAGCGGGGGAGATTTGGAGATCAAATCTGAGCTGTATTGTGTGTAACAGGTGGAGATACTTGTGAGAAGTATTATGCTTTGTAATGTTACATGATTCAATCAATATAATATACAGATAGTTGGGGTTTTTAGCGAGATGCTTTCCCCGGGATACATACTGTGTTTATGAGTTTGATTGATGCTTCTATGTGTGCTTGTGAATGTTTCTGCTTCTGTAAATTGATGATCAACGTAGAGGAGATTATGTATTATACATGTTCCGCTTAAATTGTATGATCAGGATAATCTCTGTTGAATATGTGTCATATTATTCAAAATTTCTACAGAAAATTCTATCTTGTGCACGACCAATTCCTTCTTCTTCTAGATGGAGTATTCTTTTGGCAAAGCTCCTGTCGTTAGAAAGTGGATTATATCTCCAAAGTTTCCATCCACTATGCGCACAAAAAAGAGTTGTGTGTCAGGT
This sequence comes from Pinus tabuliformis, assembly GCA_031772625.1. Classification (NCBI taxonomy): domain Eukaryota; kingdom Viridiplantae; phylum Streptophyta; class Pinopsida; order Pinales; family Pinaceae; genus Pinus; species Pinus tabuliformis. The sequence continues at coordinate 1,825,384,359 of CM062817.1, forward strand.
AATCCTTCCTCCAAACTAGGATGTTCCTCTCCCATCTCAATGTGTGACAAGTGATCCGTTCCCGTGTTTAGGCGTCATGGCTTCAAAACAACCTCAAAATCATATTCTTGGAACAATAAGAGCCACCTGCATATGCGCCACCCCTAAGCATATTCTTGTTTACCAAGTGTTTCAACGTGGAGTTATTTGTATACATCTTGAAGTGTACCCCTAGCAGATAGTGCCGATATTTTTGGAGCGCGTACGCTATAGTCAATCCCTCGCATACAATGGTGGAATAGCTCTTTTCTGCTTTAAACAATCCGTGACTCACAAATGTGATAAGGTGATCCAAACCCTCTCCACGCTTCTGTGTTAGTACCGCTCCTAACATTACACATGATGCGTCAACATGGACATGAAACTCCTTGTCTCATTTCGGGAAGACTAGGATCAATGCAGAGGGAAATTTTTCTTTTAGTACATCTAGGCTCTTCATGCAGTCACCATTCTAGTAGAGCACGACATCTTTTTTCAACAACTTCTCCATCGGCGTGGTGATCTGGGCATAGCTTTTGATGAGCTTCCTGTAATACCCCATATGTCCCAATGTAGAGCGCAACTATTTGACACTTCACTGTGCTTCCAAATTTAGAATCACTGCAATCTTTGTGGGATCTACCATAAATCCCTATTTGCAAACCACATGTCCCAACAAGTTCCCAAAGGGAATGAGGAACGTACACCTCTTGAGGTTCAACGTGATTTGGTGTCATCAGCAGGTATCCAACATCAAGTGTAAGCTCTCTACATGGTTCTTAACCAATCCAAATATAGTCCAATCATGAAGATAAACCTCTAGGAACTTGTGGATATATTCCTTGAATGCTGCAACAACTATGCGCGAAAAAATGGTCGTTGCATTCGTCAACCCAAATGGAATAATAGTGTATTGAAAGCAGCCCCATTTAGTTGTGAAGGTTATCTTACTCCTATCTTCCGACCTGATTTTGATCTAGAGGTACCCTGAGAATCCATTCATGAAAGAATATGCTTCCTGCCCACTGACATTTTCCAATACTTTGTCTGTGATTGAAGTTGGGAATGGGTCACGTACACATGCGTCATTCAATTTTCTGAGGACCACGCCTATTCTTTTCTTGCCCTTCTGCTTCTTTTCCTGCACTACCATAGTGCTTACCCAATCGGATTCTTCCACCGGATCAATGATTCCAGCTGCAAGCATCTTGTCTAGCTCTATGAAGACCTTTTCATTGTACTTCGGATTCAAGCAATAAGGCCTTTGCATAACTAGCTTCACGTCGGGCTTTAATGTGATCCACATCATTACTAAATCTTTGGTTATTCCTTTTAAGTCTATGATGTTGGTTAGGAAGAGGTCCTAGTACTCGCAGAGTAACTCAGAGACCTTATCCATCGTCGCGTCATCCAAGTAGTCATCGATCGTTCCATACTTTGGTTCAACTTCCATACCAATGTTCACATGATTTGTCTTTACCGACGTGGTTATCTCAGGGTCTTCAATCAGTGGCCCTTGAACCTCACAATAGCCTTCAGTTCCTGGAATGATAACTTTTCGCGGGTCCTCGTCGTCTTCTTCAGTTTTTATGTTATAACACTCCACCGCGCAACTCAACTGAGTTAGCCAGTCAGGATGAATCAATTCTGTTGGATCCTGGGGTATTTTAATGATAGCTTATTTTATTGCTTGTAGCGCGTCATCAATAGTATTCCAAAAATGATCCTCAAACGTGAAGGTTAACATGAACCCTTCGTGCAAGATATCCCATTCACTCATGCCATGGCGAAGCTCCATCTCTATATACCAGTTCATGGGTATGAAATCTAGGCTATGATAGAACAAGTGCACCCACTCAGGTTGTGTCTCTTCCGCATAGACCTTTTTCCACTTGGTGAGGTTCACGCACGGATCATCATGTCTGTCATACTTGTCTGTTAGTCGCATTTGAGGCTTCCCAAGCCGTATGCACATCATTTTCTTGCATTCGCACCAGTCCTCAAAGCTTCCTTAGTGTGCCCCACCACCTCGCAGGTGTAGCACACAGTATCCATTTCAAAGCCTCGAAATGTTGTTGTTCTAGCACTTCTCTTTCGAATCTGTTCAGGAAAGCATATACCTTGCTTAACCCATCATAATTAGGTAGATCCCTTACTTTTTTTGAAATTTATTTAGTTTCATCTCTGTTGTTGCTCCCTACCAACAGGCCTAGATAATACCATGATCGAGTCATGTAGGGACACAATCATCACTCTATTGCCAACGAGCCTGTTCAATACCCTAGAGGAGTTACTTGCATCACCTCTCTGCACAAGAAGCCTTTCTCTTCTTTCACCTTGTTTATTTTCTTCATTTTTTTATATTTTCAAAGAACTGTGCATAGGCACTTATTTATTTTAGAGGTGAGAGGCATCCTAACTTATTGAGAGAAGAAGAGGTTGTCCCTTCAGAGAATTATGCTATATATACCTCTAACAATACTTTTTAAGGTTTTTCGCCTCACCTTACTCTAATTGACTAAGCCAATAATGGTTAAACCAAAGTAATAGATTAGAGTAGGAGGTACTAGTTAAGAGTGCAAGCGTTGTGTTTTCACCAAGACTCACTCTAAAAAAAAACATATTTTCCATTAGGGTGTCAGCGACTGAAGACAACAAGATCTTCATAAAGAGAGAGAGAAATAGATAGCCAAGTGTTGATAGATTTACAAGTCCCCTTATATTTTACCCTGCTTATCTTGAGAGCCACACACGGTCTCATGCAAAACTAAACCTATGGGTGCAAGATGAGAAAATAAATAGGAAAGCAAAGGACATAAGTAAATGAAAGAAAAGAAAACAAACAAGCAATGTAAACAAAGAAATCATGGAAACAAATAGAAAAAAGAAAGCAAACACTACTCCTACTCCTAAACTAAACAGTGCATGGGCCTCCTCATGTAAAGTGATATTTCCAATGCAGCCGTCATCGCATTTGTTGACCCATGTTGGTGAAGGTGTGGTTTATGAGAAAGGTAAGCATGTAAACCGACAAATAAGAAATATATAATAGTGAAGAATAGCATGCTTCAAGTTAAAAAATATCCACATAAAATAAAAGAATAAAAGCTTAAGATAAGAATTCTACGAACATATCATGGTTATGCATCACACTATGCACGGACGATCAACAAGCACACTCTTTTGACTGAGACAAATGAGAAAACATAGGAAATAATTACAACTTATGTTTAGCAAGAGTGCTTGTTGTATATGATTCCTCCAATGCATGAGCGATGGGATCATGTGGCTTAGGTGGAGGATGTGAATTCTGTGAACTAGTTTTAACTTCAATGTAAACAAGAGAGTGATGAGTACCCTTTGGTGTTTCATCAAATTTATGATATGAAGTGAAATAGACCTCAAAACTGTGAGGGCCTGACATAACCATCAACTCGAGATGAATTGTCTCAATAACTTGTGGGGTTTCACTTCATCACAGGAGTCTTATAAAGGTCAACAACGATTGAATTGACATCGTGATTGAATGAAGCAGTAAAGAGGCCAAGATATCCATGATCATAAAATTTGAAAAATTCATCGACATCCTCATCATGTGATGAATCATATAGAGGGGTTGATGAGAAGAAAGAATGTTCACCCCCTACATTTCTGGAAATGAGAGATGAAATATGGAGTGGATTTTCAAACATACATGTGTCCTCTCCACTATGCAATGACATACTGACATCCAGTGTATTCTGTGAATGATCAGAAGTAGATGCATCGGGAATGAATTATCACACGAAAAATTAACAATGGCAGAATCACCAAAGATGTTAGGGAAAAGAAGATGAGGTGCAGAAAGAAGGATGTCATCCTTCACCGTGGTTTCTTCTTCAAATTCCCACACACACTCATCATAAAATATAGCACAGCTTGGAACCTCAACACGAACTCTTTCAACAACTTGATCCTCATGAACAACAAGTAGGGAGTCTAGAACGAGAGAGAAAAACACATTTCAATCTGGAGGATCAACAAAACGCGGGGAGTGAGGTTGAGGGAACAAGTTCATGTGACAACCAACATCCTTGAAAGCCAAATCTACGCATAAATTGAGAGCAGGTGGGGTGGGAGAATGAGACAGTTCAACATATGGATGTGCACCTTCTCCAACCTCACACTAAGGGACTAGAGATATTAGATGAGATGAGGACGGACAATCACTTGTGACAACAACCTTGTCTGCCTTGGATTTAACATCTCTAACATTGAGGTATGTTGGGATGGGTTTGAATGATTCTAACACTTGTGGATTTTCAGATATGTGAAGAAGATAGCGAAATCTTTCATGAAGCAATTTCCAATCAATTTCATCCTCTAGGAGTTGAAATGCAATATTATAAAAGCATTTGAGAAATTGCAACAAATTCATTAGGAGCTTTATGTAATCCCATAATTTTTTTGTTAAGTGCTTTACAGTCAAAATGATGAAAAGCACGATTTATCTCTTCAACGAATTGGTGGAAAGAGTGAATAAATTTATCATGCAGTGTGTCACACCATTGCAATGGGTTCCCTTGAAGCGTGAATGTGAACAATGAGCAGGCCACATAATCCTCAGGGTCTTCCAAGGTATCATGTAAATCTTCGAAAGCATCTCTATGCCTAGGCCAATTTGTTTCACCTTCACCTTCATATGCGTATTGTGATGAGAGATCCCAGAACTGCCTCGAGACTTCAAAAACGTTTCCATAAGACATACATCATAGAGGTTGAACTGTAACATAAGTCATGATAGATGTGCAGGGATTCAAAACAGATTTTGAGGACTCAACTTGTCATCTGACCCTCCTTCTATCATGGACATGTTGATAGTTCTAGACCTACCAACATGTCAGGAGATATCCTTGGTAAGCAGCCCCAACTAGACCTCAGACTATTTGGAGTAGAAGTCCCAGCAGTGGGTAGTAAATCTATGCCTTGAATATGATAGCCTGTAGAGGTAAGCATGATATCCTTGACGAAAGCAAGTCTGTGACCTTTCATCAAGTTAAGAGAGATGCATGGGGAGGTTCTAACACACAGGGGGAAAAGGAAGTCTGCCCTTAGAAGTCTGTAATAGTACGCAGCTTGAAAGGAACGCACGAGCTGAATGACATCACAAGATGGATATAATAATAGTCGACAATCCAAAGTGATGGGTTATACCAAGAACACGAATTGGACAAGATTCATACAATCATATACGGAATAGTTCATACACAAATTTGTAATTTATAGAAGATACATTGCTAAAGTAACCATAATAGTCAAACTATAATAACAACATGTGCATGAAAATGTGGCGGCTCTATTATATTATATAAAAGTGAAATTTCCATCCATACATACAACCTTGACAATCACTAGCCCCAATAGTGGAATGTTACAGTCAACACCGCCTGCTCCTCGAAAGAGATGTACTTTCTCTACACTATGGAGAATCCAACTCTCAACACAATACTCTCCAAGCCATCTCTAACTAATGCCTAGAAAAAGCTTGGCTCCCAAAATCTTGTTCTATGAGCTATGAGGTTCTATTTATAAAAGAGGGTGGGGTGACCCTTGACATTCCCCTTTATGACTCTTGGACTACACTCATGACTATTCAACTTCATTACATAACTCTTTAGATTACATATGACTGTTTTCATTCCACTAATGACACTTGGAATTTCACTTTAGATCATGTTGACAATAATAATACATTTTCCACATATACCCATGTGGGACAAAAATAGGCTTGAATTAGCCAGACAAGACAACATTAAGACTCAGATGGTTGTAGAAGGACCAGCTCATCAACATCATCTCTATGATCCTCGGTGATGAACTGATGCCATTCTTGATAGTGTGCAATGGTTTCTGCTTACTCTTTGATGATGTCTTCCTGGAAACAAACTCTTTCCTCCATTGCTTTCGGGTATACTGATTTGGAACCTATGTTCAACTCGTTATGTAACATGCGCATCTTGGTCCTGAGCAAGGCCAGACCAACGATGTACATCTGTATGTTATCTACGTTGATCAAACTACAGGTCAAGCTCCAGTTTGACTTGGTTCTTCTCTTTGTCCACAGTGAGTGGTGGGCTCCAGTATTGTAGCAATAATGCTACAACTCCTGGAGCCTCCTATCTCTAATTTTATCAACCCGGTAGTTCGTAACAAACTTGGAAGCGACGGTGCTGTATGCACAAGTACTAGCTCTTGTCGCAGCTGTCACTTGGTCAGCTGGCACAAGTCCGCTAGGGCTCAAGCCAACTTCTATATGCTCTCAGAAGAAGCTTTCTAAATGATGAACGAAGGCTATCTTAAAGGAAATTAACCTACTTTGCAAGAATGAACTGAAAGCCAACCAAACATGGAAACCCTAGTAAACCCTAATCTGACTAGTTTAATCTCTATGATGCAATGGTGGGAGTGCAAACTTCTAGAAATGATGCCATTACTTCTAGTGATATGAGATGCATGAATTTAAACTACTTTCATTGAAGAGAACACATTTTTGTATTTTTGCTTAAGTGGTTGGAGTTATTATGACTTTGTTTCTTATTAGGTTTTGACTGTGCAGGGGTAGTTCGGAGGGAAGGAAGGCTGGAAAAAGGTCATGAAGGCTAGGAGAGGTTCCAGGGGATCTCCAACATCATTCCACGGAAGTCCACAACGTTCAGGTGCTTGGCAACCGAGGTTGCAGGCTTCTACAGGATGTCTGCAGGGGATCCTACAGGAAACTCAGGATTTCTACAGGAAGTCTGCTAACTTCTACAGGATGTTCTGCAGTTGGAGTTTTTGGTGATGGAGGAGTGTAGGAGCGGTATGGGTGGATAGGTAGGATGAAGAGGGAGCTAGTGATGGCTCAGGGACAGAGAGATGGGATGGAGAGAGAGTGGGTAAAGTTGGTTGGTGGATAGAAGGGTGGAAGCAATGAAAAGTCAAAAAGATGGAGCTACGTGAACAGTAGAAGGGTTGGAAAGCAAACGAGCTGAACAGAGGTTGGGTAGGTGGCTCTAGGTGCGGTTGAGAAGAAGAAGAAGATAACAGAGTGATACTACGCAGTGTAAATGAAACAAATCTGCACAAAACCGAGAATTCATCAACCTATCCTAACTGTGTTATTAAACCAACGAGCAGCAATGTAAATTGTGGAGAGAAATCGTGCATGGTGTTGGAACGAAAAAGTATTTCTGAAGATCAGAATGCATGGAAGGTTCTATGATTGAAACGAATTTGTTGCAGCTTGCATGAACATATAAGACTGAGTTTTTTGGTGGTTGGTACGGTCTACACCCCCAATCTCTAAACAGAGATGGCAGTGAGTGCACTGTCAACCTTTTCTTGGAGCTCTAATGAATGCTAATCCTCGTACTCTAATCTAAGCTATTGAAAGCACTTTAACCATAAACTAATCCTACTCAATCAAATTAAAGGAACTAAATCAACAGACTGTGTTTTTCAAATGCATGTCAAAGCAAAGAAATTAAGTGCTGAAAGGAAAGACAAGTAACAATACAAGGAAAAGGAGGTCTATTGCTCTCAGGTTGGGCCCTAACCTGAGAGCTATAGCTCCCTTAAAAACTCAGAATTGAATCCAAAGCTGCCTGCCTTTATTAAATAATCATGAGTCTAACAACATGCCAAAACTGGCTTACAAAGAGCAAAAACCGAGCTATAGCTCGTGCTTAGAAATTGCAACAGTAGTTCAAAAGTTCAAAAAGCTCCTATCAAAGGCTACGACCTCAATATTTATACATGATGAGGATCAAGCTGGCTTCCTCAATTAGTGGAGCTTGGCTGCCTAACTGAAAGTGAACTGCTGTTCCTGTAGAATCTGTTGGCTGCCTTTCAGCTCGGTGGGGATAGCTGTTGGAGCTTGGAGTTAGGGTGGAGATCACGAGGGAAGTCATTCAAGACTGTGGACAACCTCCCTATAAACCTGCAATGCCACCTTTGCTGTCTCCTTGTCTCCTTCTGCGTGGTCTTTGCTCCATTTAATGCCAAAAAAAACATGAAATCATCATGTAATAGCCACATAGATATAATGCCTGCCCTTCTTCCTACAAATAACACGAATATACTAATAAATGATGCATAAGTGATAAAAGATGAAGGGTTGAGCAAGGTTAGTAGGCCAAATGAGCCCAAATTGTTACCAAAAATTGGGGCTCATCAGTGAGCGTACCAATTTGATGGGGTTCCATACTTTCATACCAGGACATTCAAACTTCTGAATAACTATGTGTGCAGAGCCTCAATGCTGGTGATGAGCAACAAGAGTTCTTCATCATTCTGGATCAGACTCCTTATGCATGCTTTGTCCAAATCTACCTGTGGCTTAATCATCTTGTGAAAGTGAACAAGGGCTCCCCTATACCTCATTGTCCACATTTGTACATGATCAACAATGACATGTATATCTGTGAGTGTTCACGCTATCTTGGTGCAGCACTGCTGATGACCATGTAGATGGAAAACTTCCTTGTGCGCAGTGAGGAACCTATCATATATTCTCCACGTGATTGTCTCAAGAGTCGATACTTCAGAAAGTATCACTTACTTCATCTCTGCTTTGGTGGATCATCTTGATTATTCCTCTCTCTGCCTGGCTTCTTGCAACTGCTTAGACATGCACTCATTTTCTACTATCAAGAACTTCACACTCGATCTTGTGGCTTATATATAAGCCTTTGTAGCATCAGCCAAGGAAACTGGATGTCTTTGTACATCTGACATAATCACCTATTCTTCAAAGTGCATAGGTGATGCATGCTCATCCGGGGTGTGCGTTCTACATGCTTGTACAACTCTGTGTTGTGACTCATCAAAGGCTATGTTGTACACATTTGTTCCCAGATTATCCTCAAGGAGAATGGTATCCCCTTATTCACTTGGGACTTGCTCTACTACTGGAGCTGGTGAAGCCTGTGGGCTGACCTCAATTTCTTTTAGCATGAGGCCAGTGTCCCGATCCTATTCCGACTAGTCCATATACATGTCCATTTTTTCTACTATCGGTTCATCTCGCTGAACAAGTTCCTCTTCCTATGGTTGCTCACCCTTTTCCTCATCTGCTGCTAGTTAAAATTATTCAATCTATATTGGTGTGGTTTATGCTGCCTATGTACCTTTCACGTCCTCCTCTTCCTATTCCTATTCATGCTGAACTTCCATCTCTATTTTGTGTAGCTCTTGTTCTTCTTTGAGCTTCTGCTCTACTTCCTAGAACTTCCTTTCTGATACTTCCATTCTTTTCTTCTCCCTCTTTCTTGGAACTACTCTCCTGTCGCATTTTCACCTCTTTGCATCTATATCCAAAGATACTATTTGCACAAGTGGGTCTTCCTTAAAATTGTATCTATGCTCTGTCTCTGTGCTTTCGGTAACCTTCCTCTTGCCTTTGTCTTGCACAATTTTCTTTCTTGTTGTTGCTCCCTATGTTGCTTCTTCCTTGAGTTCTCCTAGCCACTCTACTGCCATGTTGACTGGTTCGTTGAGCCTAGAAGAGTTATAACAATATCTTCATGGGTATTCCTCTAGCAAATGACATATCCCATGGATCCAAGAATAGTACAGTCTCGCATAGTGGTCCCTGCATAAGCCATGTGGATCATACGGATTGAAAATTTTCATGCCGAACTTAAACTTCTTGAAGTCCTCGACCTCGACATACAGTTCTTTAAAACTATCAATCACATACATCCCAATTTGAAAAGGAATCATAGGCCATGTTTCCTTCTTCTTCCTCTGCAATCTAGTTGATAATCTTGTCGAGGTGTGGTATGCAACCTTCTGCATGACTAGCTTGTCCTTAGAAAACCTCGAAACCACATGCAGATCCTTCTTTGTGTTGTACATATTAACGAAGGTGCCATCGGGTGAGGCATATAAATATGTAATTTTTGGTAACTCCTTCATTCCTTCTTGGGACATGCAAGGTAGATATTGTTCAAAGATCATCGTGTATAGAGGGGCGATGAAATTGTTAGATAGTCCATCCATGACTCCTCAGTAGTTGTAGTCTGAGAACAACCTACAACATATGTTAACAACTTTCTCTAAAGGTTTCCATGCCCAACCCATGCCAAGAAATTAATGATGGGCATAGATTACATCGAGCAGGTAGGCAGACATGAAGAATCTTGCTTGTTGATACTTGGGCAAACTTCGGGAATTGGATACATGCAATTTCAGTTAGAGAGCCAACATGTCGGACCAATTGAGAGGTTTTCCTTCACTTTCGATTCGATCCAACATAGCAACCCAAACCTGCAAGAAGGTCTCCATACTCCCTTCACCATACAAGTAACATGCGAAGATGACCAAGAATTAATAACCCTTTTTGAGTGTGTTAGTCTTGTATATCTGGTTGGGTGTCATCCTAAACTTTGATAGCTTCCTTACCCAACACTACAAGATATCTCTTGTGTTCACACTGCTGTTGGGAGTGTAGAATGGTGCATCCATCTTGTTCACCAATTATGGAAAATGGTACATCTGCTGATAATCTTTCATCCTGAAGTAAGCAAGCTCTACTCCACTGACATTTCTTAGTTTCATCATCTTAGGATCAGTGTGTGAGAGAATCCACTGGATCACGTCTGTGCACGGGAAGGTGGGATACCTGCATGAAACCTTGTACAATCCTAATTTATGAATATTGACATAAAATTGATGCTCCTCCAAATTCTCCTCAAAGCTATCTGGGAATATAGTGTTGATGTCTTGTCATGTGATCTTGATGTCTTTCTGAATCAACAAGTGTGTGTTTGTGTACATGGACAAGATCATAGACCCTTGCTCAACCACATCTCCAGTACTGCTTTCAACTGTGTCTTTCGATCCATCTCTCTTGGAGGCCATGATACATCTACTGCTGAGAAGCTTCTCAAAAATTTGTGGTACCTAGGGATAGAGAAGACACTCACGGAAAGACAATTTCATCTAAAAACACGAAGCATCTCGAGCATCAATTGAGCAACAAACTGGTGACTGCTAGGAAAGATTCCACAACATTTACTCTGGGAGGTTGGGAGACTCCTAGCTAGAATTTCACATTGCACTGCCTCAACTACCAGTGACGTAAACTGCTAACTGGAACTGTGTAATGCACAGTCTAGTGAGGTGCACTACTCATTGCAATTGTGTGATGTGCAGATCAGTTAGGTTGGGTTGATGGCTGGAACTGCGCAATGCGCAGTTCTAGTGGGTAAGGCTGGCACACTACCTCCCAGAATTGTGCACAACATAGCTAGGAGCCAATGTGGGTAGCCTCTGTACAATTCTTGGAGGCTAGGCAAAGCCTTGATTGCCAAGAATGTGTAGTGCATGCTGGAGAAACAATATATGGGCCAAGACAACCCATATCTTCCTAATGGAAACCTAAAAATTGCAAGGACTGAAAGTATGCGCAAAGAAGAAGAAAATATGAGTGAATAGACATGCATGCAATTCAGGTAAGTGCAAAAATCAGTCAAATAGCAAAACCATGAAGCTCATGAAGAGAGTTGTCACAACGATGACTATTAGTATAGAAACAATGTTATACTAGCAACACTAATGAAATGTAATGCAAAACTTGAAACAACACTTCTACAAATTAAAACACATTGAAACATCAATGATCATTCAATAAAACAAAGGAAACAACACTCATACTAGACAAAAGGTAAAAAGCGATAGAAAAATGACAAAAGGCATGAAAAGTAAAACTTACCCAAAAATATTTTGTTGGCTATGTTGAAGGTTCTTAGATGTCTTAGGAATTCCAAAATGCCAAGATTGAATGTGAAGAATGAGATATGAGGTTTCGTTTAAATAGATTTGGTGAAATTAGGGTTTATGACATGCAAGCCACAAATCTAGGAAAAAGAAACACTTGGCAGGGAGTTTCAAAAATTGAATTTTCATATAACTCCCACTACTAAAAATAGATCCCTAAAATCTAGGGATTTTTTTCACTCATTTTATTTTCTTCTTTTTCAGGAAAAGCTTTTCGGCATGAAAGGAAGGATTGCGCAGTTCCAGAGGGAACCGAGAAAATTCTGTGTAGTTTCTGGGTTGAGTGGCCCTGACTGGACAACCAACTCTGTGCAATTTTCTATAGCAGTCCTACTGGTGAGTTTTGCATATTTTTGGAGAGAAGTGCAGCTGGCCTCAGTTTCTATGTGCATTTTTGGAGAGCAGTGTCGGCTGGACTTCTATTCACATTTCTGGAGAGCAGTGTCGACTGGCCTACTCTGCGCAATTTTCAGAGCAAGGCTGGTTGACTTTCTCTACACAATTTTTGAGTGCAAGGCAGTTGTTGGGCTGCTATGTTGAATTCCTGAGGAGAAGACAAATTTCCCTCCACGATGGCGCAGTTTTTCCCGACAACCAATTGACCGGATGTAAACCAAGTGTTTGGTCAGCTTGTGGTTGACTAACGAGACAAGTGATTGAACACAAGCTCTTAAGCATCATATGCAATCAAATAAATACAACTACATGATCAATGCATGATAAATTCTATGATCTTGTGGAGGGATGCTCTAAAACGAAGCAAATGAAAAATGTTTCAAGTGTTATTTCTGGTTCATCTTTGTATTTATCACTATATCTGTAATTTGTTGCGTTCCTCTTTAAATCCAGATAAAGCTCCACTCACTATTTTTATTTAAACATGGGGATTTCATAATACAACAAACTAGATATCATTTTGGGGATTAACCACTTAGAGTAGATCATTAAAATATCAACATATGCATGAAAAATAGTCTCATCTAACCAAAATTCTCATGATTTTAGATACCCATATAACACTCATTGCATCAAGTGATGGTCATAGAGGCAAAGAAGTCGGATTGATACTAGTGAAATAAATCACATAGCATCAATCATCACCTCTATGACTTGCACCCAATAACTAGGACTTCCAAATAGGTCTCCCATCACAAGACTCCTTTGGCTCAAAAGTTCTTAACTATGTAATTTTTCCCACAATCAACCCACTTAGCTTGCTACCCCATTTTCAAAACATTATCAAGTATTATGCCATATAAATTATTCAATTAAATCTCTCACAATTTAATGACTAACTTTACTCAAACCATGCTTAAATGAAAATAGTTCTCTTTTTTATATGTAAATTTAATGAAAACTAGAAATATCTAAATAAACTCACTTGTAAATTTAATAAATAATTTCACAAATACATTCCTTTCAAGTATCATTTTTATAAAACTAAATATATAAATAGTTATTTCCTTATTTTATTCTACATGTTGTAATTATTTATCCTTTAACATTACAATAAATAAGCCACAACAATCTATCATGTGAATGTCAAAATTTTCCTTATAATTTACTTAATTACTTTGGTTTTGTATAATTACGAAATGAATTTATATATAATCATATTTTAGGTTTGAGTGTTAAATTTTTTACATTATGAGAACGTTTGCCATTCAATTGATTATATCTTAACATATCCTCGATGGGGGGTGATAGTACGACAACTAATTTCTCGTAGGTGTATTAACGACAACGATGTTAAATGTGGTGTTGAAAATCTCTCATAACCCTATTTTTCCAATCATCATTATAATTGATATGTGTGTTTTTGTATGGTGAAAGTATCGATGACCCTCAGTTCTAGAGCTAGGCTCTACACTTGGGCTTGCATGGAATGCACGTTGTGTCTCCACACTCCATGTACTTTAGATCACCTATCAAGGTCCTCTCAGATTAATTATTTGCAACTGGTGTCTAGTGGTTTTATTTGCTCTGGGAGCACGGGTAAGGTCACTCTTATTATTTGCTTAGATATAGCATGCTCCTTCCATGATTGCTTGGTTAGAGGAAGAGAACTCTTTGAAACATAGATAATGCTCATTTATGAGCTCATCATGCAACATTTCCTTGGGATGGTTGAGCTATGGTTTAACCTATAGCCTTGGACTTTGTTTTGTAGGTTGTATGGTGTTCACTTCATTCATCGTACTTATCTCATCATGTCTGCAATGCATTATATATGCTTTAAGTTACTCACAAGGTAGCGAAAAAGTGGTCATTTTGTTGTGGTGGTGGTCATTCATCGCTTGGAGGCTCATGCGTCTCTATACAAATGGTGCCTAAAGGATATGGTCTTAAGAGCACTTGAAGGTCAGTTATCACTCAATACCCTCAATTGGTTGCACTAGGACTCTGCTAAGGTTGTTCTCATCAATGGGTTTCACATTGTGTTTTTATCATTTGCAGGCACAACCTCAGGACTATTCAAGCCTTTTTCTTTCTCAATGTTCTTTTTTCCTCTTTTACACAACTCGGGGATTGGTGCATTCTTCAAATTGGACGTAATTTTACCCTTGAAATCTATCCAAACCTCTGACCGTGTTGGGATTTCATTTAAATGTTTAGTGCTTGTCTGTGGGGTTTGGTACTTAGACACATTTTCCAATTGGTTCTAAAATTGATTACGGTCTTCTCAATCTTTGTTTTTACAAATTGTGTCAATTCTAGTTACTTCACGTTCACAATTATTTAGGGTCTTTGGGCATCTTATACAGTCATTAGATTGGGCTTATGATAGGTATCAATTACTCATGCTCTGCTTCCGTACATATTCCTTTTATTCTATGGTTAAGTTTTCTTTCTAAATCTTGGTGGGATTGCACTCTTGGCATGCCACTTGTCAGGTTGTTATTTGTTTATCTGTGTCTATTAGGAAGCCGTTTTTTTGTAGGTATTACATGGCTCCATGCCAAATATTACCCATCTGGTGGGGTGGTACTCCTGAGGTGTCTTCCTCAAGACGCATGCATCTTACTCAAGACACAGACATATTTTTGGGTGGGAATCAACTGCATTTTGATGCTACCCCTCTTAAGGTTAGTTAGGAAATTCTAAATCTAGAAGCTAGCCTATTTGGAGATCACAAATATTTCTCTGATTTAGAGATAGGTGGAAGAAATTTAAAATGGGTGTTGGATCGAGGAAAGTTTAGGAGAAGGAAACTTTATTTTCTTCACTCCATCACCCACATTTGTCAAATGGAGACGCTGCTCAGCATTATCATCTATGGAAAGCAAATGATAACTACAAACTCTTTGCTAGCTAAGAGAATATTAAAATAATATTGCAGAATATCAGATATAATCTTGATGATATAGAGGTAAGGCTGAGTCATTTGGAAGGTTTTATGGTTTTAGATTTAGACACTAATTGAAATGACCATCAGACAGATGCAGTAATCATTATTGCTTCGTCTCTCAACACTATTCATGTAAACTATGATCTCCCTATGAACACTACCTATGCAAACTCTTCTCTGCATTTGTGAGTCACCATTCTAGACTAAAATGTCCACCAAGCAATTAGTTTTAGTCTTGAAGTTTGTAGGAATTTACCTTATATAGTTATTGTAGTTTATCTTACTATTTTTGTATGGTTTTTGTAAGTCTATAGTCCATAATCATATGATTTTTTGTATGTCTACGAACCATAGTCTTCTCGATATTTTGTCAAGTAGTTACTTTTAGATAAGTTTGTTGATGGTAGTCTACTCTATGGATCTTGTATTACTAGTGGACTCATAATTCTCAAGGTCTAATGGAATGAAGAGCTCTCACTTTCACATGTGACATCTTCTGTAATATTTTTTGCTATCGATAGAAATACATGGATGAAATTTACAAGAAAGAAATAATATCTCAATATAAAAATAAAAAATAAAGTAATAGTGAAGAAAAGAAAGTATATTTAAAGTAATTTATGATATTTATGGAAGAGTGGTGAGTGCCAGTATTGCAACAAGAACGCTGCAACTCCTAGCTACCAACTTTACTTTTAACAACTCGGTAGTTCATAAAAAACTTGGAAGCGTCAGTGTTATATGCACAAGTACTAGTTCTCACTGCAAGTTGTCACTTGGTCAGCCGGTGCGAGATCACTAAGAGCTTAAGCCAACTTCTATAGATTTCAGAAGAAGCTTTATGTGTGATGAAAGAAAATAAAGATTACTTTACAGATGCTATTCTAACTGTAGAAAGGAGAAAGACTGGAATGTAAAGAAAAACTTAATAAACCTTAATTAACAAGATAATTGTACTTTTGCCAAAAACACTATGAAAACCATGAAAGGAATGCCATTACCTACTCAAGGAAGTAAACAACATCTAACTATTCTATTTCTGGAAGTAAATAAGCAAAAAATATATTTTTGGATTCTTATGTGTTTTTATGTGAATTTAACATGCATCTAATTTATTGTGTGTGAGTGTGGCATCAAACAGGTGGCATTAGAGGGCGGTTTTGGAGCTTGGGAGGATGTAGGATGGTGTGGATGGGTCCTAGGAGGTATTAGGTGGTCTTTTGGAGGTTTTTCCCACACTCGGCCTTCAAAAGAAAGCCTACAGGAAAAACTACAGGAGGACACAGAAAAACTACGGGAGGAAAACAAGGAAACTACAAGAGGCCTACAAGAGGAGGTTGAGGGAAATTTTCGTTGTTTTGAGGGTGTGAGAGTGGGTGGAAAAGGTGGATGAAGGTTGGAATGAGGTGTAAGGGAACCTAAGGTCTACCATGAATCACCAGGAGAGAGAAAAATGATTGGGTTTGCTCAAGGAGAGAGGAAGAAGTTCAATGAAAATGAAGGAAACTAGGGCAGAATTGAGGTGAGATCTAGGAGACCTATAGGGCATGGATCAGATGGAGGGTGTGATTTCTGGTAAGCTTACCTACTGCTGGAAGAGGTATGCTGCATAGAAACTAACAGTCAACCAAGAAAATCAAGCAACCAATGAAATAAGTGCATCCTAGGAAAAATAGAGTTTTGCATTAAAATGGCCTAAACTATGATGTATAGAAGGAAATGCTGGGAAATGATGTAAGAAAGGAAAGAATGCAAAAGGATTACTACAAATCAAGAAGTGAATATGATTTGGAAGATCTAAAGCAAAGAAAAATTGGATTATCAACCTACTAGAGAGATGCAAACACTAGAAGTCCTAAGAATAAGGAAAATCTGTGTTTTTGGGGTAGCAAGAGAATGTTTGCCTCAAATCATGGTCCCAGAGGCAGGAAGAGAGGCCAAGGCATTGTTGCTAGCCTTTTGAATCTTCTCTGATCACTGCTTAACTTGCTACAGAAAGAACAAATGGAATCAAGATATTAAATCATTAAAAGAAACCTATTCTTCACCATAAGATAAATACAACTAACAACAAACTAATCTACAAACTAAAGTAAAGCATATAAATACAAATAAAGAGAAGCTTGACTACTTTTATTGGGCCCTAACCCAATCAGCCCTCTAAGGTAACTCAGTGCTAGCTCAAAAAGGATTCTATCTTCAGTATCAAAAATTAGCAAGATTACATAAAATTGTCATAAAATAATAAGCTCGAAATTTGAGCAGAGTTTATACAAGCAAAAAAAAAGTCGACCCTAGTGAGGCCCTAGGTCTCTCTACTTATATATCTGAAGCTACCAACAGCTTCCTTAAAACCAAGGAGGCTTAGCTCCCAAAACTCAAGATAACTATCAATCATCTTCCACTTGCTCAGCTGCCTTCCAGTGCATGATTTGGCTGCTTGTACTCTGAGCTGAATGAAGGGGAATTCGAAGTGAGGAGCAATAAATGAGGGGGATTTCCTACTATAAGTCCTCTCCTATATCTACTTCAAGTTATTGCTGCAGTTTGACCACTAGATCCTTGACTTTGACCTCGAAATCCATCAATAATCTGCATTAAATACATGTTAGACCACATGGTATAATAGCTAAATAAACTCACCCTATAAGCATAAATATAATCAGAAAATCATACAATAAGTTAAGAGAATGGTTGATTTGACTAGGTTAGGAGGTAAAAAGAGCCCATATAAAAGAGAATGGTTGATTTGACTATGTTAGGAGGTAAAACGAGCCCATATAATTACCCATTTATGAGGCTCATCAAAAAGATGTTGTAAGGTTATATTCAGTGGTGTAAACATTTTGACTAGGTCACGTAACATAAAAAATAATTTAAAATACAATAAAAAAATAAAAAATCTAAATAAAATTAATAATATAGTTATTAACTAAAAAAATTTGACGAGATTAAATTACATAAAAATAAAAATAAAATAAATATTTATAATTATTAATTAACTCAGTTTTGATACATGTTAACTCTTCACCTATCAAATTTTAAGAGAGACCAAGTCTCAAATTTATTGAGATGTAAACCTCTTTTAGAATAAAAAGAGATTTGATTTCTCTAAAACTTTGGTAGATTCTGAGTTAAAATACATATAAACCGGTGAATAAAAATGTAAAACACCTAACACAATTGATAATTATTCATTTATAATTAGTGTCACATCCACCCTCAAATCAAATGTAAGTGACAGGCTTTTATGAAATCTTGAAATGTTATCACGTGCCCTATAATTCATCGACGTTTGGAAGATGACGTTCTGCAAGAGTTCTGAAAAATCTTGATTGTCATGGTCTGAGATGAAAGCATGACCCGATCGGAAAAAAGCTGGCTTCCAGATGGTACAGACTATGACAAATAATAACACTGGCCTGTCAGGTTGAATTATTGAACGTATATGCTTTTATGGTATCATGTGCGGCAGAATTAATTGACGTTGGGAAGACGACGTGCGACTGAAAACTGTAATGAACAAAGATGGAAGAAAAAACTTATTTCAAGATGGAAGATGAGGAAAGCAATTGCCATGGCCTGCCAATTGAATTATTAAGAGTCTATCTTTTTCGTTTGTTTTTCTATATGTTTTTTCGTTTGCTTGTACTATATCTTATGTTAATTCACTTGGTCAGAAATGGCGTTTGGCAAGCATGGAATAAAATATAAATCACAATACTGTGCTTTCATATTTAATCTCATTGTCATCATTCCCTGAACAAATGACAAAATCCGATGGGAGGAGGACTAATATGAGAGCGCGTGCCTTGAAAATAAGAAAGATACAATGATGGATGGTATCATTGTCACCACTCTCAACAAATGGCAAAATCCGATAGCAGGTGAACTAAAATGAGAGCATGCTCCTTGTAAATCAAGGAAGAAACAATGAAGGATGGTATGATTTTGTGCCTTGAAAAATAAGGAAGAAACAATGTTGCAATGTATGATTTTGTGAGGAAAACTCAACATCGAATTATCCTAGAGTATATGTTTAGTTTAGTCAATTATATTATGATTTTTAAAAATAAATATTTTCAGTATTATATTTGATATTTTTTTCTTTATTTTATATTATGTTTTTTATTTTAATTGTATTTTAATATATGTATTTAGTTTTAAAGAGGTTTAAAATAAAAACATTTTTAAATTTCATTCAGAATATATTATGTAAATTATTTTTAATTTCAAATTTACTACGTGATGATTAATAATTTTTTATTTGAAATGTTATTTTTTTTAAATAATAAAATATTAAGGAGAGATTTATATATTAATGAATAAAGACCATGATATATTTAAATTTAACATGAATTTATCATAATTTTACAATTATGTGGTGAAGGCTTGAAAGGATTTGATGGTTAAGATTATTTCTTGACTTAAATAATTCAATTTTTGTTATAGGGTAGGTCTTTTGTACTACAAACAAAGGAGTTTCATATACCAATCAATCACAATTAATTTGGTTCTTATGAGACAAACAAATAGGTCTCATAACTATGCAGTTTTCCCCTACAATCAAACCCACTTAGCTTGCTACTACATTTGCAAAACCTTACCGACTATTATACCATAAAAATTATTCATTTAAGTTTTTCCCAATTTAATGAATTACTTTACTCCACTCATATTCAAATGAAAAAAACTATCTCTTTTATACATAAATTTAACTGAAACTGAAATATATAAATAAACTCACTTATAAATTTAATAAATCTTTAACAAATACTTCATTTTTAAATGTCTTTTAGATAAAACTAACTATAAAAATAGTTATTTCCTCATTTTTTCTACAAGTTATAATTATGTAGCTTTAACATTACAGTAGAAAACAGTCTATGGTATATCCTATGAATGTCAATTTTTCCCTAATAATTCACTTAATTACTTTTGGTTATGTATAATTACTAAGTGAATTTATATAATCATATTTTAGATGGTATGATACATCTTATGAATGTCAATTTTTTCCTAACAATTCAATTAATTACTTTTGGTTATGTATACTTACGAAGTGAATTTATATAATCATATTTTAGATTGAGTGTTAATTTTTTGCATCAGAAGAATTTTTGCCATCCAATCGATCATATCTCGACATAAAAATAAAAAATATAGTAGCAATGAGGAGATCAAAGTATATTTGAAGTAATTTGTGAGATTTATTTTATCTACTATGACAGCGTATTTACACCTAAGACAACTGGTAATTAGTCATTTATGCTTAGTGTCATATCCACCATCAAATGATAAAGTAACTTCACCATAAGTGAGGAGCTTTTATGAAATCTTGAAATGATATCATGTGCCCTATAATTCATCGACTTTTGGAAGATGTTCTACTAAAGTACAGAAAATTCTTTATTGTCATGGTCTGAGATGAAACCATGACCAGATCTAAAAAGTTCCTGCTTCCAGATGGCATAGTATAGACTATGAGAAGTATTTTCTTAGGGCCAGATGGAGAGTTGAAATTGAAATTTTAAGCAGACTTACTTGTTAAATTTTACTGTTTTCACACTTTTTCAGGACTATTTACAGTTTAACTAAAATGTTTTGATGGTTTTGCAATTTCTTTAACTATATTGGACTAGCAAAAAAATTGGTACTATATCTTACGTTAATTCACTTTGGTAGAAATGGCGTTCCATAAGTATGGAAGATATAAATCGCAATGTTTTGCTTTTATAGTCAAACTCAGTATCATCACTCTGTGAACAAACGATAAAATCCAATGGCAAGCGGACTAATATGAAAGCATGTGCCTTGCAAAATAAAGAAGAAATATGGATGGTATGATTGTTTTCAGGGAAAGTCGTTTGCACCAGTTGGTATTGTTAATTCTTTGGTAGAAATGGCGCTTAGGCAGTATGGAATAACATATAAATCACAATAGTGAGATTTTATATTCAATATCATTGTCATCACTCTATGAACAAATGGCATCGAATGGCAAAATCCGATGGCAGGTGGACTAATATGAGAACACGTGCATTGAAATACAAGGAAGAAACAATGACTGATGGTATGATTCTGTGAGGAAAACACAACATCGGATCATGACACAGTATATTTTTACTCAAATATATTATGATTTTAAAAGTAAACATGTTTTTATAAATGTTTTATTATTACGTTTATATTTTTTCTATTGGTTTATTTTCTATTATAATTTTTGCTTGAATTATATTCTAATATATGTATTTAGCTTTAAGGATGTTTTAATAATTTTTTTTAAAGTTTGTTTTTAAACTATTATTAGTAAATGGATGGTGATTCGAAACTCCATAGTGGTCTAGGTAGGATGAGTGTTATTCCCAGCCATAAAATAAATTCTACAAAATAGTCCATTTGTACTATATCCCCACATCTTTAAGAAGTGATTTTTAAGAAAGAGTAGGATCAAAAGGCCGCAACATAATTACTTGTCGGTATCGAGTTGCATGTATGATTTCCTTGCTAGTTTTGGTATGCATGATACATGCATGAGTATATTTGGTTCTCTTGATGTCATTGGCATGAGTTTTCCACGTGTGATAATGGTCTGAGCTTTGTATTTCCATTTTCAGATAGCCATGGTGTGATGGGTTTCTTTCATTTGGTTGAGCTTTGGATTTTCCAATGGTTTTGAAACTGGGTGAGGTGGTCTGAGGAAAATTCCCAAGGGCTTAAGACTCCCTTGACTGACAATGACGTTATTGTGATAAAACGTGAGGGTGGAGACAGGAAAATTACTCAAGGTATTAGCGAAGAAATCTAGGAGGATCCAAGCTTGTTTAAGGCTTAGTGAACCCTTGATCGATCTTGGTAGGATTGCGGTAAATCCTGGTAGTGTATGTTTTTGTTTGGGCCTAGGAATTCCTTGACTCATAATGGCAGGATTGTGGTAAAGCCTGGTTGTGTAGGTGCTTATTTTGGGCATAGGAATCCCTTTATCGGTTTTGATGGCATTGTGGTAAAGACTGAGCATGTCTAGTTATTTCATTGCGAGTCCCACATTCATGTTTGGAATATGGCACAAGGGTGATTGGCTGAAAGAAATATTTGGTTCAATCCAATCTATGGTTGGATCATATGTCGAAGTCCCTGACTTGGTTGGATTTTTCATATGTTGTTAAGAGCTCTTTTCCTCTTGTATTTTATGAGTAAATATAATTGTTATGATGTGGATTTCATGGTTTTTTATCATTGTTATTTTTCTAGTTATATGTTGGGTATAGACATGGTTTCATGGTAGATTATAGTTATGGGTCTTAATATTTTTTGATTGGTAAATGAATGGTCATTGAATGCATGAATTAATAGATGCTATTGCAGCTATTGTACTAAGAGGGAATTAGACCTTCTTAATGATTTTCAAATAAGCATGAGACCTATATGTTCAGATGTGACTTCTTGATCTGTAGATTACATGTGCACAATGTGTTTGACGAAATATATGTCATAGTTAGGCCTAGTTAGGTCAAGTTCTTCGCTACGTTTTGCATTAATGGATTTGTCCTTGTGACATTCATAATTCCATAAATTTATATCAAGTTCTTGGTAGAGGTCTGGATACTAGCCCTAAAAAAGTGGCTTAGATTCTAGGATCGCATGCTCAAAATTGGGAAATATGGACTACAGTAATTGGGAGGCAAGGTTATCCATGTCACTGTAGGGTTACACTCATTAGATTTCCTTGTTATGCAAGCGACTGAGAATCGATGTCGCTAAAAAGGCAAGTTAACTCAAGGTTTGGGCACCTAGAGTGGTGTTTAATCTCCTGTGGGTCCTCTAATTCTTGAGGAAGGTCAATAAGGTTTATTTTTGTCAATTCCATTCCTTAATGTAATCTAGGAGGTCAATTCATGTCATAGTATCCCTCGGCTCATGTTTACCATAGACAGCCGATGAAAGTGGGTAGATATAGGAGGAGTGGTTATAGATTGGTATTAGAGCTCCCAGGTTTAACACTTGGATTGGATGGGCATAATGTGTTAGTCACACATGCATGTTAATTGTATATGTGATTGTTATGCATGTATTGCAATAGACATTATTATAGTTTGTGTCATCATTATGATAATTTGTTGGCTAAGATGGAGTAGGAGATGAAAATTATTAGAGCAACGTTGCAGCACTAGAGCTCGAAGTAAGAGTAAATTGTCATACAAGTTTGTATGTTGGGCATGTTGGTATGATGATTAATGGTTGTATATGCATTGTGGCTATATACATGTCTATAATTGTATTGTAGTTATGGTTATATGCATGATAGATGCTAGTTGTTTAGTGTGGTCATATGCATGCATGATGAATATTCCTGAATGGTAGTAACTTATTGTTATATGCATTGTAGTCATATGCATGATGATTATGGTCATTACATTCAAGATATTGATGTTATACCTATCTTGTTAATCTATATTGGTCTGCGAATATGGAGTTTGAGCTGATATATTTGTGATATTGTGTAGTGCTAATCCGGATTGATTTGTGCAGATGTGATAGCCTCCCTTGAGATACATTGACGTATAAGTTTTATTATGTTGTCTATTTGGCTGATATTACAAGATATGTTTATAGTTTCTTTGAACCAAAGGCAGGCAAGTGGCACCAAAGTCTGCTCCCCAAAACCCACCGTTGATCTGTCTCCTTCCTATCCATCAGTCAAAAATCAACATGCGTGGAGGTGAAGCCCGCAGAAAATCCCTTACGCTGCTCGATCAACATTGATCGTTGATCTTTTCCTTCTGATCCAACAGCTGGTGTCCATATCGCTCAGCTTAAAAGCCCTTTGAATACTGTGCGATGAAGGCCGTTTGCTTTTCCCATCCTCTACCACATGTTTCTTCCTAAGTGGAACTGCTGGCTTTTCATAAAAACCATCTTTGATTTGGATGGTGCCTGATGAAGGTGGTAAACCATTAGTAGTTTTATCCTTTCAGGCCCACCAACTTGCACGCCAAAAGGTGGTTGTTGATCTTCCCCCTCGGAATTTGACGGCCACAATCCAAATTGGACCGCAGATTACCCAACAATGAAGGCGGTAATCACTTTTCATCCACCACCATGCATCGCTTGCTAAATGGCATCGCTTGTCCTCCGAGAAAACCACTCCCGGGTCAGAGGGCGCCCGATGCAGGTGGTATATCTCGAGTAGTTTTTGACCTTGGTTTTCTTTTCCTTTGACCTCCAATGCATTGCACGAGGAAGACATATCTGGAAGGGTGGCCTCTTGCATGGAATGCCTTAGGATTGGTGTTGGCGCTCTGTGGCATTCATCTTGGTAGCACATTCTCTCATCACTTCTACTTTTGCGTAGATTTCGCTTGTATTGATTTATGCCTGTGTTCCTGCTTCCAGAAGCACCCTTAGAGAACCAACAATGCATATCCTCTGATAAACTGTCTGATGTGAACTTATTCTTCATTGACATGAAGTAAAATTTTGTCTCTTGATTTGTTTTGATACTGTTGTCTGTCAATGAGGGCCTGAGATGAGAATTCCTCCTTCATCCTATCATTTGTTACCTCCTCCCACCAGTAGCACAAGTCGATATGCTTGTTTCAAACCCCCTCATTAGAAAGCCAGTCCACTACTTTGTTGGCTTCCCTGCGGAAATGTACCAACCTAAGAGTTATTAGCACTCTTAGGTGTGATTGGATTCTTTGGTAGACTTACAGAAGCCGCCAGTGTCTTGAGATTTTCTATGGTGTTGCTCCAACGTTTATCCTCTTCAACAAATTAATGACTAATTCCAGGTCAGCCTCAATGATGACATTATGTATGTTGTACTTGAGTTTTATTTTTGAGAATAATTCCATCGCCATGAGGTTAGCCATATTGTTGGTTTCTTTTCCTAGATAACTGTGGAAGATGACCTGTATGTTTCCTTCCTCATCCCTCATGACCCCTCCATAACCTGCTTCTCTCGGATTTCCTTTCAAGGCTCCATCTATGTTAAATTTTAAAAAACCTAGTGAAGGGGGTTGCCAGAAAGCCTTTTCAGATGAGGTATTCTTGTGATCTGCATAGAACACCATGGGAGATGAACCTTAAGCTATAACTTCTCCAGGATTCTGGCTTCTCTTTGTCTTATGAGTTTTCTGGTGGCGTCACCTCTAAGGATATGAACAGTCTCTTTGAGTTGCTTAAGGGTTAGCTTTAGGATGCTGCTTGTCGGGCTTGCTTTATCCTTGAAAATCCTGTTGTTTCACTCCTTCCAAACATTCCAGATTAGTAACCTTGGGGTCAACACCCAGGTGGAGTTTACTATCTCATTATCTAAAAAAAATTCCACCAATTTTTCAATGTAGCAATGATGTCATTTACATGTCTGTCTGTTTTCTCAAAGACATCTCCAACCTAGTTCCAAAGTGTTGTAGTGAATGAGCATCTATTCAAGAGATGATTAGTGGTTTCTTCCTATTGTCCACATAGGTGACATCTTGAGGGGCCAATAAAGCCTCTTTTCCTTAGGTTATCCCGTGTCAGAACCTTGCCCTGTTGAACCAGCCACTTGAACAATTCTGCTTTCATCCAATGAGGATTATCCCAGAGTTCTTCCCATGTCTTATTAGTGTTTGGAAAGCTACACCCTTTGTCTATCATTTTGGCCTCATTAAGCATGAAGAGACCCGCCTTATTCTTTCCAAAAGACCGTTAAGGGCTATAGTTTGATTATTCATCATGCCCATTTCAATGTAATCTGGAAGTTTCCATATTTTCCATTTCCCATTATTCCTTGATTGATCCCAATAGTCACTTACCCTCCTTAATCCTTTGTTGATGGTATCTATGTGAATGTCTACTAATTCTTCACTGTAGAGATTGTCCTCCTACTGCCAATTTTCCTCCCAGAACTAGGCCAAATTTTTGTTTCTGATCTCCCTGAAACTATATTTTTGGGATAGGGCCCTGTTCTCCCATGCCCTATTCCAAATTGGTGAACCTTTTACTTGTCCCGTCATTCTTATGAGCTTCTTCTCCTGCCAATCCCTTGCATACTTTTGCTTACATAGTTTTGCCTAGGGGGCTTGTATTTCCTTTAGCCATCTCCACCAGACTTTGCCTCCTAGAACTCTGTTAAGAATTCTTGGGTCATGAAGACCCAAGCCACCATGGGATTTTGGTTTACATACCTTGTCACGTGCCACTAGGGCCAATTTCTTCTTTTCTTCACCTTTCCCCCAGAGAAAGTCTCTCTGAAGGTTTCTTATTTTAATAATTACACCAGTTGGTGCCAGAATGGTTGAGAGCATATAGAAAGGGGTGGTTTGGAGGATAGCCTTAGTTAGAATCAACCTCCCTACTAGATTTAGGGCTCTATTTTTTCGTTTGCTAATCTTATCTTTTAGCTTATTTAGAACGGGATCCCAGATTTCCTTGTGTAATGGTTTGTCAGTGAGGAGAACTCCCAGGTACTTCGAGGGAAATGACTCTCTTTGGAAGCCCAAAATTCTGGAAATATTTCTTTGAATCGAAATATCCGTATTGAAAAAGAAAATCTTTGATTTCATAAGACTTACCTCTATGCCTGCTGCCATAGAAAACTCACTCAGAATTTACTTAAATGCTTTGGCTTCCTTGACTGTGGGTGTGCCTTGAAGCATAGTATCATCCGCAAATTGTTGATGTGTCATCGTGTCCCCACCTTGAGTGAGTCTCAAACCCTGAATTCTTCGTTCCTCCTTACCGGCTCTGATTACGCTCCCTAAGCCTTCCATCATTAGAATGAAAAAGAAAGGAGAAAGAGGATCACCTTGCCTGAGACCTCTAGTAGGCTTGAAGGTTTTGGAGGGAGAGCCATTGAGAAGAATTGAACAGTTGGCAATGGTAACTAGCGCCATGACCCACTTAATCCAATTGTAATCAAAGCCATAGGCTTTTAGTACTGCTCTTATGTATGACCAGCTAAGTTTCTCATAGGCCTTTGCTATGTCCAGTTGAATTATCATCCCTGCCTGTTTATTGGTAATGAGTGAATGAACCGCTTCAAGTGCTTGAATTATGTTATTAAGAATTTGTCTTCCATCCACATAGCCCGTTTGCTCCTCTGATACTAGGGTAGGGAGGAGGGGTTTGAGACGGTTGGTAATTACTTTGGATATTATTTTGTACACCACATTGCATAATGCTATAGGTCTAAATCTATCTAGAGAGGTGGCCTTTTCCTGTTTGGGGATTAAGGTTATGAAAGATTCATTGAGCACGTTCAAGGCTATTTTAAATCTTCAAGAGTCTTCAACTACCTCCAGAATATCCTGTTTTACTATCCTCCAACATGTTTTGAAAAAGTCCACATTGAAGCCATCTGGGCCTGGTGCTTTCCTGTTGTGCATCTCTGTAATGACTTCGTCAATCTCTTCTTCTGTTACTGGTCTACTGAGATTGTAATTGTCTTCTCTAGATACCATTTAGTAATGTACTGAGTAAATCTTTTCGTAAACTGATATCTATCTACTGTGGTTTCCTCAGCAATTCTCTGAAAATGCTGGACTAGAACCTCTTCCATCTCTTCATGAGTGTTTCTTTCTATTCCATGTTGATCTATAAGTTTCAAAATTTTGTTATTGTTTTTGTGAGCTATGGTGGATCTGTGAAAGAATTTGGTGTTTCTCTCCCCTTCCTTAATCCATTGTACTCTGGATTTCTATCTCTAGAATATTTCCTCTTGTAGACATCTGTTTTCCCATTCATCCTGAAGTGACACTACCATCTCTTTCCTTTCATCTTTATAGCCTTCTGGGATAAGAATTTGGTTTATTTCCTTAAGTTTCTTTTCCACTTCTCCTTTAGCTTTGACGATATTGCCAAATTCCTTTTTATTGCACTCTTTGAGTCTAGCTTTAATGTGTTGGAGCCTGTAGTGTAGAAGGTACATCTTTGTATCTTGAGAGTGTAGCTCTTCCTTCGACCATTCTTCAATATTTCTGAGGAAATCTGAATGTTTGAGCAAAGTGTTCTCAAACCTGAAGGGGTTGTTCCTCCGTTTAACAAATAGAGAAGCTTTCAATTGAATGGGCCAGTGATCTGAACCTCCAAAAGGTAGGATGAGTGCAGTCAGGCTACTTCCCATGAGAAGAAGTTCCTCTGAGATAATAACTCTGTCTAATTTTGATGCTACTTGCGTAGATCCCCCCCTTTTGTTATTCCAAGTGAAGATTCCATTGCTGGTTTCCATATCTACTAGTTTCATATTGGTGATGAAGTTTTGGAAGGCAACTGAATCCATACCAAGTGTTCTAGTTCCTCCTTTATTCTCTGCGAGTGATTTTGTCATGTTAAAATCACCTCCTAGAATTCAGAGTAGAGCTGGGTATCTCTTCTTCATATCCCCCAGTGTTGTGAGGAGTCGAATTTTTTCCTCCATTGGCTGAGGACCATAGACATTGGTGATCATGTAACATTTCCTGTCACCCACCGTTTGCATAATCAAAGAAAGGTGGTGTCTGGATGCCTCCGCATCAAACACACCAAATTTCTGTGGATCCCATAGAGTGAGAATTCCACTAGTAGATTTATTTTCCTTAACCTCAAGGCATTCATATCTATTTAACCATTTGCTATGTTTTCCTCTGATCTTCTCCACTGAGCATTTTGTTTCTTGTATGAATACTATGTCAGGTTTTTCCTCTCTGACCCTATTACCTAGATTCCTCTGTTTTCTTCTACTCCCTAGTCCTCTAATGTTCTAGGTTGTGATTTTCATTGAGGCGGGGTTTTGAAGGAGTAACTGGAAAGGTCTTTCATCCTTCCTCAGTCAATCATGAGTTTTCAAAACTCTAGCAGCAGTTCTTTCTGTATTTTTCTTCCCCTCCTCTTGCCTAAGTTTTTTCTTAATTTTCCTGTTATTAATCCTATTGAGGAAGTCCCTTTATTTTCCTGGTTATCATGTCCTCTTTTGACTCCTGCAGTTGTTTTTTGTGACTTGTTAAGGAATATTTGTTGTACCTTTTCCACATCCTCCTGAGGTATGGAATTTATTCCCAGGTTTTCTCCTTATTATAGAAAATTTTCCAGCTCTAGGTTCTCCCTTTCCAGGATTTCCTGCCAGTCTTGGTCCTCTATGCCACTTTCACTTTGAGTCATTTCATGGTATTTTTCTATTTCCATGGTACTCAAAGTATTTTTCATGTGTTCATTATGTTCCTGTGAGAACTCCATGCTGGTCTCTTTTCCTTTCCCCCTTGCTGCCTGATTCTCTGTACTCTTTTGATCACCTCCATCTACTTCTTTTTCTCCTAAGATATCAAAACTGTTGTAACTTCTTGTTTTGTTATCATTCTCAGTAGGGTTCTTTTTTGTCTTTGTTCCCCCTCCTTTTCCTTTTCCTCCTACTTTAGTTAAACCTGTCTGATATTTCCCTTTGCTAGTGTTTAGGTATTCCTCCCTTTTATTAAGAGGACAATCTCTAGATAGGTGCCCATGCTCATGACATTTGTGAAATTTGAATGGGATATGATCATAGTCAACTTTTTAGACCCATTCATCATCATAGACTTCTAGACTGACCTCATCTAGAAGGGCTCCTGATAGGTCCATTTCCAAACATATACGGGCATAGGAGATATATTTTCCTCGTAGAGCTGCCTCTGAAATCTTTAAGAAATGACCTAATTTATTGCCTATAGATTTTAAAGAATATAGCATCTAGTAATCTAAAGGTAAGGAGTAGAGCCTAATCCATACCAGTACCGAAGTGAAGGTTTCTCGTTCTGGCACAAAGTTCATCATCCATGGCCACGTGTAGAGACCAACAGCTACAAAGAAGTGTGGTCCTCCTTCAAAAATCCTGTCTCTATCATCCATGTTCATGAACACCACTGTAAAAAAGCTTTTGGATCCAAGATGTATATTTAACTCGCCCTTTGGTTTCTAGTTTTATTTTATCCAAGTGTACAATGCTTTCTCTGACGGCCAGATTTCCATAAAGTTACATATAAGGTCATAGTTTTCCATGTGATCCCTGTGCTCTTGTAGAGCTAGATCATTCAATATAACCTGCGGTTTAGTTATGGTCTTGGGTTTACAATGCCCCATCTTGGTTCTATTCTCTGTTCCCTAACCTTTGTCTTCTACTTTCTCCTCCTGTCGGTCTTCCTCGTGGGTCCCTTGTTCTGCATGGGTTTTGCTGCCTTCTGCCTTCTGAGTTTCAGTGTTTTTTGTCTTGACCTCCAAGGATTGTGGAGGCTTGTTCTTATTCCATGCTCTTCCTCTGTTTGAAACCACATTACTGTAGGAGAGAGTGGAGCTCCCTCCTCCCTGTGCCTCCATGGTTACTTGTTTCCCTCTGTCACTCTCTTTGTTGAACCCTAGAACCTCGATCACATCCCTTTCAATGCTTTGTTATCCATTTACGCTTGATCTTTAGTTATTTTATGTTTGGTTCATGGCCATGCCACTTTTTCTGTGGTGTTTTATTGTTATTAAACTGGTGATGTACATCTGCATGTTATCTATGCTGACTTGCAAGTCTCTGCTGGTGACCATGTGAATTAACTGATCAAAATATCCGTCGAGATCTAGTCTGACTTGATTCTTCTCTTTGGCCTCGTTGAGATTACCAATTCATGGGGTCCCGTACTTTCTTACCATGACATCCAAACTTCTGAACAACCATGTGTGCGAAGCCTCAACCCTGGTGATAAGCGGTGGGAGTTCTTCATAGTTCCGGATCAAAATCTAGATGCATGATTTGTGAAACCTTACCTGTGGTTTTTTCTTCATCATCTTGTGCAAGTGAAGGGGCGATTCCTTATACCTCATTGTCCATGCCTGTACATGATCGACAAGAACATGTAGATTTGTAGTTATTCGCGCTATCTTGGTGCGGCACTGTTGATGACCATGTAGATGGATAACTCCCTTGTGCATGTGACGAACTTGTCATAGAGTCTCCTCATGACTATATCAAGAGATGATACTTCAAAAAGTATCACTTTCTTCATCTCTTATTTGGTGGATGTTGTTGATTGTTCCTCTCTCTGCCTTGCTACTTGCAACTCCTTAGCCACGTGATGATTTTTTGCTATCAAGTACTTCACAACTGAGATCGTGGCTTTGGCATAAGCTTTTGTAGCATCAGCCAAGGTAGCTGGATGTCTTCACACATATAACAAAATCACCCATTCTTCAAAGTGTGTAGGTGATCCATTATCATCTAGGGTGTGCACTATGCTTTCTTGTACAACTCTCTGTTGTGACTCATCAAAGGCTATTTTGTACACATCTATTCCCAGATTATCTTCAAGGAGAATGGTATCCCCTGGTTCACTCGGGACTTTCACTATTGCTAGGGCTAGTGAAGCTTATGGAGTGACCTCGGCTGTCTTTGGCATAAGGTCAGTGTCCCAATCCTATTCTAACTGCTCCATCTCCATGTCCATATGCTCTACTATCGGTTCATCCTATAAAGTAAGTTTATGTTCCTGCGGTTGCTCACCTTGTTCCTCATCTATTGTTGGTTCAAAGTAATCAACCTATATCAGCATGGTTTGCGATGTCTATGTGCCTCGCACTTCCTCCTGTTCCTTTTCCTATTCATTCTGCACTTCCTTCTCTCTTATGCGCAACTCTTGTTCTTCTTTGAGCTTCTTATCTACTTCCTGCAACTTCCTTTTTGCTTCCTCTAGTATTTTCTTCTACCTCTTTCTTTGCACTACTCTCCTATCCTGTTGTCACCTCTTCACATCTATCTCCGAAGCTACTATTTCCACAAGTGGATCTTCCTTAAAGTTGTATATTTTCTCCATCTTTGTGCTTTTGGCAATCTTCCTCTTGCCTTTGTCTTGCATAATTTTGTTGCTTGTTGTTGCTACTCCCTGTGGTGCTTTTTCCTTGAGTGTTTCTAGGCACTATACAACCATGTTGACTGATTCATTGAGCCTAGAGGACTTATAACAATATCTCCATGGGTCTTCCTCTAGCCAATGACATGCCTCGTGGATCCAAGAATAGTAAACTCTCACACAATGGTCCCTGCATAAGCCATGTGGATCATACAGATTGAAATTTTTTGTGTCAAACTTGATCCCCTTCAAGTCCTTGACCTCATTAGCTGCATCCTTCAAACTTTGGATCACGTACAACCAAATTCACAAATGAAGCATAGGCCATGGTGCCTTCTTCTTCCTATGCAATCCAATTGATAACCATTTTGAGATGTGGTATGTAACCTCCTGCATGACCAAATTGTCCATGGAAAACGTTGACAACACATATCGAACCTTCTCTACGTTGTACGTCCTGATGAAGGTTCCATCAAGTGAGGTGTACCAATTTGCAATGTTCAATAATGCCTCCATTTCTTCTTGGGAAACACAAGGCTAATCTTGTTCAAAGATCATTGTGTATAGAGGGGAAATTAAATGGTTCGATAGTCTATCCATGACTTCTTGGTATCGGCAGTCTGGGAGCAACTTGCAATATACATTCACAACATTCTTTAAACGTGTCCATTCCCAACCCATGCTAGCAAACTGTTGATGGGCACAAATTCCATTGAGAAAGCAAGAAGACATGAAGAGTCTTGCATACTGATCCTTGGGTAGACTCCAGGCATTGGATACATGCACTTTTAGCTGGAGAGCCAACATTTCACACTAGTTGAAAGGTTTTCCTTCACTTCCTAGTTGATCTAGCATAGCAACCTAACTCTAGGGGAAGGTCTCTGTACTCCCTTGGCCAACAAGCGACATGCGAAGATGACCAAGAATTTGTAAGCCTTCCTAAGTTTCTTGTTCTTGTATATCTGGTTGCGTGTTGTCTTGAATTTTGATAGATCCCTTACCAAACACTTCAAGATATCTCATGTGTTCATGCTCTTGTTGGGAGTGTAGAATGGTGCATCCATCTTATTCACCGGTTGTGGGAAATGGTACGCCTACTGATAATATTTCGTCCTTAAGTAAGCAAGCTCTACTCCACTGAAACTACTCAGTATCATCTTCTCAGGACCAGTGTGTAAGACAATCCAATGGATCATGTCTATGCACAGGAAGGTGGGATACCTGCATGCAACCATGTACAATCCTGACTTATGAATATTGACATAGAATTGATGGTCGTCTAGATTCTCCTCAAAGCTATCTAGGAATGTAGTGTTGATGTCTTGCCATGTGATCTTGATGTCTTTCTCAATCAGCAAGTGTGTGTCAATGTACATGGACAAGCTTGTAGACCCTTGCTCAATCACATGTCCATTACTTCTTTCAACTGTGCCTTTTGATCCTTCTCTCTTGGAGGCCATGATACCTGTACTACTAAGAAGCTTCTCAAAAACCCGTGGTACCTAGAGATAGAGAAGACACTCACGGAAAGACAATGTTAGCTAAAAACATGGAGCATCTTGAAAATCAACTAGGAAACAAACTAGTGACTATTGTGAAAGATTTTGCAACATTAACTCCAGGAGGTTGCGAGACTCCCAACTAGAATTGTGCATTGATCTATCTCAGTTGCCTGTGACACTCACTGTTGACTAGAACTGATGCACAATCTAGTGAGGTTCATTGCTGACTGAAACTACAAAATGTGCATATTAGTTAGGCTGGGTTGTTGGTTGGAACTACGAAATGCACAGTTCAAGTGGGAAGGACTGGGGCACTACCTCCCAAGAATATGCAGAGCACAACTGGGATCAAGTGTAGGCAACCTTTGTACAATTCCTGGAGGCAAGGCAAAGCCTTGATTGCCAGAAATGAATAGTGGATGTTGGGAGAAACAATATCTGGGTGAAGATAGCTCGGATCTGCCCAATTGCAACCTAGAAATGTGAAGGACTGGATGTGTGTACAAATCTAGTGCAGATTTGAGTGAATAGACATGCATGAAATTTAGGAAAGTACAGAAATCAATCAAACGACAAAAACATCAAGCCCATGAATGGAATCGCCGCAAGAGCGACTGTCAGCGAAGAACAAATGTTATGCATGCGACAATAAGGAAAGGTAATGCAAAAATTCAAACAACACTTCTACAAGTAAAAAACACATTGAAATGCTAGCGGCTACTCAATAAAACAAAGGAAATATCAATCATAGAAGCCGAAAAATAAAAAGCGACGAGAATGCAACAAAATGCATGAAAAGAGAAACTTATCGAGAAAAGATGTGCTCACTGTGTCGAAGGTTCCTAGATTCCTCAAGAATGTCAGTGCTCCAAGAGCGAATCTAAAGAATGAGCTCGGAGGCATCATTTAAATAGATTTGGTGAAATTGGGGTTTATGATGTGCATGCCACAAATCTAGGAGAAAGTGACACTTCGTACGGAGTTTCTAAAATCAATGTTACATGCAACTCTTGCTCCTAAAAATATAGCCCTAAAATCTAGGGATGCTTTTTCTCTTTTTTCCTTTTTTCTTTTTTTGGAAAAATTGCTCGGCGGGAAATGAAGGATTGCACAGTTCTATAGGGAATTGGGAAACCTATCGGCACATGAAGAAGATAGTCACTAAGGGAAAACTTCTATGATATTTCTCGGCTGAGTGGCCCTGGTTGGCTGGCCAGCTCTGTGTAGTTTTCCATATAAGTGTTGCTAGTGATTTTTTCGCATTTCTGGAGAGAAGTGTAGCTGGCCTGGGTTTCTCTCCGCATTTCTAGTGATTAGTGCTAGTTGTCCTGCTGTGCGCATTTCTGGAGAGGAGTGTTGGTTGGCTTGCTCAGTAGAATTTTCAGAGCAATTGGCTGGCCTGCTTTATGCAATTTTTAGTGTTGGGAAACTACTGGCCTACTCTGCACAATTCCTGAGGGGAAGATGGATTACCCTCTAGGATTACAAAGTTTTTCTTAACACCCCATTGACCAGATGTGAACCAAGTACTGGGTCATCTTGTGGTTGACTGATAGTAGAAGTGAATGAACACAAGATATTAAGCATCATATGGAATCAAATATAAACAACTACCTGATCAGTTCACGATAACTAATATGATTTCGAGGAGGGATGCTCCAAATTGAAGCAAAGGAAAATTTTTGGATGGTGGTTGTAGTCACTACAACATTGGTGACACAATGGTAAAACTCCAACTCTTTATAGAATCTTGTTCGTGAAAGGCGAGTCTAACTCCTCGGGAAGTATTGCTCAATTCTTTGATCATCATGGCTTCAACACTAAGCTTGAGTTAAAGATATATTCTTACCCATTCTATTGATCAGTCAACACACATACCAAGCCAAGTAAACTATGTTGTTTCAATTCAGGATGAGGGGTATATTGGTGCACAACTAATATAGATGATAGAGTTTTAGTTTCATCTTTGGTGTTACTCCACTACCAGAAGGCCTGGACAGTATTGTAATCGAGTCATGTAATGACACAAGCATCACTTTATTGCCAACGAGCCTGGTTAGTACCTCAGAAGAGTTACTTGCATCACCTCTCTGCACAGGAATCCTTTCTCTTCTTTCATCGTGTTTATTTTCTTCATTTTTTTATTTTTTTCAAAGAAGTGTGCATAGGCACTTATTTATTTCAACGACAGGTGAGGGATCTTGACTTACTAAGAGAAGAAGAGGTTGTCGCTTTAGAGAATTATTTTATGTATACCTGTGACAATACTTGTTAAGGTTTTCCCCCTCACCTTACTCTAATTGACTAATCTGACAAGGGTTAAACCAAAGGAATATATTAGAGTAGGTGGTACTAGTTAAGAGTGAAAGTGTTGTGTTTTCACTGAGACTCACTCTGAAAAAAACATATTTTCCATTAGGGTGTCATCGACTAAAGAAAACAAGCTCTCCATAAAGAGAGAGGGCAAAAAATAACCAAGTGTTGATAGATTTACATGTCCGCTTATACTTTACCCTGCTTATCTCGAGAGCCACACATGGTTTCATGTAAAACTAAACCTATGGGTGCAAGAGAAGAAAATAAACAAGAAAGAAAAGGAAAGAAGTAAATGAAATCAAAGCAAGAAAGATAAGAAAATGAACAAGCAATGTAAATAAGGCAAGCATGCAGACAAAGTAAAACAAGAAAGAAAACACCACTGCTACTCCTAAATTAAACAGTGCATGGACCTCCTCACGTGAAGTGATATTTCGAATGTAGCTGTCAGTGCATTGGCTGACCCATGTTGGTGAAGGTGTGGTTTATGAGAAAGGTAATCACATAAATCAACAAATAAGAAAGCTATAATGGGGAAGACCAGCACACTATGAGTTTAAAAATATCCACGGAAAAGAAAAGAACAAAAGCATAAGATAAGAATTTTGCAGACATATTATGGTTATGCATCACACTATGCACAAACGATAAATATGCACACTCTTTAGCAAGAGTGCTTGTTGTATATAATTCCTCCAATGCATGAGTGTCGGTATCATGTGGTTCAGGAGGAGGATGTGACTTCTGGGAACTAGATTGATATTCAATGTAAAGAGGAGAGTGATGAGGAGCCTTTTGTGTTTCATCAGATTTCTAATATAAAGTGAAATCGACTTCAAGATTGTGAGGGCCTGACATAAGCATCATCTTGGGTTGAAGTGCCTTGACAACCTATGGGGTTTCCACTTCAACACGGGTGTCTTAGAAATGCCAACAACGATTGAATTAACATCATGATCAAATGAAGGAGTAAAGAGATCAGGACAACCACGATCATAAAATTTGAAAAATTCATCAACATCCTCATCATGTGATGAACCATACAAAGGGGTTGATGAGAAGAAATAATTTTCGTCCTCTGCATTTTCAGAAATCAAAGATGAAATATTGAGTGGATTTTCAAACATAGATGTGTTCTCTCCACTATCTAATGACAAACTGACATCTGGTGTATTATGTGAATGATTGGAATTAGATGCATCTGGAAATGAAATTTCACACGAAAAATTAACAATGGAAGAATTGCCAAAGATGTTAGGGAAAATAGGATGAGGTGCAGACAGAAGGAGGTCATCCTTAACCATGGGTTTTTCAAATTCTGACACATACTCATCATAAATGATAACGCAGGTTGGATGCTCAACATGAACTCCGTCAACAACTTGATCATTGTGAACGATAAGTGGGGAGTCTAGAATGGGAGAACACAACACAATACAATCTAGAGGATCAAAAAAATGGGGGGACAAAGCTTAAGGAGACAAGTCCACATGACAACCAATAGTCTTGAAAGCCAAATCTGCACAGAAATCAAGAGCAGTCGGGGTGGGAGGATGAGACAATTCAATAGATGGATGTGCACCTTCTCCGACCTCGTACTAAAAGACTAAAGATATTAGATAAGATGAGGATGGATAGTCACTTGTGACAAAAACCTTGTCCTCCTTGGATTTAGTAACTCTAACACCGAGGTATGTTGGGATGGGTTTGAATGATTCTAACACTTGCGGATTTTCAAATATGTGAAGAATATAGTGAAATCTTTCACGAACAAATTTCCAATCAATTTCATCCTCTGGGAATTGAAATGAGAGATTACGAAAGAATTCCGAAAATTGCAACAAGCATTCATCATGAGGTTTCTGTAATTCCATAAAAAAATTAAGTGCTTTATAGTCAAAATGATGAAAAGCATGGTTTATCTCTTCAATGAACTGGTTGAAAGAGTGAATAGATTTATCAGGCAGTGTCACACACCATTGCAATGGGTGCCCCTGAAGTGTGAACAGGAACAATGAATAGGACACATAATCCTTAGGGTCTTCTAAGATATAGAAATCTTCGAAAGCAACTCTATGCCTAGACCATGTTGTTTCGCCTTCACCTTCATATGTATATTGTGAGGAGATATCCCAGAAGCCTTTCAAAACTTCAAAAACATTTCCATAAGACGTACATCTCGAAGGGTGGACTGTAAGATAAGTCATTATAGATGTGCAGGGATTCAAAATAGATTTTGAGGACTCAACATGTCATCTTTCCCTCCTTCTAGCGCTAGAAATGTTGATAGTTCTAGACCTATCAACATTTCAAGGGATATCCCTAGTAAGAAGTACAAACTAGACCTCAAACTGTTTGGAGTAGGAGTCCCAGTAGTGGGTAGTAAAGCTATGCCTTGACTGTAATAGCACGTAGAGGTAAGAGTGATATTCTTATCAAAAGCAAGTCTATGACCTTGCATCAAGTCAAGAGAGATGCATGGGGAGGTTCTAACACACGAGAGAGAAAGGAATTGTGCTCCTTAGAAGCCTCTAATAGTATGCAACGTGAAAGGAACACATGAGCTGAATGACATCACAAGCTGGAAAGAAGAATAGTCGACAATATAAAGTGACGGGTTAGACCAATAACACAACTTCAACAAGATTCATACAATCATATATGAAATAGTTCATAAACAAATGCATCCACATTGCTAAAGTAACCAAAATAGTCGAACTACAATAACAACATATAAATGAATATGTGTCGTCTCTATTATATTACATAAAAGTGAAAGCTCCATCCATACATACAACCTTGACAACCACTAGCCCCAATAGTGGAACATTACACTCAACAAAACCTACTCCTCAAAAGAGATGTACTTGATCTACACTGTGGAGAATCCAATGCTTGTCACAATACTCTGCAAGCCCTCCCTAAGTAATGCCTAGAAACATCTTGGCTCTCAAGATCCTTTTATATGAGTTATGAGGTACTATTTATAAAAAAGGGTCGAGTGACCTTTGACATTTCCCTTCGTGACTCTTGGACTACCCTCATGACTCTTCAGCTTCATTACATAGCCCTTTACATTACATATGACTATTTCGTTCCACTAATGACACTTGGAATTTCAATTTACATCATGTTTACAATAATAATACATTTTCCACATAGACCCATGTGGGAAAAAAATAGGCGTGAGTCATCCAGACAAGACAACACTAAGACTCGAACGACTGTAGAAACACCAACTCATCAACATCCTCTCTGTGATCCTCTATGACGAACTGATTCCATGCTTGATATTGCATAATGGTGTTTGCATACTCTTTGATGATGTCTTCCTGGAAACAAACTCTGGCCTCTATTTCTTCCGGGTATACTAGTTTGGAACCTCTGTCGAATGAATCTTGTAACATCCTTAGCTTGGTCCTAAGCAAGGCCAGACCGATGATGTACATATGCATGTTATTTGTGCTAACTTGCAAGTCTATGTTGGTGGCCATGATCATAAACTGATCGAAATAAATGTCGAGATCCAATTTGACTTGGTTATTCTCTTTATCCTTAGTGAGCATACCAATTTACGAGGTGTAATAGTTTCTTACCACAATATCCAAACTTTTGAAAACTATGCTTGCGAAGACTCAACACTGGTGATGAGGCGTAGGAGTTCCTCATAGTTCTAGATCAAACTCCTGATCTACCTATGGCTTAATCATCTTGTGCAAGTGAAGTGTGGCTTTGTTATACCTCATTGTCCATGTCTGTACATGATCAACAACGACATGTATATCTGTGAGTGTTCACGTTATCTTAGTGCAGCAATGTTGATGACCATGTAGATGGAAAACGACCTTATGGATGGTGACAAACCTGTCATATAGTCTCCACGTGACTGTCTCAAGAGTTGATACTTCAACATCAGCCAGGGCAGCTGGATTTCTTTGTACGTCTGACATAATCACCCATTCTTCAAAGTGTGTAGGTGATGCATGATAATTCAAGGTGTGCACTCTACATTCTTGTTCCCAGATTATCCTCAACAGGAATGGTATCCCTTCGTTCACTCAGAACATTCTATGCTGTTAGAGCTAGTGAAGCATGTGGGGTGGCCTCAGTTTCTTTTAGCATGAGTTTGGTGTCCTGATCCCGTTCTAGCTACCCCATATCCATATTCATCTGTTCTAATATCAGTTCATCTTGCGGAAAAAGTTCCTCTTCCTGCGACTGCTCACCCTTTTCGTCCTTTGTTGCTAGTTCAAATTCTTCAAGCTGTATCAGCGTGGCTTTTGTTGTTTGTGCACTTAAACGTCCTCCTTTTCCTGTTCCTATTCATGTTGCACTTCCTTATTTCTTCTATGCAAATCTTGTTCTTCTTTGAGCTTCTGATCTACTTCGTAGAACTTCCTTTCTGATTCTTCTAGTCTTTTCTTCTCCCTCTTTCTTTTCTCTACTCTCTTGTTGCATTGTCGCTTGTTTTCATCTATCTCCAAAGCTACTCTTTCAACAAGTGGGTCTTCCTTAAACATGTAGCTATGCTTTGTCTCTATGCTTTTGGTAATATTCCTCTTTCCTTTGTGTTGTAGAGGTTTGTTTCTTGTTGTTGCTTTTGTTGTTGCTCCGTGTGATGTTGCTTCCTGAAGTTCTGCTAGCTACTCTACTGCCATGCTGACCAGTTCGTTGAACATAAAGGATTTATAACAATATATCCATGGGTATTCCTCTGGCTAATGACATGCCCCATGCATCAAAGAATAGTACACTCTTGCATAGTGGTCTCTACATAAGCCATGTGTATAATACAGATTGAAAATTTTGGTGCCGAACTTAAACTTCTTGAAGTCCTTGACCTCGACATCCACTTCTTTCACACTGTCAATCACCTAAAACCCAATTCACAAAGGAATCATAGGCCATGTTTCCTTCTTCTTCCTATGCAATCTAGCTGATAATCGTGTCGAGATGTGGTATGCAACCTCCTCCATGACTAGTTTTTCCTTAGTGAACCTCGACAACACATGTAGAGCCTTCTCAGTGGTATACATTGTGACGAAGGTGCCATCGGCTGAGGTGTAGAAATCTGCAATGTTCGACAACTCCTCCATTCCTGCCTGGGACATACAAGGGAGATCTTGTTCAAAGATCATTGTGTATAGAGGGTTGATGAAATGGTTAGATAGTCTATCCATGACTCCTCGATAACTATAGTCTGATAACAACTTGCAATATATGTTCACAACATTCTTTGAAGGTGTCCATGCCCAACCCATGCCAGGAAACTGATCATGGGCATATATTGCATAGAGCAAGTAGGAAGACATGAAGAATCATGCTTATTGATACTTGGGCAGACTCCTGGCATTACATACATGCAATTTCAGCTATAGAGCCAACATGTCAGACCAGTTGAAAGGGTTTCCTTCACTTGTGAGCTGATCCAACATAGCAACCCAACTCTGTATGAAGGTCTCCATACTCACTTCGCCATACAAGCAGCATGCAAAGATGACAAAGAATTCGTAAGCCTTCCTGAGTGTCTTTGTCTTGTATATCTAGTTGGGTGTCTTCCTGAACTTTGATGGCTCCCTTACCCAACACTTTAACATATCTCTTGAGTTTGTGCTACTGTTGGGAGTGTATAATGGTGCATCCATATTATTCACTTTTGTGGGAAATGGGACATCTGCTGATAAAATTTCATCCTGTTAGCATTCCGTAATTTTAAGGTTGAATAAAAAACCATGGTGGCAACATAGAAACCACTTTCGAGTTTATGATCTAGCCCTCCTAAACATAGAGAGGGATCTTTCTGTGAGATTTAGCTTTGTTTAATAGGAATTTCAGAATAGTTATTTGGCTCAGAGTTTGATTTTGAAAATGGTTTGGTTGGAATAGAAAGAGGAGTCCATTGGGTAATGGAGTTAATAAAACTAAGTGGATCTTTATCAGACATTAAAAAGAGTAATCACAAGGCAATTTAGTTACATTTACTGGATATTTTAAAGCGAATTATGAATTGGAGAAAAAGTGTGTTTCAGTAGTGATTGAAAACCGTTTAGGAATTTTTCAATAAAACCTCAGAAGAAAATATACAGATTGTAAAAAAAATCCAAATAAGGTGTTCAATAACATATCTTATTTTTTGCATCTCCCCTTTTACAATTAGATTTCATATGAGAAACATACATAGAATAATAGTGGAAACAATAGTTATAATAAGAAAACCATTGCCAGTAAAGTGTAGCACAAGAATCCTCTGAAAAGTCTTTGTATTAATTATCAGTCCATTTGAGTTCAATGAACAACTTGACATTAGAACATAGATTTCTTCATACAAACCCAAACCCTTTCTTACCTCAAATGATGAAGTATTTATACAAATTCTAAACTAAAATATCTTGATAAAAATCTCATGATCTTTTTACAAATATCCTATTTTTTTTTACAAAAATAGAAATGAAATGTACGATATTAAAAACTAATGTATCTACTTCCCACTATCATTGTGGATTTTTTTTTGACAAAGAAGATAAATTCGAATTTTGTTGCAACTCTTAGTTGACGAGGTGGGTAACTATCTTTGACCATTTTCCTCCCGAAATTCTCCAAAATAGGGTCCAGTCATCCATTTTTATATCTCAATCCAAGATAGATTTGTAAAACATGAGACATATTATTGTAGATAAACATGTTCTTAAGATAAATGTCTCTCAGTTTCCCAAAATTTAGCTCTAGTTGTTCCTAATATTATCTCTAGAAACATGACTGAAACTGGACTTTACAAAGTCCAAAAATAGGCTGTAAAGATGTAAATGTATCTCTCATTCTGTAATACATATGTAAATTATTAAGAATTTATTTTACTGTGGCATTTTAAGGACACAAACCTCCTCCATTTTCCCAAGAGTCATCTCTGATTGGCCACAATACGTTATGCAAAAGTATAACTAAACAAGAAAATTTGGGAAAATATGTTTGTAAAGCTTCATTTGTATATCCCAAACCATAATAGTTATTATAATATTAAGAGAGGTTTTTGTACAAGAGGATGTTGGAAGAAAACACCTCTTTTAGTTCTTGAAAATTCGTCCTCATTGGTTTGGAAACCCTGTTTGAAATCAATGTGGATTATAGGAAAAAACATAGTTTCAACTAATCATGAGACAGATGAATGACGTGGATGTGAGAGGTGACATGGAAGTTAGGGAATAGAGGGTATCATAACCAGCAGTGCATGGGAAATATTATGGGAAAGGAGAGTGGTAAGTAGGAAGGTGGTAAGCAGTTTTCGGAGGGGGGTCGAAGTGGTAGGAGGTAACGTGGGGGGGGGGGGGGGGGGGGGGGGGGGGGTCGCGAAATGTAGGGGAGCGAGCACGTAGCCATCCAAACCAGTGGGGAATACGACCTTTTAAGAATCTCCCCTAGTGGTAAGGCTAGGATGGAGAGGGGGGGACAAAATGGATGAGGTCCATTGATCAAGAGCGGGATTACATCCTAATGCCTTCTATGTTGTTATACTTTAACCATAAGTGACAAAAGATCTTTGTCTGCTTGTGCCTTTTGAATCTTTCTTTGAACTTAGGATAAAGTTTTAGAAATATAAAATATGTCCAATAATTTATCTATTCGTTCCTTTCTGCTTTTTAGACTGTCACTAAAACTTTGGATAAAATGGCATATAAACATATTTTTTTATTTTCTCAAGGTTTTCGCCTTTTTTGAAAATAATTTACAACAGGGAATATTATTTACAACATATGAAATATCATAATGATCAGTTATAATAAAGTAATCCTATAACTGTTATAGGACCCTAACAGTGCCTGTAGCTAGGGATGGAACTTCCTGGTGAAGTGTCAAGAACACTGTAGACTAGTAGCCTGATCTATTGGGTTGATCCCAAAACCTGCAACCTGTTCTACCATAAAATCTCTGCTACTGAAAAACTCTCAAACTGAAATGAAAACCATTCTACACAATGAAATCTGAAACACACTAAACTGAAATTGAAACTGGAAAGAATGCTTGGAAAAATTCTCAAAGTACTGATCTTATTTGCACACTGCTACCTACCCTACACTACTAAAAATCATGCTGACTGAAATAGTACAAAAATGCCAATGAAGTCAATCAAGTAGTTGTTGAAACAAGTGGACTGCTTGACTGCCTGTTAGAAAAAAAATGGACAGCTTAACTTTTTGTCGCCAAAATCAAGGTTTTAATATGTAATGGAAACTGCAGATGGATCTTGTTCTTATAATGAAAACATGGTTGAACACTTAAGATGAGAAGAACCTTTGTAGTCTACTATAGGATCAATGAAGGCATGATGAACTAGTTTACTTTGCAGGCCTTCAATGACCAGTAGATCATGGATGATGTCATCCATTATATCGTCATGGTTGAACCCTGATTCTAATTTTTTTTTTATCAATTTTCAAATAAAAAGGCAATAGAGACTCCTCTTGTTTTGGGGATGGAATATTTTC
Organism: Pinus tabuliformis; assembly: GCA_031772625.1. Classification (NCBI taxonomy): domain Eukaryota; kingdom Viridiplantae; phylum Streptophyta; class Pinopsida; order Pinales; family Pinaceae; genus Pinus; species Pinus tabuliformis. The sequence continues at coordinate 1,825,428,643 of CM062817.1, forward strand.
CAAGAATTTTTTAGGATCTTGGAAACTACTGGACAAAATGTGAAGATCCAAAAGTTCAATATCCTTCTCAAATATTTCAAAAACTAACTCAAGAAAACAAATTTTACTTTCAAATGTATAATCTCTTAATTTCAAACGATGAAACACGGTCGTTGAAAAGGCTTCATCAATTTGAAATTTTGCTAACTCGTTCCTAATTCCTTTTAAGGCTTCACAAGATTGAAGGTTTTCCACATACCTTGTCATCTTGTTTAGCCATAAATCTTATGTGTAGTGAAGTCGCTATGAATTCTCTCAAATCCATATTCTTTGACAGTGAAGTCACCTTGAAAACTTTGAAGCTCTGGATACTTTGAACATGGAGCCGCTAGGCGAATAATTTAGCCTTCTTGTGTCTGATCAATGTTCACCATCAGCAATCAGATCTAGAACTTGATACAATTTTCTAAGGAAGATAAAATGTACTCCCTAGTATGGTCGCCACTATCTTAGCATTCCGTAATTTAAAGGCCGAAGAAAAAACCATGGACGAGTCATCAAAACCACTTTCGAGTTTAGGATCTATCCCTCCTAAACTCAGAGAGGGATCTCTCTATGAGATTTAGCTTTGTTTACTAGGAATTTCAAGCTAGTTATTGGGCTCAGAGTTTGAATTTGAAAATGGTTTGGTTGGAACAACAAGAGGAATCCATTGGGCAATGGAGCCAATAAAAGTAAGTGGATCTGTATCAGACTTTAAAAGGATTAGTCACATGAAAATCTAGTTATATTTACTAGATCCTTTAAAGTAAATTATGAATTGGAGAAAAAGTGTGTTTTAGTAGTGATTGAAAAGCATTTAAGAATTTTTCAATCATACTTTAGAAGAAAACATATAGATTGTAAAAATAGGCCAAATAAGGTGTTCAATAACATATCTTATTTTTCAAATCTCTTGTTTTACAATTAGATTTCAGATGAGAAACATACATATAATAACACTGGAAACAATAGTTACAATAAGAAAAACATTATGAGTAAACTGTAGCACAAGAATCCTGTGAAAAGTATTTGTATTAATGATCAATCCATTTGAGCTCAATGAAGAAATTTACATTGGACAATAGATTTCTTCGTAGAAACCCCAATACTTTCTTACTTAAAATGATGAAGTATTTATACAAATTCTAATCTAAAATATCTTGATAAAAATCTCAAGATATATTTACAAATATCCTAAACTGTTTTACACAAATACATATGAAATGTAGGACACTCAATACTAATGTATCTGCTTGGAGCTATCACTATGGACTTTTGTTGAAAAGAAGAGAAATTCAAATTTGATTGCAACTCTTAGTTGATGTGGTGGGTAACTATCTTTGAGCATTTTCCTCCTGAAATTATGCAAAATAGGGTCCAATAGTGTAACATTGCATTTTCAGAACATAAACCTCCTCCAGTTTCTGAAGAGTCATCTCTAATTGGCCATAATATGTTATACAAATGTATGACTAAACAGGTAAATTTTGGAAAATATGTCTATAAAACTTCATCTGTATATCACAAACCATAATAGATGTTAGAAAATTGAGAGAGTTTTTTGTACATGAGGATGTTGGAAATAGAAACCTCTTTCAGGTTCTAAAAATTATTCCTAATTGGTTTGGAAATCCTCTTTGAAATCAATGTGGCATATAGGAAAAAGCATAGTTTCAACTGATCATGAGACATATGAGTGACATGGATGCGGGAGGTGACATAGAAGTTAGGAAATGGAGGGTATCATAACTAGGAGTGCACGGGAAATATGGTGGGAAAGGATAGTGGTAAGGAGGAAGATGGTAAGTAGTTTTCAGAGGGGGGTCAGAGTCGTAGGCAGTATTGTGACAGGGGGTGCCAGATGTAGTGGAGCGGACATGTAGCCATGGACCCAGTGGGGAATACCAAATTTTCAGACACCCCCCATCCCCCCAACCCACCAAGTGGTAAAGCTAGGATGGAGACGGGGGGGGTACCAGATGAGGTCCATTGATCAAGAGTGGGATGACATCCCGATGCCTTCATTGTTATTGTACTTTAACCATAAGTGACAAAAGATCTTTGTCCACTTGCACCTTTTGATTCTTCCTTTGAACTTAGGATAAAGGTTTAAAATATAAAATATGTCCTATACTTTATGCCTTCATGCCTTTCTGTTTTTTATATTGTCATTAAAACTTTGGATAAAATGGCATATAGGCATATTTTTTTATTTTCTTAAGGTTTTGACCTTTTTTTAAAATAATTTACAACATGGAATGTTATTTGAAACATATGGAATATAATAATGATTAGCTATAATCAATAAATCTTACAAAAATTATAGGACCTTAACACATCCCGAAGGAAGCAAACTCTACTCCACTGACACTGCTCAATATCATCGTCTCGGGATCAATGTGTGAGACAATCCAGTGGATCACTTCTGCACATGGGAAGGTGGGATACCTACATGCAACCTTGTACAGTTCCGACTTATGAATATTGACATAGACTTGAAGGTCCCCTAGATTCTCCTCAAAGCTACCTACAAATATAGTTTTGGTGTCTTTCCATGTGATCTTGATGTGTTTCTCAATGAATAGGTGTGTGTTTGTGTACACGGGAAATCTCATAGACCCCTGCTCAACCACATCTCTGATACTTCTTTCAACTGTCTCTTTTGATCCAACTCTATTGGAGGCCATGATACCTGTACTGCTGAGAAGTTGCTCAAAAACCTATGGTACCTGGAGATAGAAAAGACACTCAGGGAAGGACAATGTCAACTAAAAACATGAAGCAGCTTGAGAATCAATCGGGCAACAAATAAGTGACTTTTGAGCAAGATTGCACAACATTGGCTCTAAGAGGTTGGGAGACTATCAACTGTAACTACACATTATGCAGTCTTAGCTGCCAGTGAGGTTCACTACTGACTGGAACTTTGTAATGCACAATCTGGTGAGGCTCACTACTAATTGCAATTGTGCAATGCTTAAATCAATTAGGTTGGGTTGCTGACTAGAACTGCGTAATGCGAAGTTCTAGTGGGCATGGTTGGGGCACTGCCTCCCAAGATTTCACAAAGCGGATCTATGAGCCAGTGTGGGTAGCCTCTACAGAATTCTTAGAGGCAAGGTAGAGCCTTGATTGCCAAGAGTGCATAGTGCATGCTGGGAGAAACAAGATCTAGGCCAAGACAACTCGTATCTACCCAATGGAAACCTGAAAACACAAAGGAATGAATGTGTGTGCAAAGAAGGTGCAAATATGAGTGAATCAACATGCATCCAATTTAGCTAAGTGCAAAAATCAATCCAATAGAAAAACCATGAAGCTTATGAAGTGAGTCATCGCAATGACGACTGTTAGTGTAGAAACAATCTTATGCTAGAGACACTTAGGAAAGGTAATGAAAAAGTTAAAACAACACTTCTGAAAGTTGAAATGCATTGAAACACCAATGATCATTCAATAAAACAAAGGAAACAATACTCATACAAGAGCAAAATAAAAAGCAACAGAAAAAGCAGCAAAAGGCATGAAAAGTAAGACTTACCCAGAAACATTGTGTTGATTGTGCTGAAGGTTCCTAGATGCCTCACGAATGCCAAAGTGCCAAGATCAAATGTGAAGAATGAGCTTTGAGGCATCGTTCAAATACATTTGGCGAAATTAGGGTTTATGATGCGCATGTCACAAATCTAGGAAAAAGTGACACTTGGCAGGGAGTTTCTAAAATCGACTTTTCATGTAACTCACGTTGCTAAAAATATATCCCTAAAATCTAGGGATTCTTTTTCACTTTTTTTTTAATTTTTGGGAAACTTTTCTTGGCATGAAGGGGAGGATTGCGCAGTTCTGGGGGGAACTAAACAACCTACCAACATATGCAACAGATAGTCACTGAGGGAAAATTTTGTTTTATTTTTGGGTTGACTAGCCCTAGCTAGCTAGCTAGCTCTACGTAATTTTTGAGAGTAGTCATGTTGTCGAGTTCTGTGCATCTTTGGAGAGAAGTGCAACTGGCCTTGGTTGCTTTGCACATTTCTGGAGAGTAGTGTCGGTTGGCCTAGTCTTCTCATTTCTTGAGAGCAGTGGTGACTAGCCTACTCTGTGCAATTTTTAGAGCAAGGCTGGTTGGCCTGCTCTGCACAATTTTTGAGTACAGGGAAGCAGTTGGGCTGCTCTATGCAATTCCTAAGGACAAGATAGACTTCCCTCCAGGATTGCGCAGTTTTTCCTGACAACCAATTGACCGGATGTGAACTAGGTGTTAGGTCAGCTTGTGCTTGGCCGACGAGACAAGTGAGTGAATGCAAGCTCTTAAGCGTCATGTGCAATCAAATAAATAAAAGTACTTGATCAGTGCAAGATAAATTCTACGATCTCGAGGAGGGAGGCTAAAAAATGAAGCGAAGGAAAAATTTTTGAAGTGTTATTTCTGCTGCATCTCTGTATTTATTGTTATATTTGTAATTTGTTGTGTTCCTCTTTAAATTTGGATCAAGATCCAATCACTATTTTTCTTTAGACATGGGGATTTCATAATACAACATACTAGATATCATTTTTGCAATTAATTTCTTAGATTAAATCATTAAACTATCAACATATGCATGAAAAATAGTCTCAAACAACCAAAATTTTCATGATTTTAGATACCCATATAACACTCATTGCATCGAGCGATGCTCATAGAGGCAAAGTAGTGGGATTGATACGAGTGAAATAAATCACATAACATCAATCATCGCCTTTACAACTTGCACCTAATAACTAGGACTTCTAAATAGGTCTCCCATCGCAAGACTCCTTTGACTCAAGCATGCTTAACTACGTAGTTTTTCCCACAATCAACTCACTTAAGTTGCTACCCATTTTCAAAACATTATCAAGTATTATGCCATATAAATTATTCAATTAGATATCTCGCAATTTAATGATTAACTTTACTCAACCTAAACTTAAATGAAAATAATTCTCTCGGTTATATTTAAATTTAATGAAAACTAGAAATATCTAAATAAACTCACTTTTACATTTAATAAATAATTTTACAAATACTTTCTTTTCAAATATCATTTTGATAAAACTAAATACAAAAATAGTTATTTCTTCTGCACGTTGTAATTATTTGTCCTTTGGCATCACAATAAATAAGACACAACAATCTATCATATGAATGTCAAATTTTTCCAAATAATTTACTTAATTACTTTGGTTATGTATAGTTACGAAATGAATTTATATATAATCATATTTTAGGTTTGAGTGTTAATTTTTTTGCATTATGAGAACGTTTTCCATTCATTGATTATATATTAACATATCCTCGATGGGGGTGATAATACTACAACCGATTTCTCGCAGGTGTATTAACGACAACGGCGTTAAATATGGTGTCGAAAATCTCTCATAACTCCATTTTTCCAATCATCATTATAATTTACATGCACGTTTGTTTGTATGGGCAAAGGATCGGTGACCGTCAGTGTTAGAGACACTTCGCCTTACATGAAATGTGCGTTACGTCTCCACACTCCATGTACTTTAGATCACCTACCGAGGTCGCCTCAAATAAATTAACCGACCCTCAGTGTTAGAGACACTTCGCCTTACATGAAATGTGCGTTACGTCTCCACACTCCATGTACTTTAGATCACCTACCGAGGTCGCCTCAAATAAATTAAGTATTTGCAAATGGTGTTCGGAGGTTTTATTTGCTTCGGGGTCATGGGTAAGGTCATTTCTTCTGTTTTCTTACATATGGTGTGGAAGGAGTGTGCTCCTTCCATGGTGAATTGGTTGCACGAAGAGAACTCTGTGATAGGTAGGTAATGTTTATTTATAAGCTAATTATGTAACATTTTCTTCAGATATTTGAGCTATGTTTTAAAGTGTAGCCTTGGCCCCTGTTGTGTAGGTTGTATGGCATTCATCTCATTCATTATATTTGTCTCATATATATGCAATGTATTATATATGCTTTAAGCTTCTCAGAAGGTGGCGAAAAAGTGGTCGCTCTATTGTGGTGGTGCTAGTTCATCACCTAGAGGCTCATGTGTCTCTATACAAATGGTGCCTAAAGGATATGGTCTTAAGAGAATTTGAAGGTTAGTTATCACTTAATACCCTCAATTGGTTGCACTAGGACTTTGCCAAGGTTGTTCTCCTCGCTCGGTTTTACATTTATTTGTTGTCATTTGCAGTCACAACCTCAGGACTAGTCAAGTCTTTTTCTTTCTTAGTGTTCTTTTTTCTTTTTTTACACACCTCGGGGATTGGTGCATTCTTCAAATTGGAAGTGGTTTTACCCTTGACATCTATCCAAACCTCTAACCCCAATGGGATTTCATTTAAATGTCAATTGCTTGTCTGTGGGGTTTGGTACTTCAACACCATTTCCAATTGGTTCTAAAACTAATAATGGTCTTTCTCAATCTTTGTTTTTGTAAATTGTGTAAATTCTAGCTACTTCACGTTCACAAATATTTATGGTCTTTGGGTAGCTTGTACAATCATTAGATTGGTCTTATGATGGGTATCAATTACTCCTTCTCTGCTTCCCTGCGCATTCCTCTTATTCTACATTTAAGTTTTCTTTCTAAATCTTGGTGGGATTGCACTCTTGGCATGTCACTTGTGAGGTTGTTATATTTTTATGTGTGTCTGCTATAAAGTGGTTTGTTTGTAGGTACCACATGGCTCCATGCCAAAGATTACCCATCTGGTGGGGTGGTGCTCCTGAGCCATCTTCCTCAAGGCATAGGCACCTTTTTGGGTGGGAATCGGATGCAAATTATTTTGATGTTAGCCCTCTTGAGGTTAGATAGGAAATTCTAAATATGGAAGCTAAGGAATTTGGAGATCGCAAATATCTCTTTGATTCAGAGATAGGTGGAGGCAGTTTAAAATGGGTGTCGGATCCAGGAAAATTTACGAGAAGAAGACTTTATTTTCTTCACTCCATCACCAACTTTGTCAAATGGAGATGCTGCTCAACATGGTCATCCGTGGAAAGGAAAGGATAACTACAAACTCTTTGCTAGCTAAGAGAAGATTAAGGTAATATTGTAGAATATCAGATATAATCTTGATGATATAGTGGTAAGGCTGAGTCGTTTGGAAGGTTTTATGGTTTCAGATTCAAACACTGATTCAAATGACCATCAGTGATCATTATTGCTTAGTCTCTCAACACTATTCATGTAAACTATGATCTGCCTATGAGCACCATGTATGCAAACTCTTCTATGCATTTTCCAGTCACCATTTTGGACTAAAATGTCCACCAAGCATGTAGTTTTAATCTTGAAGTTTGAAAGAATTTACTTTATATAGTTATGGTAGTTTATCTTACCATTTTTGTATGGTTTTTGTAGGTCTATAGTCCATAGTCATATCATTTTTTGTATGTCTAAGAACCATAGTCTTCTTCATATGTTGTGAGGTAGTTACTTTTTGATATGTTTGTTGATGGTAGTCTACTCTATGGATCTTGTATTACTAGTGGACTCATGATTCTAGAGGTCTGATTGAATGAAAGCCCTCACTGTAACATCTTTTGTAAAAAAATTTGCTATCAATAGAAATACATGGATGAAATTTACAAGAAAAAAATTATATCTCAATATAAAAAGAAAAAAACAAAGTAATTGTGAAGAGAGGAAAGTATATTTAAAGTAATTTCTAAGATTTATGGAAGAGATGTTGTAAGGTTATATTCTGTGGTGTAAACATTTTGACTAGAAAAGATAATTAAAAATACTATTAAAAAAAAAAAAAAAATAATATAGTTATTAACTAAAACATTTTGACAAAGTAAAATTACATAAAAGTAGAAATAAAATAAATAATTATAATTATTAATTATTATTATTAATTAAACCAATTTTGATCCATGGTAACTCGTCATCTACCAAATTCTAAGAGGAATCAAATCTCAAATTTGTTCCAATGTAAACATGTTTCAAAGTGAAAAGAAATTTGATCTGGATTAGCCGTTAAAATAGATATAAACAGTGTACGAAAATGTAAAACACCTAATCGGCAATTACTCATTTATAATTGGTGTCATATCCACCATCAAATGTAAGTGACCGGTTTTATGAAATCTTGCAATGTTATCACATGCCCTATAATTCATCGACGTTTGGAAGATGACGTTCTGCTAGAGTACTGAAAAATCTTGATTGTCATGGTCTGTCATGAAACCAGAGCGAAAAAAATCTTGCTTCCAAATGCCACATACTACAGACTATGACCACCATTTGTATGGCCTGAGATGAAGCCGTGACCATATCGAAAGAAATCTTGCTTCGAGATGGTACAGACTATGAGAAGTACTAACACCGGCCTGTCAGGTTGAATTATTGAGCGCATATGCTTTTATGGTATCATGTGCGGCAGAATTCATTGAAGTTGGGAAGAGGACGTGCGTCTGAAAACTGTAATGAAGAAGGACCTGAACGAGAAAACACTTATTTCAAGATGGGACATGACGAAAGCAATTGCCATGACCTGCCAATTGAATTATTAAGCGTGTATGCTTTTCGTTTGTCTTTCCATATACTTTTTCGTTTGTTTGTACTATATCTTATGTTAATTCACTTTGGCAGAAATGGCGTTGGGCAGAAATGGAATAAAATATAAATCACAATAGTGTGCTTTCATATTCAATCTCATTGTCATCACTCCCTGAACAAATGGCAAAATTCGATGGCAAGTGGACTAATATGAGAGCATGTGCCTCGAAAATAAGGAAGAAACAATGATGGATGGCATCATGGTCATCACTCTCAACAAATGGCAAAATCCGATGGGAAGTGGACTAAAAATGAGAGCATGTGCCTTTCAAAACAAGGACGAAACAATGATGGATGGTATGATTTTGTGCCTTAAAAATAAGGAAGAAACAATGTTGCATTGTATGATTTTGTGAGGAAAACTCAACATCGAATTATCCTAGAGTATATGTTTACTCAATTATATTATGATTTTTAAAAATAAACATTTTCAGTAATATATTTGATATTTTTTCTTTATTTGAGTTTTTTTTTATTTTTTTTTTAATTTTAACTTTATTTTAATATATATATTTAGTTCTATAGATGTTTAAAAACAAAATTAATTTTTAAATTTAGTCACAAAATATTAAAAACAAAATTATTTTTTAAATTTATTCCGAAAATATTAATGTAAATTAATTTTAAATTCAAATTTATTATGTCATGATAAATATAATTTTTTTAAATAATAAAATATTGAGGAAAGTTTTACATATTAATGGATGACTGAATATTATTATATATTTAAATATAACATTAATCTACCTTAATTCTATAACTATGTGGTAAAAGCTTGAGAGGATTTAATGGTTAAGAGTATCTTTTGACTTACATATTTCAATTCTTGTTATAGGGTAGGTTCCTTGTACTACAAACAAAAGGTTTTCATACACCAATTAGGCACAATTAGTTTGGTCTTTGGGAGACAAAAAAATGGGTCTTATATCTATGCAGTTTTACCCTACAATCAAACCCACTTAACTTAAAAGAGAATCAAAGAAAGAAAAATCAATAACTTGCACTAGAAAGGAATCGAGATAAAGCTTACAAAAGAGCTGAACCATCGAAAACATTACCTCCATCTAGGTATTCTAGAATACTCCTTGGTTTTTCTTATTCATGTACTAACTTTGGGCACATTTTTAAGGATTGAAGAGCTTATAACATGAATAGATATCCAAGGCATTATCGAAAACTGTTGTCTTTTAGGGCCTGATCTAGGTTTGGAGTTAATTAGCCAATCAAATATTGGTACTACTGGCTCTTTCAGCAACAATCGATGGAGCGCGGACTGAGGTGTCACCTGAAGTAGTATGGGGGGGTGTTGGAACCAGGTTTCTGCACCCTTCAGATGTCTCAAGGGTTGATTTGGTCCAACTTTGAGTCTCTTCGCCTTTGCGTATCCCTAACCAGGGGTTGTGGGGCTTTCACGCTACTGGAGCAATGATCTACACTATTTCCCTAAGTCACACCCGAGATCTTACTTATCTTCTTATAACAGTTAGTTATCTTCGCGTAACTAGATACCTTACATTATTACTACTTATTCAACACATTCATATGAGTTCACATTGTAAATAAAATGTAAAATTGTAGTTCATACCCAATAATACATAAAACAGGAAAAGATACATGGAAATATGGTAAAAATTCTCTTTTATTAATCCTTCCCAGGGTTACAAACTCAACCTGCCTTGCGAACTTAGCTGCAGGGGTCCGCACACTCAGTTGTGGACTACTAGGCCTCTGCGCACTCAGCTGCAGAGCCTTCTCCTACTCTATGACCCAAAGACATGATCCTACACTTCGACTCACTGCTTCTATTCCTTTTTTATCAATCCATGCTTAGCTTATTAGTTTCTTTTTACACTTAGAGTGTTGCTCAATTTATACAATCCCATGGTCCATGGACCATGTGCAGATCTTTCAAGCCGACATTAAATTATAAAAACAATGGCGGACAACCCTATAAATATTACAACTTCGCGATCTGTGCACACAAATCATGAAGTCTTTACAATGGACTTAGTCAAAACTTGGGCTTTAAGCTCGAAAACATGTCTTGGGGGGATCCCATGCCCAACAGGCGCCCAACACAAACATCATGGCTCGCCCTCGAGTCACTCTGTCGGTGAGAAGATATTTATGTAGAGACCCTCCAACTCTGCTCAAACAGCTGCAAGGTTGGTAGCGCACTGAACGACTTCCTACTGAATCTCCTGTACACATTGTTTTGAGACCGCAATGTTGGAACTACTTCCCTGGATCTGTTCCTACATCCCCTGCATCTATTGATAGTCTCGTGCCTTCTTTTAGCTCCTTGAGGCCCGACGACTATGCTTTTGTCAGCTAGTCAAATAGCTGGGCCACCAGTGTAGGGCTTCAGCTAACTGCCATTCAATTTGCCTGGGAGAGGTTCTCCATTTAGCTTGACTAGTTTCACCATGCCTATGTCCGTAACTTCCTCAAAAATGTATAGGCCCAACCATTGCATCTAGAACTTCCCCAAGAATTTATCAAACTTACTATCATATAGTAACACTAAATCATTTACCTTGAAGGTGCACAACTTAATATGTCAATCATGCCAAGCCTTTTTGCGCTGCTCTTGTACTTGCTGATGGAAGCTAGCCATAAAGAATTCCTCTTCAAGTTCCTCCAACTGTGTGAGCCTTTCCTCCAGGGCTCCATGGTCCGTCATACCTGTGATCACTACTATGTGTAGACTAGGCACAATATACTCCATCGGCATGATAGCTTCCACTCCATAGACCAACCGGAAAAGTTTCTATCTCGTCAATTTCTTACGTTGTCCTATAAGCCCATAATACTATAGGCATCTGTAGGTCCCAATCACTCCACTATTCATTGCAGGCTTTGGTCAACCCAGTCTCTAGTATTTTTTTAAATGCTTCTATTGTCCCATTGGTTTGGGGGTGATACAGTGTATTTTTTTGATGATACACCTGAAACTCTTCTGTCAGTGCACTGATTGTTTCGTTCAATAAATGTGTACCATGATTGCTCATGAGGATCTTCGGACATCCAAATCATGTCAATAGGTGTTCAAACAAAAAATTCATGGTTGTGGTGTTCGTGCAATCTTTTACCAGCTGTGCCTCTGCCCAATGAGTCAGGTACTCTGTCACAGTGATAATGTATCTCATGCCCATCTTTCCCTGAGGTTTGATAGGTCCTATGAAGTCGATCACCCACATTTCAAAGGGCTACAGTATCATCTGCAGATTCAAAGGCATCTCGTCCCACCGTGACAGCTTACCTTTCTTTGACGTATATCACAAGCCTTGCAATGTGCTTTTGAATCTTGAAGAAGGGTTGGCCGCCACAACCCTGTGCGGAGGAACTTCCGCACAATTTTTTGCCCTGCATCGTGTCCTCCTGCAGTGCCCCCATGTGTGTCTGCAAGGATTTGGCTTTGTTCAAATTCAAGTACATACCTTCGCAGTATTTCATCATTGCCCATCTTATATAGGTGCCCCGCAATGACAGAAAAGTCTATCGTGTGCACGACCAATTCCTTCTTCTTCTAGATGGAGTATTCTTTTGGCACAGTTCTTGTCGTTAGAAAGTGGATTATATCTCCAAAGTGTCCATCCACTATGCGCACAACAAAGAGTTGTGCGTCAGGTAATCCTTCCTCCAAACTAGGATGTTCCTCTCGCATCTCAATGTGTGACAAGTGATCCTTCCCGTGTTTAGGCGTCCTGGCTTCACAACAACCTCAAAATCATATTCTTGGAACAATAAGAGCCACCTGCATATGCGCCCCGCCCCCCAACATACTCTTATTTACCAAGTATTTCAACATGGAGTGATTTGTATACATCTTGAAGTGTACCCCTAGCAGATAGTGCCGATATTTTTGGAGCGCATACGCCATAGTCAATTCCTCGCATTCAATGGTGGAATAGTTCTTTTCTGCTTTATACAATCCGTGACTCACAAATGTGATAAGGTGATCCAAACCCTCTCCACGCTTCTGTGTCAGTACCGCTCTTAACATTACACATGATGCGTCAACATGGACATGAAACTCCTCTCATTTCAGGAAGACGAGGACCAATGCAGAGGGCAATTTTTCTTTTAGTACATCTAGGCTCCTCATGCAGTCATCATTCTAGCAGAGCACGACATCTTTTTTCAACAAATTCTCCATCGGCATGGTGATCTGAGCATAGCTTTTGATGAGCTTCCTGTAATACCCCATATGTCCCAAGGTAGAGTGCAGCTATTTGAAACTTCACGGCACTTCCAAATTTAGAATCACTGCAATCTTTGTGGGGTCTACCATAAATCTCTGTTTGCAAACCGCATGTCACAATAGGTTCCCAAAGGGAACGAGGAATGTACGCTTCTTGAGGTTCAACGCGATTTGGTGTCATCGACAGGTATCCAACATCAAGCATAAGCTCTCTACATGGTTCTTAACCAATCCAAATACAGTCCAATCATGAAGATAAATTTCTAGGAACTTGTGGATATATTCCTTGAATGTTGCAACAACTATGCATGAAAAAATGGTCGTCGCGTTCTTCAACCCAAATGGCATAATAGTGTATTCAAAGCGGCCCCATTTAGTTGATAAGGTTATCTTACTCCTATCTTCCGATGTGATTTTGATCTAGAGGTACCCTGAGAATCCATTCATGAAAGAATATGCTTCATGCCCACCGACATTTTCCAATACTTCATCTGTGAACAAAGTTGGGAATGGGTCACGTACACATGCGTCATTCAATTTTCTGAGGACCACACCTATTCTTTTCTTGCCCTTTTGCTTCTTTTCCTGCACTACCATAGGGCTTACCCAATCAGATTCTTCCATCGGCTCAATGATTCCAGCTGCAGGCACCTTGTCTAGCTCTATGAAGACCTTTTCATTGTACTTCGGATTCAAGAAGTAAGGCCTCTGCTTAACTGGCTTCACGTCGGGCTTTAATGTGATCCACATCATTCCTAAATCTTTGGTTATTCCTTTTAAGTCTATGATCTTGGTCAGGAAGAGGTCCTAGTACTCGCAGAGTAACTCAGAGACCTTATCCATCGTCGCGTCATCCAAGTAGTCGTCGATCGTTGCATACTTTGGTTCAACTTCCATACCAATGTTCACATGATTTGTCTTTAGCGACGTGGTTATGTCAGGGTCTTCAATCAGTGGCCCTTGAACCTCACAATAGCATTTAGTTTCTGGAATGATAACTTTTCATGGGTCCCCGTCGTCTTCTTCAGTTTTTATGTTATAACACTCCACCACACAGCTCAACTGAGTCGCCCAGTCAGGCTGAATCAATTCTGTTGGATCCTGGAGTATTTTAATGATAGCTTATTTTTTTACTTGTAGCGCGTCATCAATAGTATTCCTACAATGATCCTCAGACGTGAAGGTTAACAGGAACGCTTCGTGTAAGATATCCCATTCACTCATCCTATGGCGGAGCTCCGTCTCTACATACCAGTTCATGGGTATGAAATCTAGGGTATGATAGAACATGTGCACCCACTCAGGTTGTGTCTCTTCCCCATAGACCTTTGTCCACTTGGTGAGGTTCACGCACGGATCATCATGTCTGTCATACTTATCTGCTAGTCACATTTGAGGCTTCCCAAGCCATATGCACATCATTCTCCTGCATTCACGCTAGTCCTCAAAGCTTCCTCAGTGCGTGCCCCACCACCTCGTGGGTGTAGAAAGTAGCCATTTCGAAGCCTCGAAATGTTGCTTTTCTAGCACTTCTCTTTCGAATCTGTTCAGGAAAGCATATACCTTGTTTAACCCATCATAATTAGGTAGATCCCTTACTTTTCTTGAAATTTATTTAGTTTCATCTCTGTTGTTTCTCCCTACCAACAGGCCTGGACAATACCCTGATCGAGTCATGTAGGGACACAATCATCACTCTATTGTGAAGGAGCCTAGTCAATACCCTAGAGGAGTTACTTGCATCACCTCTTTGCACAAGAAGCCTTTCTCTTCTTTCACCTTGTTTATTTTCTTCATTTTTTTATATTTTCAAAGAACTGTGCATAGGAACTTATTTATTTTATAGGTGAGAGAGGCATCCTAACTTATTGAGAGAAGAAGAGGTTGTCCTTTCAGAGAATTATTTTATATATACCTCTAACAATACCTTTTAAGGTTCTCCACCTCACCTTACTCTAATTGATTGAGCCGATAATGGTTAAACCAAAGTAATAGATTAGAGTAGGCAGTACTAGTTAGAGTGAAAGCATTGTGTTTTCACCGAGACTCACTTTAAAAAAAAACAAATTTTCCATTAGGGTGTCATCGACTGAAGACAACAAGATCTTCATAAAGAGAGAGAGAAACAGATAGCCAAGTGTTGATAGATTTACAGGTCTCCTTATATTTTACCCTGCTTATCTTGAGAGCCACACACGGTCTCATGCAAAACTAAACCTATGGGTGCAAGATGAGAAAATAAATAGGAAAGCAAAGGACATAAGTAAATGAAAGCAATGAAAACAAACAAGCAACGTAAACAAAGAAATCATGGAAACAAATAGAAACAAGAAAGCAAACACTACTCCTACTCCTAAACTAAACAGTGCATGGGCGTCCTCATGTAAAGTGATATTTCCAATGCAGCCATCATCGCATTCGTTGACCCATGTTGGTGAAGGTGTGGTTTATGAGAAAGGTAAGCATGTAAACCGATAGATAAGAAATATATAATAGTGAAGAACAACATGCTTCAAGTTTAAAAATATCCACATAAAATAAAAGAATAAAAGTTTAAGATAAGAATTATACGAACTTATCATGGTTATTCATCACACTATGCACGTACGATCAACAAGCACACTCTTTTGACTGAGACAAATGAGAAAACATAGGAAATAATTACAACTTATGTTTAGCAAGAGTGCTTGTTGTATATGATTCCTCCAATGCATGAGCGATGGGATCATGTGGTTTAGGTGGAGGACGTGAATTTTGTGAACTAGTTTTCTCTTCAATGTAAACAAGAGAGTGATGAGTAGCCTTTGGTGTTTCATCAAATTTCTAATATGAAGTGAAATAGACCTCAACACTGTGAGGGCCTGACATAACCATCAGCTCGAGATGAAGTGTCTCAATAGATTGTGGGGTTTCCACTTCATCACAGGTGTCTTATAAAGGTCAACAACGATTAAATTGACATCGTGATTGAATGAAGCAGTAAAGAGGCCAAGATATCCATGATCATAAAATTTGAAAATCATCGACATCCTCATCATGTGATGAATCATATAGAGGGGTTGATGAGAAGAAAGAATGTTCACCCTCTACATTTCTGGAAATGAGAGATGAAATATTGAGTGGATTTTCAAACATAGATGTGTCCTCTCCACTATGCAATGACATACTGACATCCAGTGTATTCTGTGGATGATCAGAAGTAGATGCATCGGGAATGAATTATCACACGAAAAATTAACAATGGCAGAATTGCCAAAGATGTTAGGGAAAAGAAGATGAGGTGCAAACAAAAGGAGGTCATCCTTCACCATGGTTTCTTCTTCAAATTCCACACATACTCATCATAAATTATACCACAGGTTGGATGCTCAACACGAAATCTTTCAACAACTTGATCCTCATGAACAACAAGTAGGGAGTCTAGAACGAGAGAACAAAATACATTTCAATCTGGAGGATCAACAAAACGCGGGGACTGAGGTTGAGGAAATAAGTTCATGTGACAACAAACATCCTTGAAAGCCAAATCTACGGATAAATTGAGAGCAGGTGGGGTGGGAGGATGAGACAGTTCAACATATGGATGTGCACCTTCTCCGGCCTCACACTAAGGGACTAGAGATATTAGATGAGATGAGGACGGACAATCACTTGTGACAACAACCTTGTCTGCCTTGGATTTAACATATCTAACACCGAGGTATGTTGGGATGGGTTTGAATGATTCTAACACTTGTGGATTTTCATATATGTGAAGAAGATAGCAAAATCTTTCATGAAGCAATTTCCAATCAATTTCATCCTCTAGGAGTTGAAATGCAAGATTATAAAAGCGTTTGAGAAATTGCCACAAGCATTCATTAGGAGCTTTCTGTAATCCCATAATTTTTTTGTTAAGTGCTTTACAGTCAAACTGATGAAAAGCACGATTTATCACTGGTGGAAAGAGTGAATAAATTTATCATGCAGTGTGTCACGCGATTGCAATGGGTTCCCTTGAAGCGTGAGTGTGAACAATGAGCAGGCCACATAATCCTTAGGGTCTTCCAAGGTATCATAGAAATCTTCGAAAGCATCTCTATGCCTAGGCCAATTTGTTTTGACTTCACCTTCATATGTGTATTGTGATGAGAGATCCCAGAACTGCCTCGAGACTTCAAAAACATTTCCATAAGACATACATCATAGAGGTTGAACTGTAACATAAGTCATGATAGATGTGCAGGGATTCAAAACAGATTTTGAAGACTCAACTTGTCATCTGACCCTCCTTCTAGCGTAGAAATGTTGATAGTTCTAGACCCGCCAACATGTCAGGAGATATCCTTGGTAAGCAGCCCCAACTAGACCTCAGACCATTTGGAATAGAAGTCCTAGCAGTGGGTAGCAAAGCTATGCCTTGAATATGATAGCGTGTAGAGGTAAGCATGATATCCTTGACAAAAGCAAGTCTG
Source organism: Pinus tabuliformis (assembly GCA_031772625.1). NCBI lineage: Eukaryota > Viridiplantae > Streptophyta > Pinopsida > Pinales > Pinaceae > Pinus > Pinus tabuliformis. The sequence goes on from CM062817.1 coordinate 1,825,445,893, forward strand.
TGACCTTTCATCAAGTTAAGAGAGATGCATGGGGAGGTTCTAACACACGAGGGTAAAAGGAAGTTTGCCCTTAGAAGTCCGTAATAGTACGCATCTTGAAAGGAACACACGAGCTGAATGATATCACAAGATGGATATAATAATAGTCGACAATCCAAAGTGATGGGTTATACCAAGAACACGAATTGGACAAGATTCATACAATCATATACGGAATATTTCATACACAAATTTGTAAGTTGTAGAAGATACATTGCTAAAGTAACCATAATATTCAAACTATAATAACAACATATGCATGAAAATGTGTCGGCTCTATTATATTATATAAAAGTGAAAGTTCCATCCATACATACAGCCTTGACAATCACTAGCCCCAATAGTGGAACGTTACAGTCAACATTGCCTGCTCCTCGAAAGAGATGTACTTTCTCTACACTATGGAGAATCCAACTCTCATCACAATACTCTCCAAGCCATCTCTAAGTAATGCCTAGAAAAATCTTGGCTCCCAAAATCTTGTTCTATGAGCTATGAGGTTCTATTTATAAAAGAGGGTGGGGTGACCCTTGACATTCCCCTTTGTGACTCTTGGACTACACTCATGACTATTCAACTTCATTACATAACTCTTTAGATTACATATGATTGTTTTCATTCCACTAATGACACTTGGAATTTCATTTTAGATCACGTTGACAATAATAATACATTTTCCACATATACCCATGTGGGACAAAAATAGGCTTGAATTAGCCAGACATGAAAACATTAAGACTCAGATGGTTGTAGAAGGACCAGCTCATCAACGTCATCTCTATCATCCTCGGTGATGAACTGATGCCATTCTTGATAGTGTGCAATGGTTTCTGCATACTCTTTGATGATGTATTCCTAGAAACAAATTCTTGCCTCCATTGCTTTCGGGTATACTGATTTGGAACCTATGTTCAACTCATTCTGTAACATGCGCATCTTGGTCCTGAGCAAGGCCAGACCGACGATGTACATCTGTATGTTATCTACGTTGATCAAACTACAGGTCAAGCTCCAATCTGACTTGGTTCTTCTCTTTGTCCACAATGAGCGTACCAATTTGATGGGGTTCCATACTTTCGTACTAGGACATCCAAACTTCTGAATAACTATGTGTGTAGAGCCTCAATGCTGGTGATGAGTGATAGAAGTTTTTCATCATTCTGGATCAGACTCCTGATGCGTGCTTTGTCCAAATCTACATGTGGCTTAATCATCTTGTCAAAGTGAACAAGGGCTCCCCTATACCTCATTGTCCAAATTTGTACATGATCAACAACAACATGTATATCTGTGAGTGTTCACACTATCTTGGTGCAGAACTGTTGATGACCATGTAGATGGAAAACTTCCTTGTGCGCGGTGAGGAACCTATCATATAGTCTCCACGTGATTGTCTCAAGAGTCGATACTTCAGAAAGTATCATTTACTTCATCTCTACTCTGGTGGATCATGTTGATTGTTCCTCTCTCTGCCTAGCTTCTTGCAATTGCTTAGCCATGCACTCATTTTCTACTATAAAAAAATTCACACTTGATCTTGTGGCTTATATATAAGCCTTTGTAGCATCAGCCAAGGAAACTAGATGTCTTTGTACATATGACATAATCACCTATTCTTCAAAGTGCATAGGTGATGCATGCTCATTTGGGGTGTGCGTTCTACATGCTTGTACAACTCTGTGTTGTGACTAATCAAAGGCTATGTTGTACACATTTGTTCCCAGATTATCCTCAACGAGAATGGTATCCCCGTGTTCACTCGGGACTTGCTCTGCTACTGGAGTTGGTGAAGCCTATGGGCTGACCTCAATTCCTTTTGGCATGAGGACAATGTCCTGATCCTATTCCGACTAGTCCATATACATGTCCATTTGTTCTACTATCGGTTCATCTCACTAAACAAGTTCCTCTTCCTACGGCTACTCAGTGCCCTTTTCCTCATTTGCTGCTAGTTAAAATTATTCAATCTATATTGGTGTGGTTTGTGTTGTCTATGCGCCTTTCACGTCCTCCTCTTCCTATTCCTACTCATGCTGAACTTCCATCTCTATTTTGTGTAGCTCTTGTTCTTCTTTGAGCTTCTGCTCTACTTCCTACAACTTCCTTTCTGATAGTTCCATTCTTTTCTTCTCCCTCTTTCTTGGCACTAATCTCCTGTCACATTTTCACCTCTTTGCATCTATATCCAAAGATACTCTTTGCACAAGTGGGTGTTCCTTAAAATTGTATCTATGCTCTGTCTCTGTGCTTTCGGTAATCTTCCTCTTGCCTTTGTCTTGCACAATTTTCTTTCTTGTTGTTGCTCCCTATGTTGCTTCTTCCTTGAGTTCTCCTAGCCACTCTACTGCCATGTCAACTTCTTCGTTGAGCCTAGAAGAGTTATAACAATATCTTCATGGGTATTCCTCTAGAAAACGACATATCCCATGGATCCAAGAATAGTACACTCTCGCATAGTGGTCCCCGCATAAGCCATGTGGATCGTACGGATTGAAAATTTTCATGCTGAACTTAAACTTCTTGAAGTCCTTGACCTCGACATACACTTATTTAAAACTCTCAATCACATACATCCCAATTTGAAAAGGAATCATAGGCCATGTTTCCTTCTTCTTCCCCTGCAATCCAGTTGATAATCTTGTCGAGGTGTGGTATGCAACCTCCTGCATGACTAGCTTGTCCTTAGAAAACCTCGAAAGCACATGTAGATCCTTCTCTGTGCTATACATATCAACGAAGGTTCCATCGGGTGAGGCATAGAAATATGTAATGTTCGGTAACTCCTCCATTCCTTCTTGGGACATGCAAGGTAGATCTTGTTCAAAGATCATCGTGTATAGAGGGGCGGTGAAATTGTTAGATAGTCTATCCATGACTCCTCAGTAGTTGTAGTCTAAGAACAATCTACAATATATGTTAACAACTTTCTCTAAAGGTGTCCATGCCCAACCCATGCCAAGAAACTGATGATGGGAATAGATTACATCGAGCAGGTAGGCAGACATGAAGAATCCTTCTTGTTGATCCTTGGGCAAACTTCAGGAATTGGATACATGCAATTTCAGTTAGAGAGCCAACATGTCGGACAAATTGAGAGGTTTTCCTTCACTTTCGATTTGATCCAACATAGCAACCCAAATCTACAAGAAGGTCTCCCGACTCCCTTCACCATACAAGCAACATGTGAAGATGACCAAGAATTAATAACCCCTCCTGAGTGTGTTAGACTTGTATATCTGGTTGGGTGTCATCCTAAACTTTGATAGCTTCCTTACCCAACACTGCAAGATATTTCTTGTGTTCACACTGTTGTTGAGAGTGTAGAATGGTGCATCCATCTTCTTCACCGATTATGGAAAATGGTACATCTGTTGATAATCTTTCGTTCTGAAGTAAGCAAGCTCTACTACACTGACATTGCTTAGTTTCATCATCTTAGGATCAGTGTGTGAGAGAATCTAGTGGATCACATCTGTGCACGGGAAGGTGGGATACCTACATGAAACCTTGTACAATCCTAACTTATGAATATTGACATAGAATTGATGGTCCTCCAAATTCTCCTCAAAGCTATCTGGGAATATAGTGTTGATGTCTTGTCATGTGATCTTGATGTCTTTCTAAATTGACAAGTGTGTGTTTTTGTACATGGAAAAGATCATAGACCCTTGCTCAACCACATCTCCAGTACTGCTTTCAACTGTGTCTTTCGATCCATCTCTCTTGGAGGCCATGATACATCTACTGCTGAGAAGCTGCTCAAAAATTTGTGGTACCTAGGGATAGAGAAGACACTCACAGAAAGACAATGTCATATAAAAAAACGAAGCAGCTCGAGCATCAATTGAGCAACAAACTTGTGACTTCTAGGAAAGATTCCACAACATTGACTCTGGGAGATTGGGAGACTCCTAGCTAGAATTGCGCATTGCACTGCCTCAACTACCCGTGACGCAAACTGCTAACTGGAACTGTGTAATGCACAGTCTAGTGAAGTGCACTAATCATTGCAATTGTCTGATGTGTAGATCAGTTAGGTTGGGTTGATGGCTGGAACTGCGCAATGCACAATTCTAGTCGGTAGGGCTGGTACACTACCTCCTAGAATTGTGCACAACACAGCTAAGAGCCAATGTGGGTAGCCTTCGTACAATTCTTGGAGGCAAGGCAAAGCCTTGATTGCCAAGAATGTGTAGTGCATGCTAGAGAAACAATATATGGGCCAAGACAACCCATATTTTCCTAATGGAAACCTGAAAATTGCAAGGTCTGAAAGTATGTTAAAAGAAGAAGAAAATATGAGTGAATAGACATGCATGCAATTCAGGTAAGTTCAAAAATCAATCAAATAGAAAAAACATGAAGCTCATGAAGAGAGTTGTTACAACGACGACTATTAGTATAGAAACAATCTTATGCTAGCAACACTAATGAAATGTAATGCAAAACTTGCAACAAAACTTCTACAAATTAAAACGCATTGAAACATCAATGATCATTCAATAAAACAAAGGAAACAACACTCATACTAGACAAAAGATAAAAAGCAATAGAGAACGATAAAAGGCATGAAAAGTAAAACTTACCCAAAAATATTTTGTTGGTTGTGTTGAAGGTTCTTAGATGTCTTAGAAATTCCAAAATTCCAAGATTGAATGTGAAGAATGAGATATGAGGTGTTGTTTAAATAGATTTGGCGAAATTAGGGTTTATGACATGCAAGCCACAAATCTAGGAAAAAGCAACACTTGGCAGGGAGTTTCAAAAATCGAATTTTCATGTAACTCCCACTACTAAAAATAGATCCCTAAAATCTAGGGATTGTTTTTCACTCATTTTATTTTCTTCTTTTTCAGGAAAAGCTTTTCGGCATGAAAGGAAGGATTACACAGTTTTGGAGGGAACCGAGAAAATTTTGTGTAGTTTCTGCGCTGAGTGGCCCTGACTGGCTGGCCAACTCTGTGCAATTTTCTAGAGAAGACCTGCTGGTGAGTTTTGCATATTTTTGGAGAGAAGTGCAGCTGGCCTCGGTTTCTATATGCATTTTTGGAGAGCAGTGTCAGCTTGACTGCTATTTGCATTTTTGGAGAGCAGTGTCAACTAGCCTGCTCTACGCAATTTTCAGAGCAAGGTTGGTTGACTTGCTCTACACAATTTTTCAGTGCAAGGCAATTGTTGGACTGCTATGTTCAATTCTTGAGGAGAAGACAAATTTCCCTCCACGATGGCGCAGTTTTTCCCGACAACCAATTGACCGGATGTAAACGAAGTGTTTGGTCAGCTTGTGGTTGACTGACGAGACAAGTGACTAAACACAAGCTCTTAAGCATCATATGCAATCAAATAAATACAGCTACATGATCAATGCATGATAAATTCTATGATCTCGTGGAGGGAGGCCCTAAAACGAAGCAAATGAAAAATGTTTCAAGTGTTATTTCTGCTGCATCTTTGTATTTATCGTTATATCTATAATTTGTTGTGTTCCTCTTTAAATCCGGATAAAGCTCCACTCACTATTTTTATTTAAACATGGGGATTTCATAGTATAACAAACTAGATATCATTTTGGGGATTAACCACTTAGAGTAGATCATTAAAATATCAACATATGCATGAAAAATAGTCTCAGCTAACCAAAATTATCATGATTTTAGATACCCATATAACACTCGTTGCATCAAGTGAGGCTCATAGAGGCAAAGAAGTGGGATTGATACTAGTGAAATAAATCACATAGCATCAATCATCACCTCTATTACTTGCACCCAATAACTAGGACTTCCAAATAGGTCTCCCATCATAAAACTCCTTTGGCTCAAAAATTCTTAACTATGTAATTTTTCCCACAATCAACCCACTTAGCTTGCTACCCCATTTTCAAAACATTATCAAGTATTATGCCATATAAATTATTCAATTAAATCCCTCACAATTTAATGACTAACTTTACTCAAACCATGCTTAAATGAAAATAGTTCTCTTTTTTATATGTAAATTTAATGAAAACTAGAAATATCTAAATAAACTCACTTGTAAATTTAATAAATAATTTCACAAATACATTCTTTTCAAGTATCATTTTGATAAAACTAAATATATAAATAGTTGTTTCCTTATTTTATTCTACACATTGTAATTATTTATCCTTTAACATTACAATAAATAAGCCACAACAATCTATCATATGAATGTCAAAATTTTCCTTATAATATACTTAATTACTTTGGTTTTGTATAATTACGAAATGAATTTATATAATCATATTTTAGGTTTGAGTGTTAAATTTTTTGCATTATGAGAACGTTTGCCATTCAATTGATTATATCTTAACATATCCTCGATGGGGGGTGATAGTACGACAACTGATTTCTCGTAGGTGTATTAACGACAACGACGTTAAGTGCAATGTTGAAAATCTCTCATAACTCTATTTTTCTAATCATCATTATAATTGATATGGGTGTTTTTGTATGGTGAAAGTATCGATGACCCTCAGTTCTAGAGCTAGGCTCTACACTTGGGTTTGCTTGGAATGCGCGTTGTGTCTCCAGACTCCATGTACTTTAGATCACCTATCAAGGTCCTCTCAAATTAATTATTTGCAACTGGTGTCTAGTGGTTTTATTTGCTCTGGGAGCATGGGTAAGGTCACTCTTATTATTTTCTTAGATATAGCATGCTCCTTCCATGATGGCTTGGTTAGAGGAAGAGAACTCTTTGAAACGTAGATAATGCTCATTTATGAGCTCATCATGCAACATTTCCTTGGGATGGTTGAGCTATGGTTTAACCTATAGCCTTGGCCTTTGTTTTGTAGGTTGTATGGTGTTCACCTCATTCATCGTACTTATCTCATCATGTCTGCAATGCATTATATATGCTTTAAGTTACTCACAAGGTAGCGAAAAAGTGGTCATTTTGTTGTGGTGGTGTTCATTCGTCGCTTGGAGGCTCATGCGTCTCTACACAAATGGTGCCTAAAGGATATGGTCTTAAGAGCACTTCAAGGTTAGTTATCACTCAATACCCTTAATTGGTTGCACTAGGACTCTACCAAAGTTGTTCTCATCAATGGGTTTCACATTGTTTTGTTGTCATTTGTAGGCACAACCTCAGGACTATTCAAGCCTTTTTCTTTCTCAATGTTATTTTTTCCTTTTTCTAAACTCGGGGATTGGTGCATTCTTCAAATTAGATGTAATTTTACCCTTGAAATCTATCCAAACCTCTAACCGTGTTGGGATTTCATTTAAATTTTTAGTGCTTGTCTGTGGGGTTTGGTACTTAGACACATTTTCCAATTGGTTCTAAAACTGATTATGGTCTTTCTCAATCTTTGTTTTTGCAAATTGTGTCAATTCTAGTTACTTCATGTTCACAATTATTTAGGGTCTTTGGGCATCTTGTACGGTCATTAGGTTGGGCTTATGATGGCTATCAATTACTCATGCTCTGCTTCCCTACATATTCCTTTTATTCTATGGTCAAGTTTTCTTTCTAAATCTTGGTGGGATTGCACTCTTGGCATGCCACTTGTCAGGTTGTTATTTGTTTGTCTGTGTCTATTACGAAGTGGGTTTTTTGTAGGTATTACATGGCTCCATGCCAAATATTACCCATCTGGTGGGGTGGTACTCCCGAGGTGTCTTCCTCAAGATGTAGGCATCCTCCTCAAGACACAGGCATGTTTTTGGGTGAGAATCATCTACATTTTGATGCTACCCCTCTTGAGGTTAGTTAGGAAATTCTAAATCTGGAAGCTAGCCTATTTGGAGATCAAAAATATTTCTCTAATTTAGAGATAGGTGGAAGAAATTTAAAATGGGTGTTGGATTGAGGAATGTTTAGGAAAAGGAAACTTTATTTTCTTCACTCCATCACTGACATTTCTCAAATGGAGACGCTGCTCAGCATGATCATCTGCGGAAAGCAAATGATAACTACAAACTCTTTGCTAGCTAAGAGAATATTAAGATAATATTGCAGAACATAAGATATAATCTTGATGATATAGAGGTAAGGCTGAGTCATTTGGAAGGTTTTATGCTTTTAGATTTAGACACTAATTTAAATGACCATCAGACAGATGCAGTAATCATTATTGCTTCGTCTCTCAACACTATTCATGTAAACTACGATCTCCCTATGAACACTACCTATGCAAACTCTTCTCTCCATTTGCGAGTCACCATTCTAGACTAAAATGTCCACCAAGCAATTAGTTTTAGTCTTGATGTTTGTAGGAATTTACCTTATATAGTTATTGTAGTTTATCTTACTATTTTTGTATGGTTTTTGTAAGTATATGGTCCATAATCATATGATTTTTTGTATGATTACGAACCATAGTCTTCTCGATATGTTTTCAAGTAATTACTTTTTGATAAGTTTGTTGATGGTAGTCTACTCTATGGATCTTGTATTAATAGTGGACTCATAATTCTCAAGGTCTAATGGAATGAAGAGCTCTCACTTTCATATGTGACATCTTCTTTAATATTTTTTGCTATCAATAGAAATACATGGATGAAATTTACAAGAAAAAAATAATATCTCAATATAAAAATAAAAAATAAAGTAATAGTGAAGAAAAAAAGTATATTTAAAGTAATTTATGATATTTATGGAAGAGTGGTGAGTGCCAGTATTGCAACAAGAACGCTGCAACTCCTAGCTACCAAATTTACTTTTATCAACTCGGTAGTTCATAACAAACTTGGAAGCGTCGGTGCTATATGCACAAGTACTAGTTCTCACTGCAAGTTGTCACTTGGTTAGCCGGTGCGAGATACTAAGAGCTTAAGCCAACTTCTATAGATTTCAGAAGAAACTTGATGTGTGATGAAAGAAGATAAAGATTACTTTACAGATGCTATTCTAACTGTAGAAAGGAGAAAGACTCGAATGTAAAGCAAAACCTAATAAGCCTTAATTAACAAGCTAATTATACTTTTGCCAAAAACACTATGAAAACCATGAATGGAATTCCATTACCTACTCAAGCAAGTAAACAACATCTAACTATGATATTTCTGGAAGTAAATAAGCAAAAAATATATTTTTGGACTTTTATTTGTTTTTATGTGAATTTAACATGCATCTAATTTATTGTGTGTGAGTGTGGCATCGAACAGTTGGCATTAGAGGGCAGTTTTGGAGCTTGGGAGGATGTAGGATGGTGTGGATGGGTCCTAAGAGGTATTAGGTGGTCTTCTGCAGGTTTTTCCCACACTTGGCCTTCAAAAGAAAGCCTACAGGAAAAACTAGAGCAGGACACAGAAAAACTACATGAGGAAAACATGGAAACTACAAGAGGCCTACAGGAGGAGGTTGAGGGAAATTTTCGCTGTTTTGAGGGTGTGAGAGTGGGTGGAAAAGGTGAATGAATGTTGGAATGAGGTGTAAGGGCACTTAAGGTCTACCATGAATCACCAGGAGAGAAAAAAATGGTTGGTTTGCTCAAGGAGAGAGGAAGAAGTTCAATGAAAATGAAGGAAACTAGGGAAGAAATGAGGTGAGGTTTGGGAGACCTATAGGGCATGGATCAGATGGAGGGTGTGATTGCTGGTAAGCTTACCTACTGCTGGAAGAGGTATGCTACATAGAAACTAACAGTCAACCAAGAAAATCAAGCAACCAATGAAATAAGTGCATCCTAGGAAAAATAAAGTTTTGCTTTAAAATGGCCTAAACTATGATGTATAGAAGGAAATGCTGGGAAATGATGTAAGAAAGGAAAGAATGCAAAAGGATTATTGCAAATCAAGAAGTGAATATGATAAGAAACTTCTAAAGCAAAGAAAAATTGGATTATCAACGTACTAGAGAGATGCAAACACTAGAAGTCCTAGGAATAAGGAAAATCTGTGTTTTTTGGGTAGCAAGAGAATCTTTGCCTCAAATCATGGTCCCAGAGGGAGGAAGAGAGGCCAAGGCATTATTGCTAGCCTTTTGCATCTTCTCTGATCACTGTTGAACCTGCTACAGAAAGAACAAATGGAATCAAGCTATTAAATCATTAAAAGCAACCTATTCTTAACCATAAGATAAATGCAACTAACAACAAACTAATCTACAAACTAAAGTAAAGCATATAAGTACAAGTAAAGAGAAGCTTGACTACTTTTATTGGGCCCTAACCCAAGTGCTTCAGCCCTCTAAGGTAACTCAGTGCTAGCTCAAAAAGGATTCCATCTTCATTATAAAAAATTAGCAAGATTACATAAAATTGTCATAAAATAATAAGCTCGAAATTTGAGCAGAGTTTATACAAGCAAAAAAAAAAGGCGACCCTAGTGAGGCCCTAGGTCTCTCTACTTATACATCTAAAGCTACCAACATCTTTCTTAAAACCAAGGAGGCTTAGCTCCCAAAACCCGAGATAACTATCAATCATCTTCCATTTGCTCGGTTGCCTTCTAGTGCATGATTCAGCTGCTTGTACTCTGAGCTGAATGAAGGGGAATTCGAAGTGAGAAGCAATAAATGAGGGGGATTTCCTACTATAAGTCCTCTCCTATATCTACTTCAAGTTATTGCTGCAGTTTGACCACTAGATCCTTGACTTTGACCTCGAAATCCATCAATAATCTCCATTAAATACATGTTAGACCACATGGCATAATAATTAATTAAACTCACCCTATAAGCATAAATATAATCTGAAAATCATACAATAGGTTAAGAGAATGGTTGATTTCACTAGGTTAGGAGGTAAAAAGAGCCCATATAAAAGAGAATGGTTGATTTGACTAGGTTAGGAGGTAAACGAGCCCATATAATTACCCATTTATGAGACTCATGAAAAAGATGTTGTAAGGTTATATTGAGTGGTGTAAACATTTTGACTAGGTCACATAACAGAAAAAATAATTAAAAATACAATAAAAAAATAAAAAATCTAAATAAAAATTAATAATATAGCTATTAACTAAAAAAATTTAACGAAATTAAATTACATAAAAAGAAAAATAAAATAAATATTTATAATTATTAATTAACTCAGTTTTGATACATCTTAGCTCTTCACCTATCAAATTTTAAGAGAGACCAAGTCTCAAATTTATTGAGAGGTAAAACGCTTTTAGAGTAAAAAGAGATTTGATTTCTCTAAAACTCTGCTAGATTCTGAGTTAAAATACATATAAACAGGTGTATAAAAATGTAAAACACTTAACCCAATTGGTAATTATTCATTTATAATTAGTGTCATATCCACCCTCAGATGTAAGTGACAGGCTTTTATGAAATCTTGAAATGTTATCACGTGCCCTATAATTCATCGACGTTTGGAAGATGACGTCCTGCAAGAGTTTTGAAAAGTTTTGATTGACATGGTCTGCGATGAAACCATGACCAGATCGAAAAAAAAGCTGGCTTCCAGATGGTACAGACTATGACAAATAATAACAATGGCCTGTCAGGTTGAATTATTGAACGTATATGCTTTTATGGTATCATGTGCGGCAGAATTAATTGACGTTGGGAAGACGACGTGCGACTGAAAACTGTAATGAAGGAAGGACTAGATCGAGAAAAAACTTATTTCAAGATGGGAGATGAGGAAAGCAATTGTCATGGCCTGCCAATTGAATTATTAAGAGTCTATCTTTTTCTCTTGTTTTTCTATATGTTTTTTCGTTTGCTTGTACCATATCTTATGTTAATTCACTTGGTCAGAAATGGTGTTTGGCAAGCATGGAATAAAATATAAATCACAATACTGTGCTTTCATATTTAATCTCATTGTCATCCTTCCCTGAACAAATGACAAAATTCGGTGGCAGAGGACTAATATGAGAGCACGTGCCTTGAAAATAAGAAAGACACAATGATGGATGGTATGATTGTCACCACTCTCAACAAATGGCAAAATCCGATAGCAGGTGAACTAAAATGAGAGCATGCTCCTTGTAAATCAAGGAAGAAACAATGAAGGATGGTATGATTTTGTGCCTTGAAAAATAAGGAAGAAACAATGTTGTAATGTATGATTTTGTGAGGAAAACTCAACATCGAATTATCCTAGAGTATATGTTTAGTTTACTCCATTATATTATGATTTTTAAAAATAAATATTTTCAGTATTATATTTGATATTTTTTATTTTATTTTATATTATGTTTTTTTTTTAATTGTATTTTAATATATGTATTTAGTTTTTTTTTGTAAGCTGAGGTGGTACTCTTTCTATTACTGGATAGAAAATAAAACATAACATAGTATCAAAACCATTATAAACTCGCCCTCATGGGGAAACCGAGTAGTTAAGCCATCTATAGTTTTTAATGGCCGACCAAAAATAAAATGCCCAAAGCCTGATAATCCTAGCAAGATAGACTAGACAGTCTTGAGATCTTCTAATCCTACTAGTTTGCATAAAATATATTTCCCTATCTAAAGCATGCAAAAAACTATAGTTAATAAGACTATGAGCTTTCCTATACATATCTTTTGTCAAACATCGTCCATTGCAGGTTGCTGGTTTGCTCCTCCATCTGCACCCTGGTGAGCTCCCTTCAGCAGCTGGTGTATTTCATCTAGTTTCTCCTCTTGCCTCTCCAGAGCAATGCGGATGAAACTCAATTCCCTATGCATATCAGGGCCACCCTGCGCAATCGCCACCATCTCAGTAGCAACTTGCTCTAATGCTTTTTCCAGCAGCCTTTTCATTACACAGTAAATATGAAGAGACTGTTTGAACAGAGAGATTCTGCCCCTGGTGTTGCCTGGATCATGCAGCAGGAATTCCCAGTCTTCCATTTCTTCATCAGATTGGTCTTGGAGAGACTCTTCCTCTAGATGTTGCATAATTCTTCTAACTTCTGGATTTGTATTTTGCTGATAAGCCCTCTCTGCCCGACAAATTCTCTGATTCATCGTCCTCCTCGTTTTTTTGGCTGGTCCCGCTTCCTGCCTGGAGTTCTCGCCTTCCTCGTATGTCTTCTTGCTCTGTCCCCAACCCCTCTTACCGCCCGAATCCATTCTGCTTCCAGGGCCCCTATCTCTTCTTCTCATGCCGTATCGCCTTACTTTTGCCACCTGTGGATTAGGGTGGTCTTCCTTCAACTGCTGGTGCTCATCGTCTGCTAATCCGTCCCGTGCGTTAGACCTCCTGTTACCCTTGCCTTGGGGCTCCTCCTCCTCAGACTCGTCCGCAATTTCCAAAATCTCAGTTTGGTGCTCCTCATTCGCAATTTCCTTACCTTTCCGATCCTTTTTCTTGTCAATTGCATTATACTGCTCCTCTGTCACCCTGGTTTTCAGCCGGGTTTCCATACTAACTCCGATTCTGCCGCAGGGAATACTCTGATGCCGAGTAAGCACTCTCCTGTTTCGCTGTCTCACGGTTGTGCTGTCCGCTGCTCGCCGAGTTGGGGAGAGACTAAATAGCTGCTTTTCCTTACCCGTTTGGGTATTTATCAGCTTTCCGCCCTCGACGTATGCCTCTGGATCGGCTTTACATTGCCGCCGATTATTTTCCGGGATGATGCCTCCTCTGGCCACCATTCTATGATTAACGTCTGCTGTCGGAGGATCTGACATGCCGCTCCACCCTCCTCTCCAATCGCGGGCATTTATTATTCCACATTGGGGATGATCCTGTGACCCTCTCCACGCACGCCACCAATGTACTACTCTGTACCCTGTCATCATATCGCCCCTCTGTCCAAACTGACCTGTATTCATTAAGCGGGTTCTCCACACCCGCTTATCCATCCAGCTCATTGATCCCCGCATTCTCGCTCGTTGCTTGATCATGATCTTCATTTATGATTTTTGCCAAGTCCGCCCACTCCCTGCTACCACGCACTGCTTTCCATTGGTTGTCTATAATGCTGCCACGACCTTTACATCCCCAATTCGCCATGAAGTCGGCCGCGCAGTTCCCTTTCCTCCTGACGTGATTGATTAGTTTGTATTCAATACTTTTTAATATATCCGCTATCTTCTGGACGATTCCAGCCGTTCTCCAGCTACTTGTAATCTTTTCCCAATCTCTCCCATTGCTAATCTTCTTCAACATTTCAACCGTGATCTGGGAGTCACCAACAATTTCCAAATTTGTATATCCATTTCTTAAAGAAATTCGCAGCCCCTGGTGAATCGCCTAAAATTCAGCCTCGTTGTTCATCATTTCTCCACCCCAATCCGCATAAATCCACCTTACCTGCTTTTGACTGTCACGGAAAATGCCACCGAAACCAGCATCACCAGGGTTCCCTTTCGATGCTCCATCGAAGTTTAATTTGATGAAGTTTTCTTTGGGATAGCTGATTTTGTCAGAATTTTGGGTTCGCGCATTATGTCTGGTGTTCTGCTTGTGCTGGACCATCTCAAATTTTAGGTTTAAATTGTTCAAGATCATCTCCTCAGGCTGATTTGCCTTCCAGTCCTCCACATCCCATTTCTCCACCAGGATTGTTTCCCTCATTAATTTGATCGCTCGTCCCCAAATTATTTCCGGATCCTTTAGTTTGTTCTGGAACACTCGGCGATTCCTCTCTTTCCATATCATCCATAGCACGAACCCTGCGATGAGATTCCATGCTCTGCTAACAACTTTACATTGGAATTTCTCTTTAGTCCATTGGAAAATTATTTCGTTGAAATCTCTGGGGCCTATCTCAGATTTGCCAAATATTCTTCTTGTATCCATCCAAAGTTTCTTTGCGAACGAGCAGTTAATCAACAGGTGATTTCGGGTCTCCACTTCAGTATTACAGAGACAACATCTCGACGGGCCGCTAAAGCCTTTTTTTGAATTCTGTCCCAAGTTAAGATCTTGTTCTTAGTTGCAAGCCATATGAAAAGGGATACTTTCGGCCACCAGTTGCTTCCCCATATAATCCTCCAATCTAGGTTCTCCTCAGCTATGGCCTGCGTGTCTGTTAAGTAGTATGCCTCTTTGATGGTGAAAGATCCTTTCATGGAGTTCCCCCACCTAAGAAGGTCCCTTCCAGTGCGAGCTCTAATTTTCCTGGAATCCACCTCTTTCATATAAGCCTCTTGTTGTTCTTGATTTAGCTCCCTGTCCCACTCAATCGGTTCTGTCCATTTTCTCCAGATTCCATCCAGATCATTTTCTTTCCAATAGTCTCTGACACATTTTCGATTTCCTTCTATTCTTTCCTGAAGCTGTTGGACCCTCTGAATTTTGTTCATCCTTTCTTTCTGCTGCCATTTGTCATCCCAGAAATTAGCTTCCTCTCCACCTCGAATCTCCTAGAATGTATGATTATCAACCAAATCTCTGTTTTGACGAGCTAGATCCCAGATTGCTGAACCCCTGGGGGTTTCTCTCTGTCTTAAAATCTCAACTATTGTGTCAGGCATATTGTATTTTGTTTTCCAAATGGCTTTCCACAAGTCATTACCCTCTCTTAACCAGTGCCACCAGAGCTTCGCTCCTAGCACTTTGTTGAGTTTTTCCGAGTCCCGTAAACCAAATCCCCCTTCTTCCTTCCTCGCTGTTAAGTGACTCCAAGAAACTAAGGCCCATTTTTTCTGCTGATTTGCCCCCCCCCAAATAAATTTCCTTATGATCTCTCTAATCTTTGCACAGACTCCTAAAGGGGCCGCCATTATCGACAAGGGATATATGGGAATAGCTTGGAGGACTGATTTCGCCAGAACCACCCTTCCTGCTATGTTTAGCACTCTAAAGGCCCAATTCACCACTTTGTTTCTTAGCTTGTCCAAGACTCCTTGCCAATTTTTCATTTTTTTGGAAGTGAAGTCCAATAAATTTCCCAAGTATTTCGTAGGCAGCTCTCCTCTCTTAAAGCCCAATAGTATTATAAGGTGAGTTTTAACATGTTCCACAGTATTAAATATGAAGATACATGACTTATCTCTATTAATTTCCAGTCTAGAAGCTTCAGCAAATAGGTCCAGAATTCTCTTAAGTTGTCTCACTTCCTTAACAGTTGGTTCCCCAAATAGCATGATATCATCAACGAATTGCTGATGAGTTAAGGGAAAATTATTTCCCCAAAGCTGTAAACCTTTGATTTTATTCGCTGCTCGTTCTTTTTTAATAAAACGACCCAGGCCTTCAGCTGCCAGTATGAAAAGAAACGGAGATAATGGGTCTCCCTGTCTAATTCCTCTAGACGCATTAAAGGTTTTCGAGGGGGTTCCATTAACAAGAATGGAAAAGTTCGGAGAAGAAATCAGACTATGAATCCACTTAATCCACCGCCTGCTGAAGCCAAAACTTTCAAGGACTTCTTCCAAATAATTCCAATTCAGTCTGTCATAAGCTTTCGACAGATCTAATTTAATCATCATACCCTTTTGCTTTTTCATTTTTAAAGAGTGAATAACTTCTTGGGTTACTACAAGGCCATCTAGGATTTGTCTACCTTCAACAAAGCCCGTTTGTTCAGCAGATATTAACTTGTCCAGCAGGGGTTTCAATCTTTTGGCGATCAAGGATGTTATGATCTTGTAAATAACATTACACAATGCTATGGGTCTAAAACCATTGGCATCTTCTAAATTATCACCCTTAGGAATCAGAGCATAGAAAGTAGAGTTAATGGCAGGCCATACCTTCTGGTTCATCTGAGATTCTTCTATCAATTCTAGGATCTCCTTTCCCAGAAAGTGCCATCCCGCTTGGTAGAAATCAACTGTGAAGCCATCAAGACCTGGAGCAGTACCTTTTTTCATAGATTTTACAACTTCTTCTATCTCTTCTAAGTTAACAGCTCTCATCAGAGCCTTATTTTGGTCTTCTGTAACTAAACGAGGAATGGCCGAACATATTTCCTTTATTGCTCCCGATCTGTCAACTTGAGGTTCTGTTAGGATATCTTTATGATGATCCACCAACACTTGCTCAATCTCTCCTTGCTCCACTACTCTATCACCATTCTTATCTTTGATGGATAAAATCCTGTTTCTTTGTCTATGTTGAATCATAGCCTGATGAAAGAATTTTGTGTTCCTTTCCCCCTCCCTTAACCATTTTATTCTTGATTTTTGCCGCCATAGAACTTCTTCCTACTTTCGTCTTTCCTCTACTTTTCCAAGAATTACCCCTTCTTCTCAAACACTCTCCTCTGTTCGACCTTCCGTTATTATCTTTTGTTGCAGTGATTCCATTTCCCCCTCCAGTTTTTGTTTGTCTTCCATAATGTTACCAAATTCCTCCTTGTTCTATTTCTTAATTCTTTCAACTCCTTCAGTTTCAATTGGAAAGTATGCATCTTTCATTTTCCCTGAACTGTACTTTGTGTCCACCATTCTTCCACTGTATTTAAGAATCCTGGGTCCCTTAGCCAGAAAGATTCAAATCTGAACGGTCTTCTTCCACGATTTCTTTTAATATCCACCTCTAGTCTAATAGGCCAATGATCAGATCCAAGGGATGGTATGATCTTTGCTTCGACGAAAACATCCTTGTTCATAATAGCTTCTGATACTAGGAAGCGATCAAGTCTCGATGCTATTTGATTCTTACCTCCCCTCCTATTGTTCCAGGTACATATCCCATTAATAGTCTGGATGTCTACTAATCTTAAATCGTCTATCAATTCATTGAACATATCCATGAAGTGATCTGACTTTCTTATCCCTCCTTTTTTCTCCTCTAGGGATCTGATTAAATTAAAATCGCCTCCTATGATCCAAGCAGCCTCTGGATAAATTCTACGGATTATTTTCATGTTATTTATAAAGCTTTCTTTTTCTCCTGGGGAAGGAGGGCCATAAACCCCTGAGATGACAACCTTTTCTTTTGTTCCTACTATTCTACCAATACCTGTAAGGATTCTGTTCATACCGGTCCAGCCTGCTAGGATGATATCATTTGGATTCCACAAAATTGCAATACCTCCCGCAGAGCCAATAACGTCTTGCCCCATAACTTCGTATTGAAGTTTATTTTTGTCGATTATTCCTTCCAACTGCTGCACTGTAATTTTCGTCTCCTGTAGAATCATAATACTGGGCTTCTCCTTTTTCAATTTCTCCTTCATATACCTCTGTTTTCCTTTACTATTCAAACCCCTAATATTCCAGCTGATGACAATCATTTAAAACTTTTGATAGGAGGGGAAGAATACCTCTGACAGAGGTATCACTTTGCCTGAGTTTATCAACGTTTCTCCCACAGTCTGAATGGTTTCACTCAACGTTTTCCAACCTCTTTTCCTACTGTTTTTGCCAGAGCCGTCCATTCCCATTTGTCCATTCCCTTGTTCGTTTCCTATAGTTATCTGCTTATCCATGTTCTCCCCTTTTTTTTCCTTGTACTTCTGAAATGCTTCTTTGTACTGTTGTTTCTGCTTCTCAGGTATGAATCTGCTATCTAGGTTTTTCCATTCCTGAATTAACTGTTTCATGATTTTTTCCTCCTCCACCTCGTTTTCTATCTGGCTTTCCACTTCCATCTGGGATTGGATTGTTACTGTTTCTGACTTTCCCTCAGCCCGTTCTTCAACTGTTTTCCCCATATTTGCGTCTTTTCCTTTATTTTCATTTACAATTTCCATTGGTGTATTTCCAGGATCTTCATCATCCTCCAGATTTACTTCGTAATCCTCGTTCTCGTTCTGTAGGATTTGAAACTTGTTTTGACTTGCTGTATGAAGGGGCTTTTCTTGTGACTGGGTTTTGGGACCCTCTTTGCTCTGTTTCTTTCTTCTTGTAACCTGTTGAAAGCCCCTGTCTGCCTCATCCATTTTTTCTGAATTTCTTTGATATTCCTCTTGACTTCTCTTTGACTCCTCTTCCTTATTCAGAGGGCATTGCCTATATAGATGGCCATACTCATGGCACTTGCGGCACCTGAACGGGATATGTTCATAATCTATTGGCTGTTGTCGGATTTCGTCATGATATTCCAGCTCGATATTCTCCGGGATGGGTTGTGCTAAATTCATGTAGACACAGAGCCTTGCGTATGAAGTATATTTGCCTCGTTTTGTAGCTTCTGCAATTTTAACAAAGCCCCCGATTGTTTTCCCAATCCCCTCTAGTATTTCAGGATCCCAAAATTCCACTGGGAGCCCGAACAATCTAACCCAGATTGGGGCGGCTAGCATTTTTTCTTTTTCTGGGTTATATCTTTCTTCCCAGTATTTCATGAACAGGCCCGCATTGTTCATGAAGTACGGTCCTTCTTCGAAAACCCTATCCTTGTCCTCCAGATTCGCAAAGATGGCTGTGAAAAACCCTTTTGCTCCCAATTTCAGATCTATATGGCCTTTTGGTCTCCACTTTTGGTCAATCCATCTATATAATTCCTTTTCAGTTGGCCAATACCCTATGAATTTACATATCAGGGCATGGTCCTTCATATAGCAGTTGTATTCCTCAAGTTTATTGCAGGGAATGACATATCTTGGTTGTTTTTGTGCCCGTGGAAGGCATTTTCCTCCCATCCTCTTTTGCCATAGGTTACCCATCACGGGTACATAGTTTTCCTTCTGATTACGCTGCATTCCGCTTGCACTGGTTTCCCCTGCTACAACATTTTTGAAGGAGGGGATCTCTCCCGTCCCCTGTTGGTTTTCCATTTCCCCTTCAGCTCTTATCTCTTAATGTTTACCCTCACTTCTCTGCTGAAAACTGCTTACTTGAAATGCGAATGTTGCGAAATTACCTTTCTCAATCTACCTTCCGTGCCTTTCTTCGCCTTCTGCCCCGCGATTTCCGCCTGCCGTTCCAGACTGCTGCGCCGTCTGCAAACCCTAACCTGCACGTGCCTACACTCCAAACCCTAACCCAAAGTCCAATATATGTATTTAGTTTTAAAGATGTTTAAAAATAAAATTATTTTTAAATTTCATTTAGATAAATTATTTTTAATTTCAAATTTACTACGTGATGATTAATAATTTTTTTTTAAATGTAATTTTTTTTAAATAATAAAATATTAAGGAAAGATTTACATATTAATGAATAAAGATCATGATATATTTAAAATTAACATGAATTTACCGTAATTCTATAATTATGTGGTGAAGGCTTGAAAGGATTTAATGGTTAAGATTATTTCTTGACTTAAATAATTCATTTTTTGTTATAGGGTAGGTCTCTTGTACAAACAAAGGAGTTTCATACACCAATCAATCACAATTAATTTGGTTCTTGTGAGACAAACAAATAGGTCTCATAACTATGCAGTTTTTCCCTACAATCAAACCCACTTAACTTGCTACTACATTTGCAAAACCTTACCGAGTATTATGCCATAAAAATTATTCATTTAAGCTTTTCCCAATTTAATGAATTACTTTACTCCACTCATATTCAAATGAAAAAAACTCTCTTTTATACATAAATTTAACTGAAACTGAAATATAATAAATAAACTCACTTATAAATTTAATAAATCTTTAACAAATACTTCATTTTTAAATGTCTTTTACATAAAACTAACTATAAAAGTAGTTATTTCCTCATTTTTTCTACACGTTAAATTATGTAGGTTTAACATTACAGTAAAAAACAGTCTATGGTATATCCTATGAATGTCAATTTTTCCCTAAAAATTCACTTAATTACTTTTCGTTATGTATAATAACGAAGTGAATTTATATAATCATATTTTAGATTGAGTGTTATAGTTATTTCCTCATTTTTTCTACACGTTATAATTATGTAGCTTTAACATTACAGTAAAAAAACAGTCTATGGTATATTCTATGAATGTCAATTTTTCCCTAATAATTCACTTAATTACTTTTCGTTATGTATAATAATGAAGTGAATTTATATAATCATATTTTAGATTGAGTGTTAATTTTTTGCACGAGAAGAATTTTTGCCATCCAATCGATCATATCTCGACATTGATAAAAACAGCTAAATTCACACAACCACAGAAATACAATTATATATTATGCACAAATGGTGTATGTGCAAACACACCCACACACATATTAAATTCAGATCACTCTATTAAATAGAGTTTTTCAGATCCAACTTATTCCTAATTTAGAGAGAGTGGTTGAGGGAATTTCTCAACCATCACAAACCAACTCCTCAAATATGGAATGTGAGCATTAACTCCAACATCCCCCCTTAATGATTACATTACATAAAAAAATAACAAAATAATCAAACTTAACAGTAGATGCTCCATCAAGTTGCCTCGTAACCCTGGGAAAGGTGTAGTTGGCAAGTTGGATTCCCGAGTTCTCTTCCTCAACTCCCGAATCAAGGACCTCCCGAAGTCAATTACTGGACAGCATCCCAATCTGTCGCATAACCTCATTAGGAAACCACTTCCACGTCTACCACTAATGAGGGATCCTTCCCTAGATCCGCAACTGCCATACTATATGGACAACCATCCATATTGAGCCATACTGCTACTTGATCTCTAAGTACTGGCATCAGACACATAGTTGAACTGCTAATTATTTCAAAAGGGTGAATATTATAGCTGCAATGTAGAACACCATAGAAATAGCCACCCAAAAATGAGGAAGTGTGTCCCAAATGGCTTCATCAGTGATGTTTTCATCATCACTTGGCATCAAAACCCTACACATCCTAAAATTATCAACAAGGACAATAGTTTCAAACAGTAGAGGTGGTACACACACAACCTTCAAATTCACCAACGGTATGCCATACCCATATCGGCTATCAAGATATGTGCAAAGCAGCAATTCAAATGCAATGAGAAGTGTGACAGCAACAACAGTATGACAAGGTGCCCAATGTCGATCATGAGGTGGTACAGGAGCAGGCAAAGAGAATCGTCCTCGAGCCACAATGATATGAAAAATCCATAGAGGCAGAAATATAAACCACCACTTGGAGATGTTTCTGAGCATCCGGAAGTAGAAATTCGGCCTCCTGTCTTTCCTCCTCTTGATCTTCTTCGTAACCCTGAATCTCATTCTGGAAGGTTCGTCTGATTCATCATCTGAAACCACCACCGAAATGTTGCCGCTCCCGCAGGACCTCAACGGAGAAATGGAGGTTCTGGAAGTCGAATCGCTCCAAAATGGGCAACCATATTCTCCTGGAAGCTCTGCTCACAATTTGGCAGAATGCTTGCGCCCACTTGATTTCGCAGATTCCCCTTTAGAATAATTAATTGTAACAAAAAACAGTTCACATCTGGATTGCACTGAATTGTGGTCTTGTCACAAGACTGTCTAATTCAAAGTCCCAAGTCACGGACCCTTAGAAACAGAAGCGATCACAAATCCAAAGGAGGCGTCCATCCAAAATGAACCAGCCCTGAATTATCACCGACAAGTGCAAATTACAAGCGGATCTAAATTAGCTTCAAATTAAATCACAGACCATGTCTTGCTATAACAAAAATCGATTTCTGAGATTACTGTTTCATTAACTCAGAATAGACACAGTCTAAAATTTCTTCAGCGCTAATCGATCTCTCCACAATTCAACTCGATTTCCATCGATTGTTCAGATGCTTCTACGTTCTATCTTGATATTGTGCTATGGTACTTATGCCATCGATTTCCCAATGCGCAATCTGCTATGGTGTTAACACGCTCCACATGATATTTCGTCCATACGCAGGTTGCAACAGCTATCACAACACAGGTTCAGATCTTCTACCCTCAAATGTACTCACAATACACAGGCCTCTGATCCTGTGCTCTGATACCATGATAAAAACAGCTAAATTCACACAACCACAGAAATACAATTATATATTATGCACAAATGGTGTATGTGGAAACACACCCACACACATATTACATTCAGATCACTCTATTAAATAGAGTTTTTCAGATCCAACTTATTCCTAATTTAGAGAGAGTGATTGAGGTAATTTCTCAACCATCACAAACCAACTCCTCAAATATGGAATGTGAGCATTAACTCCAACAGACATAAAAATAAAAAATATAGTAGCAACGAGGAGATCAGAGAATATTTGAAGTAATTTGTGAGATTTATTTTATCTACTATGACAGTGTATTTACACCTAAGACAATTGGTAATTAGTCATTTACGCTTACACCTAAGACAATTGGTAATTAGTCATTTACGCTTACACCTAAGACAACTGGTAATTAGTCATTTATGCTTAGTGTCATATCCACCATCAAATGATAAAGTAACTTCACCATAAGTGAGGAGCTTTTATGAAATCTTGAAATGATATCATGTGCCCTATAATTCATCGACGTTTGGAAGATGTTCTACTAAAGTACAGAAAATTCTTTATTGTCATGGTATGAGATGAAACCATGACCAGATCTAAAAAGTTCCTGCTTCCAGATGGCATAGTATAGACTATGAGAAGTATTTTTTTAGGGTCAGATGGAGAGTTGAAATTGAAATTTTAAGCAGACTTGTTAAATTTTAGTGTTTTCACACTTTTTCATGACTATTTACAGTTTCACTAAAATATTTTGATGGTTTTGCAATTTCTTTAACTAGCAAAAAAATTGGTACTATATCTTACGTTAATTCACTTTGGTAGAAATGGCGTTCCATAAGTATGGAATAAGATATAAATCGCAATGTTTTGCTTTTATAGTCAAACGCAGTATCATCACTCTGTGAACAAACGATAAAATCCAATGGCAAGCGGACTAATATGAAAGCATGTGCCTTGAAAAATAAGGAATAAATATGGATGGTATGATTTTTTCACGGAAAGTCGTTTGCACCAGTTTGGTATTGTTAATTCTTGGGTAGAAATGGCGCTTAGGAAGTATGGAATAACTTATAAATCACAACAGCGAGATTTTATATTCAATCTCATTGTCATCACTCTATGAACAAATGGCATCGAATGGAAAAATCCGATGGCAGGTGGACTAATATGAGAGCATGTGCATTGAAATATAAGGAAGAAACAATGAATGATGGTATGATTTTGTGAGGAAAACGCAACATTGAATCATGACAGAGTATATCTTTACTCAAATATATTATGATTTGTAAAAGTAAAAAAGTTTTTATAAATGTTTTATTATTATATTTATATTTTTTTGTATTGGTTTATTTTGTATTATAGTTTTTGTTTCAATTATATTTTAATATATGTATTTAGTTTTAAAGATGTTTTAATAAATGTTTTTAAAGTTTGTTTTTAAATATTATTAGTAAATAGATGGCGATTTGACACTGCAGGATGAGTGCTATTCCCAAGCAATAAAATAAGTTCTACAAAATATTTCATTCGTAGTATATTCCCAATTCTTTAAGAAGTGATCTTTAAGGAAAAGTTGGATCAAGTGGCTGCAACAGAATTACTTGTTAGTATCGAGTTGCATGTATGATTTCCTTGCTAGTTTTGGCATGCATAATACATCCATGAGTGTATTTGGTTCTCTTGATGTTATTGGCATGGGATTTTCCACGTGTGATAGTGGTGTGAGCTTTATATTTCCATTTTTGGATAGCCATGGTGTGACAGGTTTCTTTCATTTGGTTGAGCTTTGGATTTTCCGATGGTTTTGAAACCGGGTGAGGTGGTCTTAGGAAAATTTCCAAGGGCTTAAGACTCCCTTGACTGATGATGGCGATATTTTCATAAAGCGTGAGAGTGGATATGGGCAAATTAATCAAGGTATTGGCGAAGAAATCTAGGAGGATCCAAGCTTGTTTAAGGCCTAGTGATCCCTTGATCGATTTTGGCAGTATTGCAGTAAATCGTGGTAGTGTATGTTTTTTTTTGGACCTAGGAATTCCTTGACTCGTAATGGTGGGATTGTGGTAAAGCCTGGTTGTGCAGGTCCTTATTTTGGGCATAGGAATCCCTTTATTGGTTTTGGCCACATTGCGGTAAAGACTAAGGAAGTCTGGTTATTTCGTTGTGAGTCCCACATTCATGTTTGGAATATGGCACGAGGGTGATTGGCTGAAAGAAAGATTTGGTTCAATCCAATCTATGGTCAGGTCATACCTCGAAGTCCCTCACTTGGTTGGATTTTTCATATGTTAATAAGAGCTCTTTTCCTCTTGTATTTTATGAGTAAATATAATTGTTATGATGTGGATTTCATGGTTTTTCTATCACTGTTATTATTCTAGTTATATGTTGGTTATAAGCATGGTTTCATGCTAGATTATAGTTATGGCTCTTAATATTTTTTGATTGGTAAATGAATGGTTATTGAATGCATGACCTAATAGATGTTATTGCAGCTATTGTACTGAGAGGGAATTAGACCTTCTTGATTATTTTCAAGTAAGTATGAGACCTATATGTTCAAATGTGCATTCATGATCTATAGATTACATGTGCACAATGTGTTTGACGAAATATCTGTCATGGTCAGGCCTAGTTAGGTCAATTTCTTCACTAAGTTTTGCATTAATGGATTTTTCCTTGTTTCATTCATAACTCCATAAATTTCTATCAAGTTCTGGGCAGAGGTCTGGATACTAGCCCTCAAAAAGTGGCTCAGATTTGAGGATCACATGCTCAAAATTGGGAAATATAGACTATAGTAGCTGGGAGGCAGGGTTATCCATGTGACTGTAGGGTTACACTCATTAGATTTCCTTGTTATATAACCGACTAAGAATCGATGTCACTGAAAAGGCAAGTTAACTCATGGTTTGGGCACCTGGAGTGGTGTTTTAGCTCCTGTGGGTCCTCTAACTCTTGAGGAAGGTCAATAAGGTTTATTTTTGTCAACTCCATTTCCTTAATGTAATCTAGGAGGTCAATTCATGTCATAGTATCCCTAAGCTCATGTTTACCATGGAAATCCAGTGAAAGTGGGTAGATATAGGAGGAGTAGTTATAGATTGGTATTAGAGCTCCATGGTTTAACACTTGGATTGGATGGGCATAATGTGTTTGTCACACATGCATGTTAGTTGTATATGTGATTGTTATGCATGCATTGTGATAGTCATTATTATAGTTTGTGTCATCATTACGTTAATTTGTTGGCTGAGATGGAGTAGGAGATGCAAATTATTAGAGCAACGTCCTTGCAGCTCTGGAGCTCGAAGTAAGAGAAAATTATCATACAAGTTGGTATGTTGGGCATGTTGGTATGATGGTTAATGGTTGTATATGCATTGTGACTCTATACATGACTATAAGTGTATTGTGGTTATGGTTATATGCATGATAGATGCTAGTTGTTTAGTGTGGTCAAATGCATGTGTGACAAATAGTCATGAATGGTAGTAACTTATTTTTACATGCATTGCGGTCATATGCATGATGATTATGGTCATTGTATTCAAGATATTGATGTTATACCTATCTTGTTAATCTAGATTGGTCTGTGCAGATGGATATGGTTATAATACTCAAGTTTGAGCCAATATATTTGTGATATTGTGTCATGTTAATCTGGATTGACTTGTGCAGATGTGATAGCCTCCCCTGAGATACATTGACGTATAAGTTTTATTATGTCATCTAGTTAGCTGATATAACAAGGTATGTTTATAGTTTTTTTGAATGTTTGATTAATTTCATGATATGATTATGTGTCTATAAGATTGAATGAAGTAATTATCTTGTTTTAAGATGGTTGTACTAACACAATATGTGTTGAGACAGTTGATATGCACTTGGGTACAAGTGGCTAATAGTTGTATTATTATGATTGATGAGTTTTAGTTGATTATGACATGGTTGCTAGTCTCGGTAAAGGCTGATTTAAAATTAATAGATATAATGTATTGATCTTTGGAACATGTGGCTAACATGTGTGAACAGTTTCAGGGAAACATCTTTGATATTAGTGTGACAAGGTAACAATTGATTTATTTAGATAACTAACAATTGGGCGATGTGAAAGTACAAAGTAAGACTCGATTGTAGTAAGGTGAAAGGTAAAAGAAAGAAATTAGATGAGAATTCCTTTGGCTATATTTGGCAACCACAATTCCAAATGAATGAGTCCTTTACATGAATACAGGAAGTCCTCTTAACCTTGATTTTATCTGACATTATGTGGATATGTGCTATATTCATGAACATGTATTGACAAGTATAACAATTAGTTTACATTTATGATCGATCCATCAAGGAATCAGAGTGCCTTCAGAGTTGATGTATGTATGTGTTTAGTTACAAGACACTGTGTTTGACACAATAAGGTAAGGTAATCAATACATTGTTATACTTATTTATACACTAACAATTATGTGATTATGGAAGTATGATGAATGAGATTACATGGAAAAAGAGGCTTCCATGAAACGTTAAAGAAGGCTCATGTTGAGCTTTCCTTTGGGGGAATTGAGAAACATGGGATTGAATCATGGTTTTTGTTGCTATTTTTGTGCTTTCAATGCTTTGTTACTCATTTACGCTTGATCTATAGTTTTTTTTCTTATGTCTGGTGCATGGCCATGCCACTTTTGCTATGGTGTCATATTGTTATTAAATATTCATGGTTTTCTTCTTGTTTTTCTCTTGTTCTCGTCCTTTTCGTTTTGAGGGTATTATGAATTGGTTGGGGAAAGAGGAAAATGTATGGAGCTCGAGAAGATACAGATGAAACCAAATAGGTAATGTACAACCTGAATGATGTCGATATATGAATACAATGAAACTAAAGACAAGAATGTGACATCTAGTTTGGTTGGTTCGGTCCATTGGGGTAATGGATGGTGGTAGGATAGTCATGAGAAAGGTAAGAGGATAGGTAAAGTAAATGGATTTGAGGTGTCAGATGCCTTGGCCATGTTGGTAAATGTTGTTCTCAATGTCATGTATGAATTGCATGGATAGAGGGAGTTTCTTAACCTTGACCTTATGATATATGGTAATTGTGTTGCGATATGATTATGTTAATGTCTATACATGTAGATATGTATATATGTATGGCATTGATTGACAGGGTTGTTATGGGTCATGGTTGTCTTATGTTAATGTTTATATGTATATATATAAGTATCTATGTCGTTGACTAACAAGTTCGTTAGGGATCATTCTTGTCTGAAGGAATGATTTCTTATGCAAGTGAATGTCATGAAGAGGTTCGTAGTTCTATAATGAATCAAGTGGAAGACTAGCCTAACAGATTCATGAGGTTTGTATCATGTGGATATGAATTGATATTATGTGCTCATAATATGCCTATGTTTATGCTATGATAGGTAATGCTGAGTGATACATCAATAGAATGAAAGTAGTGTGATCTGCGGCCTTGATCCAGGTGGATATTGGTGGCCACCTTCCTACTCCACTTAGGCCTCCAGTCAGTTTCATCAGTTTCCTTGATTATAGCAACATTTACTATTTGTAGCAACTTTTTATATCCTAAACTTCTGGAGCTATTTTGACCCCCTAAACAATTTTTTTTTAAGGTCTATGGTTATGTCGCAAATCCCGTATTAATCAAATAAACATTTCTAATGAGTTATTGTATGTGCCAATCAGAGATAACATGACCAAGTACGACCCTCGGAAGTTGGCTACCCAACTAGCCCCAACACGACCCATAAACTCTTGGCATTCCATCCATTAGGGTTAGGGTTTTGGTAGTTTATGGTTTCCCTTTATTTTCCAATAATAAAAAGACCCTTGAGCATCATGGTAACAAAATTCAGATGCATGTAGTTGCCACATCTCTTCTTAGAGATAAGCTACCATCACCTGAGCTAGTTTATCTCCATTCTATATGTAAGCATATTTCAATTCTTTGATATTAATGAAATGAATATTTATTTATGTTGCATCTCTTTGTTTATCTTTATATCTATATTCTGTTGTGTTCCTCCATAAATCTAGATAAGTGGTATCAAAGCGGTCTTCTATTTCTGTTTTTTCTTTTCATGTCCCCAACAAGGTTTGGGTATAAGGAGTTAGGACTCAAACTAGTTGAACCTTTGCAAGACCACCCTTCAAAAACCCCGATGTCCTTCCATGGTGGAAGAAAAGAAAGAGGATGGAGCAGGAGATCCCTTCAAAATATAGCTCAAAGAATCCCTCGAGCGACAAAGGAATGCGATGATGGATATCGTTGTCCAGATCCTTTGGCCCATGCCTACAGGTGACACATCTTGATTCAGAGCCCACTTTAGAGGCACCTAGGGAAAATTTTAAGAACCCCCCCTAAATTTATATATATAATAAATGGGCGAATCTCCATGGTATATAGGAAAAATGGAAGGCGATTTTATCAATAATATAATATGTATATATAATTTTTTGGCGAATCTCTCACCAGGCATGGTGAATATTTTACTCAATTATAAAATCTTGTAAGACCTTGGCATTACCATGGGTTATTATAAACCTGGAGCTTAAAATTTACTATTAGTAATTTATAAAAATTAATAAAATTAATAGTTGATTTTTATTTTATTTTTTATTTTAACCAAGCTAAAATGTTTAACATACATTAAATTACAACATCCATTTTTACTCTTGATCCACCCCCGAGAGGGATCAAATATTTTTTCACTCTATGCTAGTTTGCATATCACGATATTTGGTACCTATCGGGGGTTAGTAGATCCAGAGTAAAGATGGATCTATGCTGGTTTAATTCCCCCATTTAAATAGGCTACATTCCAAGTGAATACCATGGGTCAATACCATGTGCCATTTTTGTGAATACCATGGTTCAATACCAGGTGCCATTTTGGTGAATACCATGGGTCAATACCATGTGCCATTTTTATTTTTATTAATACTAATATTAGGGTTAATAATGTTTTTTTGCATGGTATTAATAACAATCTAGTCCATGGTATTTGTCCCATAGTATTTTGCCCATAGGTTTCACCTAAATATAACGCATTTTTTGAGTGTTTGTAAATATAATGTGACTTATGGAGTAAATATAAAAAAATGTTTTATTTGTTTACCATACCTCTCGTTTATTTATATTTTATTAATTTACCATACCTCTTTTAGTATTTGGCCCATAGGATTCACTTAAATAAAACCTCTTTGTTATGGACTAAATATAAAAAGAGGTTTTATTTATTTACCATACGTCCAGTTTATTTATATTTTAATTTATTTACCATATCTTTTGAGTAAGTATAAAAAGACTTTTATTTATTTACCATACCTCCACTCTACTTATATTTTTATTTGTTTACACCTTTGCATATATATAAGGTGACTTATGGAGTAAATATAAAAAATGTTTTATTTATTTACCACACCTCTCATTTATTTATATTTTTATTAATTTACCATACCTCTTTTATAAATATGGTATTTGGCCCATAGGATTCACTTAAATAAAACCTATTCTTGAAAATGGGCAAATGGATTCACTTAAATAAAATCTATTCTTGAAAATGGGCGAATGGAAGGTTGTAACTCCTAATTTCAAGGGCTAAATTTACCTTTTTTACCCTCTCCCTTAAAATAAGGTGGGTTATTTGAGGTGATTTGTAAAAATGTACTATGGTACAAAATATTCGCCCACTAAAAATTTAAAACCCCTTAGTTTCACCAAAGGGCGAACATTCACCCCTAAAATTTTCTATGGAGGCACCACTGTATTTAAGTTACATGTCAACCTTGACATTCCCATATTTTAATGCCAGGTAGATGCAGATATCGTAGATAGATGGTTGAATTTGTTGGAAGGATATTTTTCAGTTCGTGAATTTTCCAATAGGGAAAATATTACTGTTGCGCTCCTCAAAGCTACCCCCATAACAAACACTGGTGGGAAACATATTCTGAACCAAGGGATGAGAGAGAATCCTCATTCTTTTCTACTACACCCATTTGGAATATTTCCTGAGATGCCATCAAGGAACAATATTACCCCATCAGAATCTATGAGGCAAAGTACATATAATGGACTACGTTGTGACACCAAAGGGATCAATATGTGCATGAGTTGACAAATATTTTCCATACCCTACACAAATCTAGGTATAAAGTATTCTAAGCAACATCTAGTGCTAAAATACCAAAATTGTTTACAAAAATACATTGAGGAGGAAATGGAGTTCATGTACATATCCTCACTTGGTGCAACATACCGATATGTTGCCAAGATTTAGTAGAAATTCAAGCAGAAAAAGTGAGACTTTAGATATGTGAATGCAAAGCAGAGAAAATGCACCCCGAAGCCACGAGAAAATGGAAGAGTTAAGTCACAACCCCCAGGACAACTCCTCGAAGGCAAAAACCAAGAGTAATGGGAAGGAAAATAAAGACACTGGAAAGTGGTGTGAGTTCCATAAAATATGCACTCACAACATGAATCAATGTCACATAAAGTAGACATTGGTGGCCGAGCTGGAAGTGTCAAAGACGGATGCATGATCTAACTCTTAGTCAGAACCTAAAAAGGGACCTGGCAAAGGAAAGCATATAATTGACATTGAATCCACTGCGATGGTAGCCACCAGCAAGCTCCAAAATGCAGAACCTAAGGATCTGAAGGGGGGGGGGGGGGGGGGGGGCACCTCTTCAACTTTGAGATGTGGGTAAAGGATTTGTGGGCATAGTTTATCATTTACAGTGGGAGCTAGAAGAACTTGATCTCAGTTAATTTCATTAAGAGATTAAGTTGCTAGCAATGTCGCACCCACAACCATACACCATTGGGTGGATCCCCCAATGGTGAGATATCCATGCCAGCCAACAGTGTCTCCTGCTTTATAGCATTAAGCACGTTCTAGATGAGGTATTGTGTGATGTTGCCCCTCTAAAAGTTTGCGATGTTTTATTAGGTCAACCATACCTGTGAAAGTGTCATGCTGTTTATAAATCTTGAATTTGTTTTTTTATGATTTCTTTGGGTAAGAAATTGTATAGGATACTAGAGATAGCACATCCTATCACCCTTTGTTTGATATCTGCTAAACAATGCAATAAGATCCTTTCCCAAACTAGGAAATCTATCTTCCTTATGATTCGCTCTCAGAAGAAGAGAAATATTGTGACCACATCCACAACCTCCAGATAGGTGTCCTCCACACAATAGTAGCAGATGGACAAGGTCATGGAGGAGTACAAATACATCTCCATGTCACCCGTAGGGGTAACCCTACACTATTAGGTAAAGCACTCCATTGATCTAACCTCGGGTGCACCGATACCTAATGGAGAAATCTACAAATGCTCTATTATAGAGAACGATGAGATCAAGAGGCAGATTTAGGAGCTTCTGTAGAAAGGGAATATAAGGCCAAATCATCACCCTATGGGAACCTAGTTGTGTTGGTATAGAAGGAGGATAGAGCCTAGAGGCTCTGTATTAACTATCAGGTGCTGAATAAGATCATTGTTTGGAATAGGTATTCAATCCCATGGGTTGATTACCTTCTGGACCAACTCAAGAGGGTCAAATATTTCAGCAACATTAACTTGAAGTCTAGTTACCGCCAGGTACTGATTGAACCCTTTGATATGTGGAAGACTTCCTTCAAATCCAGGAGTGACTTTTCGAATGGTTTGTCATGCCTTACAAGTTGACAAATTCCCCTACAAACTTCATAAGGCTAATAGAAGACATCTTGTGGCCCTTCACCAACTCATGTGTGGTAGTGTACCTAGATGACATCCTGATCTTCAACCAAAATTGGGAGGAACACATACACCATATCTGGTAGGTCCTCCAAACCCTGTAACAACACAAATTGTGTGCCAAATTTGAGAAATGCACTTTTGGTATGACCCAGGTTCAATATTTGAGGTACATCATTGATGAGCGGGGTGTGATGAGCACTAGTATTGCAGTAAGGATGCTACAGCTCCTGGTTCTATTGAGTTTACTTCATCAACTAGGGGTTCGTACAAACTTGGAGGTGACAGTGTTATATACACAAATAGATGTAGTTATTCTACTTTTTGTCACTGCTGAGCTAGGGCAGTAGACCGCTAGGGTTTCTAAAACCAACCTTCTATTGACTAGAAGAAGTCTAATTATCAATTTGGAGAAGGGAAATTTACCCTAATTGGAATAAAAGAAATGTTGTCTATTGCATGAAGGAAAGACTGAAAGAAATGCTTGCAAAACAACATGAAATCCTTGTTCTACTTGCTAACCTAGCTTTCTTTAGAAGAACCGTATGTTAATGCATGTGAGGTTTTAACTAGTCTAAGCATGAAATATAATCTTAAGAGTGCTAACTACTGTGCGCAAGAACAAATGTAAAAGAACTTTTTTTCTTTTTATCCTTTTGTTTTAAAAATGTAAACGTTAATCTTGCTTGGTTCTTTGGCATGGGGATAGGTGTAAAGGAAAATGAGTATAATGGTTTAGATGACTTGGAGGGAAATTAGGTACCTAATACAGGATTTTAGTGATGATTTTTCTCAATTAGGGCTCAAAACAGGCTACTACAGGTTTTCCTATAGGAAGTACTAGTTTACCTACAGGATCCCCTATTTTACTAGAGGAACAAGCTGAAAGATTAGGGAGAGATCTAGAAGGTGGGGTGGAGCGAGGAAGAGGTGAATTGATCCAGATTTAAGCAGGAACGCCACAAATTACAGAGATAACCATATACACAAAGATGCAGCGGAAATAATACTTCATTTCATTAATGGAAAATACTGACATATGCTTACAAACAGAAATGGCAATAAACTAGCTAGGGCGATGGTAGCTTATCTCTGAGAAGAGATGTGATGGCTACATGCCTCTGAACTGTTATGAACTGTATTACAATGAGGCTCGAAGGCCTATTTATTGTTGAGAAACAATGGAAAACCCTTCACATACCGAAACCTAACCCTAGAAGATGAAACGCCAAATTGTGGGCCCCGTTTGGGTAAATTGGTACATCAATTTCCCGGGGTTGTAACTTTGGCATACGATCTCCGTTTGTCGCGTACGATAGCTCGTTAGAAAGATCTATCCGAGTACTACCACTTTGGGAGGCAACATAGGGCTCGGTCGCCCCAGAATTCCAAAAAAACGTCGTTTAGGGCCTCAAAACGGCTCCGGAAGTTCAGGACCCGAAAAACTGCTAAAAATAGTAAACTGTGCTACAATTAAGGAAACTGAAAATGCTGAGAAAGACAATGGTGGGGGTCCAGGTGGACCTGGCAAGTGGCCACCAATATCCACCTGGATCATTCCTCCCCCCTTAGGAAGCAATGGTCCCCATTGCGTTGAGCTCCTCCATGAGATGAGGAAACCTCTGCTGAACTTGTTCCCTGGTGAGCCACTTGCCCTGCTGAAGGAGTTGGCCTGCTTTGACAACTCGATACAGTTGGATATGCTGTTGGCGAGTGTTCTTGATCTGTGTGTCCATGATCCGATCAGTTGCAGCTTGTTCCATGCAATCTGGATTTAATTATGTGGGTTTGAGCTGTTCTGCAATGTCGGATGTGTCTAGCAATGGTGGAAAGTATGGCCGAAGGCGGTCCACATTGAACACTGGGTGCAGGCCAAGGAATGGGGGAATGCTGAGCTCAAATGCATTGTCTCCCATAGCCTTAGTAATGGTGTAAGGACCATATCGAAGTGGTCTCAATTTCCGATAGGCTCCAGTAAGGCGTTCCTTTTGCAAATGCAACCAGACTTTGTCGCCCACCTGAAACTTGTGTGGCACCCAGTGTTGATCATGTCGCTGCTTGTACTTGGCATTTGATTTCTCAAGAATGTCATGGACCTGCTGGCGAATATGTTGGATGCGCTCAATGAAGCTGGTGGCCTTATCTGTTTCGGACTGGACATGAGCTGAATTCATGTGAGTAGCTGCAAGTGGCATGGCCACATCAATGGGGCATAGTGGCTGGAATCCTAAACCCACCTGAAAAGGGCTATGGCCAGTGGAGCTGTGAAGAGCTCGGTTGTAGCTGTGCTGAACATAGGGGAGGCTCTCGTCCCATGTGCGTGGATGCTTTGAGTTATACATGCGCAGAATGTGCACAATCATCCTGTTGACAACCTCTGTCTGGCCATCAGTTTGAGGATGGAAGGCTGTGGACTTCGTGAGTTTGGTGTCCAGCATTGACCAGAGACTGGACCAAAATGTGCTGAGAAACCGACTGTCCCGATCTGAGATGATAGACTGTGGGATCCCAAAGTGCACCCACACTCGTTCAAAGAAGAGTTTAGCAGTGGCTTCTGCTGTGATATTCTTCTTGTAGGCCATCATAATGGCCATCTTTGAGAACCCGTCGACGACCACAAAAACACAGGCATTTCCATGCTTAGTGGAAGGAAGGCCT
The DNA here is from genome assembly GCA_031772625.1 of Pinus tabuliformis. Taxonomy (NCBI): domain Eukaryota; kingdom Viridiplantae; phylum Streptophyta; class Pinopsida; order Pinales; family Pinaceae; genus Pinus; species Pinus tabuliformis. The sequence continues at coordinate 1,825,480,979 of CM062817.1, forward strand.
TACATGTAATCCATGGAGATGGATTCCCAAGGTCGACTAGGGGTAGGCAACGGGGTATAGAGGCCTTGCTTCTTAATGGTCGGTTTGGCAATGGCACAGGCAGTACATGATCGGATGTACTTCCCAACATCCTATCGAAGATTCAGCCAATAGAAATAGTTTTGCAGTACTGCCACTGTTTTCTCGACCCCGAAATGCCCAGCAGCCCGACTGTAGTGTGCTTCCCAAATCATCTTGGCACGCTCGCTTGAAGGAACACAAAGGTGACCGAGGTGGCATAATAGGGCATCCTGGAGGTGAAAATCTGCAACCTGCCGACCCTCCAAGAGTGTCTGGTATGTGTGGCCGAATTCTGGGTCGCTTTTGTAGAGAAGTGGCCAATCAGAAGTCTCGTGCCCGCAAGAGTTGAGCACGGTGGTTAGCGCCATGATCGGTGGTCGACTGAGGCAATCTGCAACATTATTGGTGCTGCCCTTTTTATACTTGATATTCAAGTGAAACTGTTGCAGGTATGTAGACCACTTCTGATGGCGATCATTCTGCAATTTCCCTTGGGTCTGTATGAATTGCAGAGGTCGGTGGTCTGTGTGGATGACCGTTTCCTTCCCCAAAATGTAATGCTTCCATTGTCGGCAGGCCTGTACAATGGAATACATCTCTTTATCATAAGTGGGGTACTTCCAGACTGTGTCTGAAAGTGTTTCACTGTGATATGCCACTGGATGTCCATGTTGAGTAAGGACTGCCCCAATAGCATAGTCAGAGGCATCTGTCTCGACCTCAAATGGTTGTTGTAAATCTGGTAACGCGAGCACTGGTGCCGTACAGAGGCGATCCTTCAACTCCCTGAATTCCTTCTGTTGAGATTCAGACCAAAAGAATTTTGCTTTCGCCCCGCCCTTGGTGACTTGACTCAAGGGCCAAGAAATATGAGAAAATCCCAACACAAACCTGCGGTAGAAGTTGGCAAGACCTAGAAAGCTGCGGAGCTCTGTTAGAGTGGTTGGAGAGGGCCAATCCCGAATGACTTGGACCTTGGCTGGATCGACATGCACCCCCTGTTCATCAATGATGTATCCCAGATACTGGACCTCGGTCATGCCAAAAGTGCATTTCTCCAAATTGGCACATAGCTTGTGTTGCCGCAGTGTTTGGAGAACCTGTCGGATGTGGTGGAGGTGCTCTTCCCAACTCTGGCTGAAGATCAGAATGTCATCCAAGTATACTACTACAAAGGAGTTGGTGAATGGCCGCAAGATGTCATCCATTAGCCTCATAAAGGTTGCAGGAGCATTCGTCAATCCGAAAGGCATGACCAACCATTCGAAGAGGCGCTCCTTGGATTTGAAGGCAGTCTTCCACACATCTGAGGGTTCAATTGGTACCTGGTGATATCCTGACTTCAGATCGATCTTGCTGAAATATTTCACCCCCTTTAGTTGGTCTAGGAGGTCATCAATCCGCGGGATCGGGTACCTATTACGGACAGTGATCTTGTTCAGCGCCCGATAGTCAATACAGAGTCTCCACGTCCCATCCTTCTTCTGTACCAACACTATCGGGCTCCCACAGGGCGAAGAACTCGGACGGATGTGACCTTTCTGTAGGAGCTCCCGAATCTGCCTCTTGATTTCATTGTTCTCCAGAACGGAGCGCCGATAAATTGGTCCATTGGGTAGCGGTGCACCTGGGGTCAGATCAATGGAGTGCTTGACTTGACAGTGCAGAGGAACCCCTGCCGGGGAGGTGAAGATGTCTTTGTACTCCTACACAATCTTGTCCATTTGTAGCTGCCGTGCAGAGGGACCTCGTTTGGAGGCCGCGGCCACTGTCTTCTTCTTCCCTTGAGGGCGTATCATCAGGAAAACAAATTTCCTGGTTTTGGAAATGATCTTACTGCATTGTTTTGCAGTAATCAAAGAGATGGCGGCAGGTGGTGGTACCTCTGGTATCCTGAACAACTTATTTCCCAATGTAATAATAACAGCACGGGGCCTTGATTCATACACAGCATGTCGCTTCCACAAGTATGGTTGTCCTAGTAATACATCACAAACTTCAAGGGGAGCAATGTCACACAATACCTCATCCGTGAAGGGCTTGATGTTGTATGGAAGGCGACACTGCTGGCTCACGCGAAGATCTCGCCCTTGGTAAAGCCACCCAATGGTGTATGGTTGTGGATGTGTTGTGGTCGGTAAGCCCAACCGCTTCACGACCTCTGCCGAAATGAGGTTCTTTTGACTCCCGCTATCAACAATGAACTGTATCGGGGAGCCCTTCACCCACATCTGGGAGTGGAAGAGACGCTCCTCCTCCTCTGGATCTTCGGGTTCATTTTTCTGGATCTTTGCGGTAGCAACAGTGGCGCTGGGATCCGCATCAATGATCTGCTTCCCTTTTTCATACCCCTTATCGGGTTCTGACTCAGAGTCGGAACATGCATCTGATTTTGAAACCTTTAGCTCAGTCACCAGTGACTGTTTGGCCCGACACTCACTTGTGTTGTGAGTGGAGCTCTTATGGAACTCGCACCATTTTCCAGTGTCCTTTCTCGGCTTCGCGGCGTTGCTCTTTGCTTGCAGCTTCAGCTGGTTGTCTTGGGCTGTCCTGCCTTGGCTTTGTCCTTTGTTCTGTGGTTTAGGGGCACCTTTCCCCTACTTTGGATTCGCAGATCCAAAGTCTCGCTTCTTTTGTTTAAACTTCTGCTCGACTTTGACGGCATACCGGTATGCTGCGCCGAGCGAGGGGATGTTTAGGAACTGTATTTCTTCCTGGATGTACTTGTGCAGGCAGCCACGGTATTTGAGTATCAAATTTTGCTCTGAATCCTTGATACCCAACTTTGTGCGAAGGGTATGGAAAAGATTGGTGAACTCCGGCACATCTTGGTCCCTTCCCTGCCGCAGCGTGGTCCACTTTATGTATTCATCCTCATAGCTTCCGACAGGGTAGTACTGCTCCTTGATGGCATCCCGGAACGAATCCCAGGTGGGTGCGGCTGAAAATAGTGAGCCAGTACTCTCATCCTTCTGCTCGCAGTAGGTTTCCCACCAGTCCTTGACGTGGGGGGCTGCTTTGAGAAGAGCAAAAACAATCTTTTCCCGACTCGAAAATTCATGAACAGAAAAATAACCCTCTAGCAGATTTAACCATTTATCTACGGCATCGACGTTTATCTGACCCTCGAATATGGGGATTTCAAAATTAACTTGTACCTTAAAGGGTGTGGCGTTTCCAGAGGAGCTGCTGGAAGCCGATGCGCCGCTTCTGGGTAGCCGCTGAAGGATCTGCGCAAAGCTGTCCATCATCGCGTTCCGTTGTCGCTCGAGCGCTTCTTCGAGCAAGATTTTGATGGGATCTCCTGCCCCCTCGTCTTTCTTCTCGTCCGCCATGGGAGGCCGTCGGGATTTGCGAGGCTGGTCTTGCAAAGGTTCAACCAGTTCAAGCCCTAACTCCTTATATCCCGACCTTGTTGGGGACATGCAAAGAAAAACAGAGAAAAAGCAGACCGCTCTGATACCACTGATCCAGATTTAAGCAGGAATGCCACAAATTACAGGGATAACCATATACACAAAGATGCAGCGGAAATAATACTTCATTTCATTAATGGAAAATACTGACATATGCTTACAAACATAAATGGCAATAAACTAGCTAGGGCGATGGTAGCTTATCTCTGAGAAGAGATGTGATGGCTACATGCCTCTGAACTGTTGTGAACTGTATTACAATGAGGCTCGAAGGCCTATTTATTGTTGAGAAACAATGGAAAACCCTTCACATACCGAAACCTAACCCTAGAAGATGAAACGCCAAATTGTGGGCCCCGTTTGGGTAAATTGGTACATCAATTTCCCGGGGTCGTAACTTTGGCATACGATCTCCATTTGATGCGTACGATAGCTCGTTAGAAAGATCTATCCGAGTACTACCACTTTGGGAGGCAACATAGCGCTCAGTCACCCCAGAATTCCAAAAAAACGTCGTTTAGGGCCTCAAAACGGCTCCGGAAGTTCAGGACCCGAAAAACTGCTAAAAATAGTAAACTGTGCTACAATTAAGGAAACTGAAAATGCTGAGAAAGACAATGGTGGGGGTCCAGGTGGACCTGGCAGGTGGCCACCAATATCCACCTGGATCATGAATAAGGAGGGAATAAGACATGGGAGTGAGAGGAACTTACATAGCACTCAAGCCAAAGCTTTAAGATGGTTGGATTTTATCAACAGAGATGGCAGGTTTTCCTCATAAGACAAGAATTTGAATTGAGATCTTAGTGACTTTTGGCAATCATGGGTGGATATGTCTTGGCTGAGGCTGATGAGATTGCATCTCCCTAGAATTTAGAAACTCCTACAACAAAAACATCATGCTTGGCATTCATATATAAACTCATCAAAAATAAAAAAGCTGTATTCAAATAAAAGAAAACAGAGTCATCACCATTTACTTGCTAAGCTCATGCATGGAAATTCTTGGAAACAATATGAAAGCGCGATGAGATCAGTGGAAAACTTAAGATATTAGAAAATACCAATTGCAAATTATCTATGAAACTACAATATGATGACCTAATTAGCAAGAAAACCCTAAGTTACACAAAAAGAAAGAATTCTGTCTTTCTGTGCTGCATGAGAAGTGTTCCTCAAACCATGATCCCTTAAAGGGAGAAATGAGGTGAAAACCACTTGTTATTAGCCTTTTTGGAATATATTCTTATGATTACAATTATACTATCAAAACTATTCATGAATGGAAGCAAACTAATCAAATCTATGAATACTTGGAAATTAACAATACCAAAATGAGTTTAACGACTAACTATTAGATAACCTAAGCATGCATATACAATAAGAGGAACCTTTGCTGCTATGGTTGGGACCTAACCAAAGAGCTTCACCCCTCTGAGTCAACTCAGTGCTGGATCAAGGGCATGCTTCTCATTTTCATTAAAGAAATCAGAAATACATAAGAGTGCTTGGTTACAATGCTTCAACTCAAAAGCTGCTTAGCTATCTTGAACGAAAAATCTGAATCCTAATGAGGCCCTAGACTTCTTGATTTACACAACTTAAGTTACCAACAACTTACTTAAATTTACGGAGGGTTGGCTCCAATCTCAAGATCAAGTGGTCTACAACTGTCATTGGCTGGGCTACCAATGAACGTCATGACTGGGCTATTTGGAGCTCCGAGCTAATGAGATTCGATTGAGGAATTTTTGAGTGAGTGAGGAGTTAAGGAGGGAGATATTGTCTCCTAGAATCCCACTTGCTTGTCTCCGTTCTAGTTCTTTCACTTAAATTAGCAAAAATTTGGTCCAAAACCTGCAATCATTGCACATTAGACCACTAGACATGACATCTCATCTTTACTCTCCTAATTAAGAAAAACATAATTAAGACATGTAAAGAATGATGAGAAAAGTTGATTTTAGTAAGCTGGAGGTGTATGAAGATATATATAATTTACCCATTGATGAGCCTCATCAGGGTGTGCATGTGGACCCAACCAAGATACAAGTTATTCAGGATTGGCTAGCCCCAACCACTCTAATAGAGCTTCGCATCTTTCTAGGACGTACCAATTTTTATCGTAGGTTCGTGTTAGGATTCTCTCATATCACTTTGCTTTTGAGTCAAGTCACCAAGGGCAGAGCGAAAGAAAGGTTCTTTTTGTTTGAATCCCAATAGAAGGAATTTTCAATGTTGAAGCACTTCTTCTACTCTTCATCAGTGCTAACATTACTAAACCTGCAACAACCATTTGAAATTGAGACACATGCCTCCAACTATGTTGTTGGTGGAAATCTTACCCAACAGGGGCATCCAGTGCATATCATAGTGAGACACTTTCAGATACAATCCTAAATTATCCCACCTATGACATGGAGATCTATTCCATTATGTAGGCCTACCAAAAATGGAAGTGTTACATTCTGGGGAAGGAAACAATGATCCACACAAACCATCGACCCTTATAGTTCATACAAATGCAAGGAAAGTTGAAAAATTATTTCCATGAGAAATTTTCCACATATCTGCAATAATTCCATTTGAATATTAAGTAAAAGAAGCATAACATCGATAATTTTTCATACTTCCTTAGCCAATCGTTAGTTATGGTGCTCGCCATTGTGCTCAACTCTTATGGACATGAGCCTTCAATATGGACACATCTTTATAGGAGTGATCTAAAATTCAATACCACATACCAGATGCTCCTAGAAGGTAAGAAAGTGCCATATTTTTACCTCCAGAAACAATATTATGACACCTGAGACACCTTTGTGTTCCTTCAAGAGATCATGCCAAGATGATTTGGGAGGCACACTATAGTCAGGTTGCTAGATATTTTGGGGTAGAAAAGATAGTGGTAATGCTGCAAAAGTATTTTTATTGGTCGAACCTTCAATATGATGTTGGGAACTAAATCATATCATGCACCATTTCCAAACCTACAATCAAGAAGAAAGGTTTGTATACTCCTCTTCTGACTCCTAACCATCCCTAGAAATCCATCTCCATGGATTACATGTCGGGCCTTCCTTATACCAAGAATGGAAACAATTTTGTTTTTGTGGTCATCGACAAATTTTCTAAGATGGCCTTTCTCGAAGCCTACAAGAAGAATATCATAGTAAAATCCACTGCCAAACTCTTCTTCAAACAAGTATGGGTACACTTTGGGATCCCATAGTCCATTATCTCAGATTTGGACAATTGGTTCCTAAGTTCATTTTGGTCAAGCCTCTAGTTGTTATTGGATGCCAAGCTCATGAAGTCCACCTCCTTTGGAACCTATGCCTTCTTTGTCAAATTTCTTTAGCACATTCTCTTTGACCTTTTTCACTCTTTAACATCGACATATTGTTCCCATCACTGTTCAACAATGATGTATGCTGCTACAATTTTTCCTCATCTTCTTTACCTCTTTTAGGAGGTAGCATGTTAGAACCATGAAACAACTTATTACAACCATTAGCAACCTTAATGAAATCAGAGGTTTCGTTTGATTCATTTCCTTGAAAGGCCTCATTCACCACATGTTGATGCTTGAACATTAGCAAAGAAAAATTTCAACATGCATTCACAACTCTCTTCATTTCTCCAGCATGCATAAGAGACAAACTCGTCTTCTTATGATGCGCTCTAACTATGTGTTGAATTCCATTCTTGAATAAGTGATACTTATTCTCACGGTGATGGAAAAATTATCTCCTATCATAAAGGTATGGTATTCCCAAAACTATACCACATATATCTAATGGAACTACATTAAGCTCTACCCAATCTATGAAATTTGCGGTAATGGCGAATTTCAATTTACACTTTCTATTTACTTGCAACTGTGAATTGTCACACACCCAACCTAAAGGATAAGGCCTATGATGTCGAATAGTTTCCAAGTTCAAACTTTTGACAATGTTTTCAGAGATGAGATTGGCTTGAGAACCACTATCAAAAAGAGTGTCAATTTTGGTATGCTTTGAAATAACTCTAACATGGAAAAGCTCAATTCTTATTTCATCATTTCGATTATCATTGAAACAACTTGAAGAACTAGTGCTTGGTATGTTCTTCTCTTTCAACCCATAGTTGTAATCTTGGTTTCATCTCCTAAATCAAAACCTAAGTCATGTTCTATAATTGTAGTTGTTTCTCCTTCTCCTTGTTTTCAAGTTTGTTGGGTCTCATTTCTCGATGGAGTTTCCAAAAATGATCTTCATCATGACCATTTTTAAAATAATGTTTTCATGTTATTTTTTATTTTTCCATTTTGATAGAATCATTTTTCTTCCATTTTCCTTTAAACTTACCCTTTCCTTCTTCTCCAATTTCAAGAACTATCACTTTTCTCATCTGAAATATTTTTCCCTCTTGCTTCTAGATGTGTGGCTTGAAAAGAAACCTCATCTAAATTTGTGGGATTCAACATGAGAATAGTGTGCCTTATATAACTATGTAAACCTCCAATATATTTTAACACAGTGTCTTGAGATGACAAATATACACCCAATATTAGTGCTCTTCTCCCAAACTCTTGAGTATAATTTTGAACACTTTGTCCTTTTCCTTGTCTAAAATTATTCCAATCCATAATAGCCTTTTGCATATAATGTAATGGATAAAATTGCCTTCCATGTGCATCAATAAAATCAATCCAAGAGGCTGAGACCCTACCATGCTTTTTCATTTCCTCTTATGTTTCAGCTTCCCACCAAATGAGTGCAACACTTTCCAACCTTAATGAAGCTAGTTGAATCTTTGTTTCATCACATTTGATGTTTTTAATCTTGCAATATACTTTAAGTTGACGAACTCAATTATCACGTCTTTTAGCATTAACTTCAACATTATACATAGGCGATTTGAATTTAATATCAAGTTTCAACAAGGGAGTTTTACGATATCACTTTGGTGTATGTGGAGATGTTTGAGTAAAGGTTGTTGTGGAAGAGGTAAAAGATGAAGGTGAGGATTGAGGTGAGGATGATGGTGGAGAATATGGTGGTTTGTCACCATTTCCTTTTGTAGGATTTTCCTCATCTCCTCCTTTTCCTCCAGAAGAACCCTCTCCCTTTGGAGGCTTGGAGCACTCACCTACAATATTGTGTTTCTCTCTTCATAAAGAAATTTCATCATATGGGTCATGTAAAGACTTATTTTTTCAAATACTTCTCATCCTCTGACATATTATCAGCTCCTCCTTCATGAGACATGCTTACTGAAGCTTCATGTACAACTTGAGGTGAAACTTCTAGTGGAGATTGTGTAAAATTTTCTCTCCTTGTCCTTGTTCCAACTTGATAACCTTCACCCACAATATTTCCTTCTCCTCTCTTGAGCTTCAACCTTATAAGCATTAGAAACACTTGCAAACAATTAAATCCTCACAGCAACAAAGAACGTATGCTCTAATACAAAACTTGATCTATATATGAAACTGCTCGAGGTTATGTAAAATTGCAAGTAAATAAAATGGGTTTTTATGGCTCTTTAAGTTGAATTCATAAATATATTAAAACATGAATTTTACTCATAAATTACAAAAAATTGAAGACAATGCCACCATAACAGTAAATACAAAACAACAAGTGATTAAGGAGTTCACCCGTTCTGGGCTACGTCTCCTGGTCTGGCTTCCAATGCTTGGACCTATATCAATATGCTCATAGAAATAGTGATTATATCAAGTTATGGTGCTCGAATGGCTTCAATACTAGCTCCAACAGCTTCAAAGCTATTAAAATCGATGTCTAGCCTCTATATGCTCCCAAAAATACCAAAATTAGAGACAGTTATGAGCTTTCCAAGTTTTGCTGCTAATCGACCTACAAATTCACCAATTTGGCTAATAGACCTACAAATTCGTGCCATTTTTTGTTAACTAGGTGACAAACTGGCAAACCACCAGTGAAAATTATGGGATCATTAATTTTTTTCTCTATCCCCTCATGCATCGGTGGTCACATGGGTGCCCCATATGCTCGAGGCCTGGCACTCTAGGTCTAGTGCCCTCTGCTTTGGCCCTCAGTCTCAACCCCTAGTCATATGGGCTGCCATAGAACCTGGGGTTGGCACCCTTTGCTAGCCCCTCTCTAGCTGGCAATTGGTCGTAGTGTTGGGTCATATGTCCTTATTTAATTGGGGGCTAGGTCTAAGCTCTCGCCCCTTTCCCCAAAACACCTCCACCGTTAATGTTTATATAACATTTATGTGGGTCTTTTAAACAAGGACCACCCATGGTGAGTTGGTGATGGTAGTGTTTAGCTAGTAACAGGTTCCGTGTTTGAACCCCATGGAGTTTAATTTGACCTGCCAAAAGTTTTAATGGCCACCGAGGTGCCATGTGGTAGCCTCTGGCTAGGCCACATGGCGGCCTCCGGTTGGTCAGCATCACTAACAACCTAATCACCAATTTTTTTTGCGGCCACCGAGGTGCCACGTGATAGCCTCTGGTTAGGCTACGTGGCGGCCTCCAGGTTGTTGACGTCGCTAAAAAACCAATCACCCAATGAAAATTTGCCAATGCAGCACCATTAGAAGCCTTACAAGTGGTGTGATATCATTGTCTCAATGAACCCAATTATTTTTCCAAATGAGAAGGTCCAGTTAGCATGCCATGTCAGTAGTATAGACTGCTAATTAGGTAGTCGTGCACAAAATTTTCCCTATTTTCCAAATCGATCAAAACTCATTTCCATGAGAATACACCATCCATTTTCTGCGAAATGAGTTGCACCAGATTCAAGATGACAATATCTATCCATTTGTTTCATTTTCAAGCCATTCTGACAACTTTCATTTTTGAGCTTATTTTTTATCCAACAGATCACAATTCTTATCCATCCTTTTATTTCTTGTTCCAAATGGATCTTCTTATGCGCTGTCGTACATACATAATTGTTAGTTATCTCAACAAAAACAAATTGACTTGTTAACTTTCCATGCCAACACCAAGCACGTTCATACGATGCATGTTGATCTATAGTTATTCATATATCTAGAACTCATGTCAGCCACATATTCTAAGAATAAAAAATAATATCAACACATTATAAAATTTGAAATTAACCATTTATCAAGTCTATAAGCCATGACCTCTAAAATTTAGTATTTGAATTAGAGAAAAACTAACATGTTATAATCTCCCCTTCCCATCCCTTCACAATTCTGATACCAACACATGCATACAACATACAATCACTAGTTAATTCTACAATCAACACACATTTCCACACAATAAAAAATCATCCTTTAACTGGCACACTTTTTAATAGAGGGCCAAATTTTGTCTCCAAAGATCTAATGGATAACTATCGCTCTTCATTTCATATGCTCTTGAGCCTGTCTAGTCCAAGTGTTGAAACATGCTCTGATAGCACTTTGTAACACACCCTCCAATCCCTTTTGGTGTTTTGTGGGCTATGGAGGGAGTTACATTAACATTAACCCATTCCCCAAGGTCTATTATGAAGATAGGGTCACAAAAAACCTCCTTCTCAAATCCCCCCAAATCTAATGCCACCATTGCAATTGGCTCATTGAAATATTTCTGATGATATAATTTTTATGTCAATCTGATTATTAGATTGGAAGTTATCCCCATTTAAAATTTTCTCTTTAAACCTTTCCACATCAACAACAATGGCCATGTGGCAATGTCGAGTGGCATACATGGCTTTACTACATTTCTGTAAATCTTATGTGGCTCTTTCCATGTCAACAAACCCAATGCTACAGTGCCATCATGCCATTCATTTGGAAATGTCCTATTTAAACCTATATGGTGTGACAACTAGTTTCATGTTAGTTATTGGAGGGTTTACCATAGAGCACTCTCCATCATGCGCTAGATGGAAGGTGCTAACATAAACCTTCTCAACCCTTAAAACTAATAATTTGACATTGCACCTTTTGTTACCTATGATGTGACATGACTAATGGCACCACCTAGCATCCACATCATCTAACTCCACACCACTTGTCACATGTGCTTCTTGTTGGCGTGAGGGTGATGTGACCATTCCATGTGGTATCTTATGATGGTGCCACGTGTCATCCAAAAAATGACTCTTTGGCCATCTAGTAGGGTCAATTCAACCTACCACATGTCACAACACAGAGGTCCCACATTAGCAATATTCCATGTCACCATCCATGTGGTGTCCACTCATCCCTACTCAACCTATGTGGCACCTACCACCTCTTGCTACACCAAAGAGGTCCCATAAGGGAAAGTCACTTTGTGAAAAACCATATTTTTATATTATATGAAGTTTTGGGCCTAAGTCATGATTTCTCTATTATGCATCATTCTCAATTTTCATTTCTTGGGACAAAAGTATTTCTATCTCGCCATTGCACCAGAATGTATCAATACAATAGGGGCTTGTGCAAACTTGGGTGTGGTATGACGTGAAATTTTATGTCAAATAACCATATTTTTTCATTTCCCGTGCCCTGTCAATAGAAACCAAGCCCAAATGGCCAATACATACACATGTAGAATAATGCAGGATGCGACATGAAATTGTATGCCAAGAAATAGGGAAGACTATGTCTCATGCTCGCCATCTACAACACTTGTTTCCAGGGCAACCAATTCATAAAACTTAGGGAGGGAGGCATGGTGCAACATGAAGTTTCACGTCGGATGATAGGGAAAATTACCATCCTGCACCACCATCAATATCGCCAACACCAAGGTTATTTTATGTACATTGATTTGAAGGATTATTTAGCCGAAAACAGGTTCATTACTAGAAATACACAGAATTAGAGACTTGAAGGATTCCTTAGGCTCTATTGATCTTTCCTTGGGTCTAAGTGTGGCTTGGATCATACCCACAATGTGAATGAAACCTACATTCAAATCAAAAACTTTACCTTTAGCATGTAAATGGCTACGATGATAACAATCGTTCAAAAAACTACTCTACCATTAAATATTGATACTAGTTAAGCCATAATTGTCACTACTATGTAAGTTTGATTACAACGACATCGCATTAAACCTTTACATATTTCATGTATTCCATAATTTATGCAAGGCATAATCAATCCTCTACAAAAATAGAGTACATTACAATATTAGGCTAGTTACTAAACGTTTCATTTCAGAAGCATGCCGATAATTGGAATGTTAGTAGTAGCAATTAGTTGCATGGCTTCATGAAATAAGTCACAATTGCATTTAAAATAAATAAAACATTCATATTATCCACATAAATCTAGTATCCCAACTTAGCCAATAAAACATCCAAAACATATTTCCCATCAAGAACATTTAATAGTTTTCAATCACCATTTAGGAACATTACAGAACAATACATCTATTAATGACATACCAATCATATAATAATTCACATTTAAATATAGATAATTCATTGTACTTACCTGAATGGCTAGAAACTAAAGGTGGGACTTCAACTCTCCACCCAACCATAGGCTAGTCGCACCATAATATTTCTTGTAATTGTCCACCCGTAAGCCAGATCCATAATCCAAGGGATTTCTTTCTCAAGGATTTCAACCAAGCTCACCTATGTTAGTTCTTAGCTCCAGAAGTATGGGTTTACTTTATATGTGCTGTATCAGCTTACCTGGAAATGACTATGTGGTTTATTAGTCTCCTTAGCATGCACTTAGTGGTTTCTCTATCCTTTTTAGCAAGCAATGCAATGGATTTCTACCTTGTCTAGTGGTTTATCATCCTTCTTGGAAAGCAGTTAGTGGTTTATCATCCTTCTCAGTAAGCACTAAGTGGTTTATCAACCTTCTTGGAAAAAATTATTATTTTATTAGCCTTCTTAGCAAGCACTAATTGGTTGATAAGCCTAATTGGAAAACACTAAGTAGTTTTTCAGTTGCCTCAGCAAGCACTTAGTGTTTTATCAACCCTTTTCAACAATAAATAGTCAACTAATGCATCGATACTAAAAATTACATCTCATCCATATCAAAAACAAATGTCCTAGATGAAGCACCCTAGCTCTTATGCTCCATACTAGTTTCCCTCGAGAGTTTTCACTTTGTCTATTATGCATCATGTTGTTTGTGTCCTTTGTTTTGTTTTTCATTATTCCATTTGATTCACGGTTCTTTGTGCCCCCACATGGGACTATTCATTCCCCTTCCCTTCACATCAAGGAATAAGGGAACATGGGAATCTCCTCTACCCGACATTGCTTACAAGTTGTTGAGTTGTGGGTGCTCAATTATGCTAGCCAATACCACTCACAACTCTCCCTCTAAATGTGGATACATATGTCCCACGTTTCAAGCCAACTAAATATCCACTGCAGTTATAATTACAGCCATCATTTATCATTAGAAAATCAGGGTCTAACACAAGGGGTGTTAGATTAAAATTTACTCTATGGAAGCCAAGGATGAAGATGAAAGTACTCCAAAGGATTTAAATGGTTCTTGGAAAATAATTATAAGGTCTTCCAAGAAATTCCTAAATGTCTACCACCATTTAAAGATCATGAAAATCTAGCGAAACTAATACCGGATTGTACTCCTCCTCAGCAAAGACCTTATTGTTGAGGATTAAACTTGAGAGAAAGGAATAAAAAATATAATATAAAATAAAAAGGAAGAGTAATTTTGCTCCAAGATGATAAACGCTATCAAAAAACATTCTTACAATGCTTAAGAATTGCGCACTATGATAGAAACATCATAATGCATGATAATAAATAAAAAAATTGATTAGATACATATCCAATCTATAGGGTCCTTTATTTATAGTGTTAAAATCAAACCAACTTCCTTGAATTGTGGAATATTTTCTCCATGAACAAGCATCAATAGTGTTAACTATTTTTGTGAAATACATAACATTTTGTCAACTAGTTGACTATCTAGTCCACCCCATTTGCATAAGCTAGTTGAGTACCTAAGTCAACCTTAATGTTTCTATAAACATAAATATATGCATATACAAAATAACATTTAATAATCATAATTTTAAATTAATGAAGATACACATGAAATGATATGTCTCAATGAAAATATGTGTCTCTTATGAAAGGGCACTCTTACCTAGTATTTATAACAAGTGCCTCATTTGTAAATCATATTATGTCATTTGTCATCTAATTCATATATTAGTTGTCCTTATGTATATGTTTATATTCTAAGTATTTTGTATATTTTACTAGTGAGCCATATCTAGTCATCGCATTCATTATTAGAGCTTTGAACTAGATCATTGGCCACCTAACCGTTGGTCAAATGTTTGTTTCCATTGATGACCTATTTGTTAACTAGCTTGTGGAAACAAAAAAAATTGGAATTTGTTTTGATTTATTTAGGTATTTCTGACATTAATTGTACCTTCACCATTTAAATTTACGTTAAATAGTAATAATAATAATAATAATAATGATTCTACTGCAAGAAATAATGCATATAAAAATTCTAAAGAAAGATAAAAATTAAAAACAAAAACAAAAATGTGTCGTACATAGAGAGCTACAATTTTTATTTTCCATATGATCTATCATCGTCATTTTCCATACCAGTAACACGTCCCATCCATCTATACAATCATTTCCCATCTATACTATTACATAATCCACCCACATATATTATTCATACATTCCAACTATCTTTAAAAACCTATGACATCTACATTATTCATATATCCTTCACATCTCATATTGAAAATATATAGTTTATACCATCCATCCATAATATCATTTAACTTGAAATTGCAATGTTTTTGACAGTATAACCAGGGAAATTCAACATACAATTTGTGTACTAACTAATTTACATTTTGATCCATTTCAATACAAATGTATCATCATTGTCTCCTACAACTGCTAATTTTTGTTTATTTTCATACCATCAATTTTTACCTATTGTTCCACATAATAGGGAAAAGTAATTACCACTACTAGATACAATATATACAATATAGCCGAATGTTGAGCCCTCAACAACCCTCTTTAATTTTCGCTCAAAATGATTCTTTAATTTTTGCTAAAAATTAAATGTCCCCTATCATATTTTAGAACTCGTTGTCTTTTTGTATTTTAATTTGTTTTGCTTGAAATAAAAAATTGATTTTATGGTTTTCCTTGCTTGAAATAAAAAAGTGATTTTATGGTTTTCCTTTCTTGGTTTTGCATGCTTCATATAATTTATTTATTTTTTTAGTCTTTCATGAGATGATACCTTGGTAATGTGATTGGAATAAATTTATGTATGCAGTTATATGTGTGGAAATGGAATCATTAAATACATGTATAGTTTTAGTTGTGTCATAGAAACTTTCTTCTTTACCACATTCTCCTTATATTCATAATGGTTATTTCTTTGAGATGGTTTGTTTTCTGATCATTCGATATTGTTCAAACATTCATCTAGAATTATTAGTCCCTACCTCCGGCATAGAAAGGACTATTGAGATTGATCCGACGTTGACCAACGATTAAATCACTTTGACCGATTAATATATTCAGTACATTTCATGTTAAACTAGAGTTTATCTATGGAAATTTTGGTGTAAGAAACTTATAACCAAACTTGTGAATTCAACCTCTTATTACAAGCTTCACGTGTCGCGATGTTATTTCAGCCGGGACAAGTTATTTTATCCTAACTGTTTAGGCCTCCACTGGAAGTGGCAGCTGCATGTCGTTGCATGTTCTTGAGGCCACTTTTCACCTCCTCTATTTCCTGTCTTGTCTTCGTTCCACGACATACACAACCGTTTCATTCTTCTTGCCCCTCCATGCTCATGTTAGCCCAGTGTTCTCTGTACTTGTAGCTCCGAACCTAAGTCCAATGGTGGAAAAGTACATAATCCGCAGATTGCAGGGCTGTATTGGAGTCCTGGGAAGCAAAGGCAATTTGGATGATGGCAGGGAGCTGCTAGATATTGCTGTGAAGAAGCTCAAGTCCTCGTTCATGTCGATTCTATTTGAGAATAGCCTGCCGAGGGATCTCAAGGTAAGCAGTGAAATACCCCAATCAAAACAAGTATTTGTTGGTACTGAAAGCCTTCAGATGATTGTAGAGCTCCTTAAGATAAATGGTAGGGCTTAGGCATGTTTGAAACTATATTGGGAAGTTAGAATTAGTATTGTTAAAAGTAGTTTTCAATCCATGAAAGCTTATTACCTGAACTACAATTCTACTGAGATTTTTCATAGGCTGAAGTCGGCTGATGTGGAAGGGCAGTGTGAGGGATTTGATGTGGTCTGAAAAGGTTCTATGCAGTGAAATATTTGAGAGTTTTGACAAGGAGGTATGGATGGAATGTTTTGGGAAGTTGGTCGGAGTTGGCGGTATGGGTGCAATTATCCGGTTTGGGGAAACCATTGTTGTGAGTCAGAGAGAGCCACAGAAGGTCTTTAAGCTGCTTGACATGTTTGAAGGCCTGGAAAACTTGAAGGATGATGTGGAGAATGTCTTTGAAGGGTATGGATGCATGGAAACCAGGCTTCGGTTGAGCAAGCTTTAGAAACAATTGGCGCATAGTTCTTGCCAAGTTCTTTTGGAGTTTTCGAAGCAGATGGAGGAGCAATGGCCTGAGAATGGACAAGAAATTGAAACTTCCAGTAAGAAATTGAAACTGCCTGATGCACATGAAAAACAATAGAATGAAAATTGTGCATTTTAATTTATGGGCAGGTATGTTGTGCAGGCAAGCCATTATGTTGTTCTTGTAGCATATTGATTAAGTAGATGAAGAAGAATTCTATTAGAAAGAAAATTATAAATGCTATTTGAAAGGGAATTATGCTTATAATACCTTTATCTAGCATAAAATCACATACAAAAAACGGCACTAGCTTTCCTGTGTTGATTCTTCCCATCACATATGTCTCCTACTTTATACAATGATATGAGTTTTGATGTAGGTATAGAGCCTTTTATTACACTGTTCAACTGGGACTCACCACAAGCTTTGGAGAATGAGTATGGAGGATTCACTGTCTGAATTTTCTTCAAAGTCTTTTGAAAAACTGAGACATTTGATTCTTCCTTTTATTCCACACATCTCCTTCGGAAGAAGGAGCCCCATCCTCTACTATTAGCTGCATCCTTACCGCATTCTGATTTTCTTCTTCTTTTCGTCCTTTCCTAGGATGTGATTCTGTCATTTTTCTCTGAGTGGTATTGCTCAGAGACTGACAACAATAGTACCATGTAGTTCTTGAGACTCCACCCGGGAGCTTCGCAACACATTGCTTATGTATTTGACTATTGTCATGCCTTGGGATCAATCTTGTGGGCCCATCTTGTGACCAGTTGTCCAGCATCTATCATGCATGTTCGCTAAGAAGCAGCTGCCAGCATTTAACTAGTAGACAGATTGTTGTCTTCTTATTCAGTCAAAAGGAAAAAGACATTTTTCTATTAGATAAAGATATTTACCTAATCATGTGGCATATAATTGATATCAATGTAATATGTTGTGGGCAGCCTCAAAAAAATCCCATAGGGATTCACAGGATATAGCCCAAACAATGGGAGTCATACATCAAGTTGGCAGATACAAAATAGGGATTTGCCGAATATAGCCCAAACAATGGGAGTCATTCATCAATTTGGCAGATACAAAATAAATGATACAGAGCACACAGGCCTGCATAATCCAATTTTGGGCAGCCTAAAAAAATCCCATAGGGATTCACCGGATGTAGCCCAAACAATGGTAGTCACTCGTCAATTTGGCAAACACAAAATATATGATACAGAGCACACAGGCTTGTTGAATAATCCCAAAAATAGGCAGTCAATACATTGAAAAACTATCTTCACAACCCATCAAGGATGGCACAAATCCTGTAAAAATAGTCTAATAAGAGAGACAACAGAAACCCCTAAAGGACAAGAGGTAGGCTCCGAAGAGAAAGAGGCAACTCTAAAGAAACTGGTCAGCTAACCCAAATGCCAGTAATAGAGTGAAGGTGCCAGGTATAATAAAAACAAAATAAAAGGGTCGTAAATCCGAAGAGAAACCTGTGGCAGCCATGAAACAAGAAATGAACAACTGGGCATGAACAGAGAAGCTGCAGATGATAAAAGAAACTCTTATCATGAGTCCAAGTATGCAGACACCAGCAGCAAAAGAATAGGCCATAGGTCTGATTCAAGGAATCGGCAGCAAATGCAGACATGTGCCATGAACCTTCTAATCTCAAAAATGGTTCCATGAACCTTCTGAAATATTCCTTCATCTCGAATGCCATATTCAAACATATGCCGAAAGCCCAAACATATGTGGGAAGCCCACTGTAAGCTTGCTTGCTAAAATTCTAATCCAAGAGGCTAGAGGCCATTAACGTCACATAAATAACTAATTATGAAATTTCAAGTGGTTTATGGTAGATAAAATTTGCAGATTTATATTACCGTTACGTGTAACACATGCACATATCATTTTATATTACTCTAGGCAGCAAGAAAGCTTATGAGGATAAAATTACATGTTATTTGATTACGGCTACGGGTAATTCCAACTTTTCATGATTTGACAAGTGTTAGCAAACTATAAAGTATGAATAATTAACTGATACATTAGCCTCTTTGTATATATTCTGACTAATAGCAATAAGACAGAAATTAATTACATATATACCTAGTAAACAATCTGTGTCTATTTTATAGCTTTCGTTGCCATTAAGATTTCATTCATATCTCTATCTATTTATAACGTTCGTCGCCATTAATATTTCATTCCAGGACGGATATATAACTGCGCGGACAACTCTCCCTAACAGGCAAAGCGTTAGCATTCATCTGCCTTCAATAAATTTCTTGTCACCACCACCATCGTTTGACATTATCAATCTCTTATCACTAAAATTTTCGAATTGGAAGGCAATTCCATTGTTTTCTTCTTCAGTAAAACCTGAAGTAATTACAGTACAAATAACAAAGGAAACAAGAGATGTAAATAAGTAGACGAGTGCTGGCATTGGTGATCATGCAGGCCAAATTAGCAACCCAGATAATGTGAGAGAAAACACTCATCAATTTGGGGATGGGGATGTTGACAAATTAGCAGAAGAATGAGGAAACAAGAGATGTAAATAAAGAGACCGGTGCTGGCGTTGGTAATCACGTAGGTCAAATTAACAACGCAGATAAGATGTAATTAGTTTACTATTTGATTTCAGGCCCGACAAGGACTACCGCCGCTTGTGGATCTTCTTATAAGTGGCTTCATACCTCTATCTACTTAAAATTTGGTTATCATAGTGTTTCAAAACATTCACCAATTTATTTTTCAATGTTTAAATGAGCTAACCTGATGATTGGTGAATTAAAATAAATGAACTAAAGGCTAAAACTTTAAAATTTTAATTCGTGTCTTGTAAGAGTATATGCTAAATAATGGAAACGAGCTAACAGTTCTAAATTTGAATAATGGATCAATTTTGTTTACTAGCCTTAATTTTTTGCTTAACAACTATGAAATATCATAGTTTTATACTTTTTACAAATAGAAAAACGATTAAGGCTTGATTATATGCATTTTGCTTTGTGTTTTAAAAGAGTATGTGTAAAATAGTGAAGATGAACAAATAAATTACAATATGAATAACATGTCAATGCTCTTAACTTTTGTCAGAAAGAAAACAATGGTTTTTTTTACAACATTATACTTTTGGAAAATTTAAACAATTCAATTTTGACTTATTTATATCAAAATCAATGATATCATAAAAGATCATATATAACTATGAAAATGAGTTAACAATTTTGAGTGAATAATTGTTTTTACAAAGCTTAATCTTTCATGTTTTGCTCACTTTTGTTGTCTAGTCTCATGCTTTTTACTATGGTTTATTTTCAAGCTTTGTTTTAGTTTGCTTTGAATCTCATTTGAAATTTTACTGGTCAAAATCATAAAGTTGTGCGTTATATATTTTTTATAATGTAGATAATTGGTTAAGTAGTTGAGTAAATTTGGCATTATTTTCCTATTTAATCTCATTGTCTTGGATTTTGTATGCATATTCCAAAATTCAAAAAATTGTGTACATAAATAAGATGGTAAATTATTAGGAGTTTTCACATTTATCCATGATGTTTTCATTTGCAAAGAAAAATATCATTAAGATTAAACAATGAGTAAAAAAAATAGATTAATACTTTGATGAATGAGTCCCATTGGACTTTCTAACATGGAAAATATAATATAAATATGGATTATGATCTCTTGTTGTACCTTTTATTATTAAAATTTTGACATTTATAATATTTTATTTGGTAGGACATCCTTTAATTGATGACATGCATTCGATTTCCCTTTTACCATTAGTTAGTCAAGGTCACCAATACAATTGATGACATGGGAATGTTGGCACACTATAATAAAAGTGGTACATGCCAAACAATGATAATAAAATAGATTATAAGGAAGCCAACTCAATCTTCCCATAAAGAAGTTGACCATGAAGATTTGAAACGGGTGCTGTCATGACATTCCATGGTTTGTTGTCACACAAAGAATATCTCAACATAGAGATACACAGTTGAAAAGATAATAAGTATACATTTACACCACATCCCAAGGAAGTTTGAAGATTTACGTAGACAATGAGGAATGCCATAGATTTTCAGCTATTAGAAAAAAAAATATTATGAGTGAAACATAAAAATTGAATCACCACATTAATATTTTAAATGTTGCAATTATAATAATCAAAATAGAAGGAAGGGATGTCGATAGAAGAGGTGGCATTTACATCACTAGATCATTGATTTAATGGCATCATAAAGGATAAATGATATCAAATGTCAACCTTTTAATATATAACACAAATTTATTGTTGAGGAAAATAAATAGCACCACTATAGTAGCCACCAACCCCTTCATGTTGGTGTCCATCTTGGTAAATTATATCTTTGGCTCTACCCACCAATCACATACCCTAGATACATCAAATCTCGTTGTGCCAACTCACACTTCTTGAGATTTTCCAATAGTTGGTGCTTCTTTAATGTCTCTATGACCTGCATCATATGTAAGATCTACTCCTCTTAGGTAGCACTGTATACTAGTATATCATCAAAATAAAAGAATTACAAATGGATCTATAAAAGGGCACACTATATCATTCACTAACCTCATAAATGTAGTTGGTGCAATGAATATGCCAAACAATATGAGTAACTAATCATACAAAACTTTCTTGGTTTTGAAGGAAGTGTTATAGGTATCTTCTTCTTTAACTCAAACAAGATGATATCAAGACTTTAAATCTAACTTGGTGAAGTAATTGGCTTGTTGCAACTGATCAAACAAATCATATAAATGAGGAAGTGATTACCTTTTCTAGCATATAATTTTGTCTAACACCATATAATAATACACATCCACCAAGTCTCATCCTTCTTTGGCACGATGATGAT
The DNA here is from genome assembly GCA_031772625.1 of Pinus tabuliformis. Classification (NCBI taxonomy): domain Eukaryota; kingdom Viridiplantae; phylum Streptophyta; class Pinopsida; order Pinales; family Pinaceae; genus Pinus; species Pinus tabuliformis. The sequence goes on from CM062817.1 coordinate 1,825,502,878, forward strand.
GGGTGACCACGTGGTGAGCTACTTAGTCAAATGACACCCTATTATAGTAGTTTTTGCAACTACTTGTTCACCTCATTTTTGTCTATAACTAACTTCCTATACAACCCAATGTTTTGCAATAGAGCTTTTGGCAACAACTAGATATCTCGCTCCACTTCCTTTTTGGGTGGCAGCTCCTTAGAATCTTGGAAATATCCCTTGTATTCCTATAGTAGCTCTTCCAATTGTTATTTTTATTCCTTAGTACACCCCTCTTAGGATGAATTAGCTCTCCTAAAATCTTCCATAGATTGGTTTTCTCGTAAAAGCAACAATACATATTTCTTGCTAAAACTAATTAACTTTTTTGGCCTCATCGGCACTTAAGAGTGAGATGTTTGACTTTCCCTTGTGTCCATTAATGAAGAAGGATATAAATCCTTAATGAGGTGATAGAGGTTGGATCTCCACTCAAATATCACATCTTTCATGTAGATATAGGGACTCCCAAACTTAACACAACATACATCTAATAGAACTACATCCAAGTCTACTTCATCACTAAAATTAGTACTGATAGAAAAATTAATTTTGCATTGTTTCGTTATATATATATATATATATATATATACCTACTTATTGACCTATATCAATACATATGGGCTAGGATGGTCATGAGTCTCTAGTCCTAATTTATTTACTAGATCTGTTGCTATGATATTTTCATATGATCCTAAGTTGAGTAGCTCATCATTTTTCATTTCCTTGACTTGTATCTTAATATGGAAGATTTTGGTCATTTCCTTCATTTCTTACTGATGAAGGCTACTTATATTCACCCCCATCTATTCTTATGAAACCAGCTCACAAAAAGATAGAAAAGATATATCAATGACTTAGAAATCAGCGTCTTCGATGGGGCAACCTTCTTTACATTACACAAATGAACAATTCTTGGATGATACAAATGAAAAAACCTCCTTTCTATATATAGGAGTCTAAGGGGTCACAATATAACCAAAGCCGACCTAATAATAATAATATAAGGGCACAAAATAACAATAGTGGGCTTCTATGGGGCACACTAATAACAATATGGGGAGAATAGAGGCACAACAATAACAATAAGGGATAGAATGACAATAGTAATGGGGGAATCACTAGTATTATAGGTATATAACATGCTCCTCTCCTTCAAAAATTTGTTTTCCTCAACACTTGAGTAGTTCTGGATGCTTTTGTATAAAATTCTCATCCTCCCGTGTGTAATCTTCAATAGGTAAGTTCTACCACTTGATGAGATACTCTAAAAATCATCGATTTCGTAGCTGTCAAGTTCTTGTTTCTTTGACTACTTCAGGTACCAATATGACTTGTCCTTTCTCATCAAGTTATAGCAATATTGTTTGAACTAGGAGCTTGTCACTTATAACCTTCTTTAAGCATGAAACATAGAAAACTGGGTGCACTCAGGAAGCTACATGAAGCTCTAGTTTGTATGCCATACTACTTATCTTTTGCAACACCTTGTACGGACCATAATACTTTGGTGATAATTTATTATCCTTCTTAGCTTACTTGAGGGACATTTGTTTATATGGTTGTAGTAGTAGGAATACCCAATCACCTTGATTTGATAACCACACTATGAGTGACATCAGTGAAGATTTATTAAACAAAAAGGTGTTACAGACCCATGTGCTACTGTGTGTTCTGTGTTATTGAAACAACAGATCGATCAGATTGCCAATACACAAAAAATAACTGGAAAGGCAACAGAAAAATACAGTAAAAAACACAAAGACACAAACAATTTTTAATAAGGAGTTCACCCTATTCTCCAGGGCTACGTCTCCGATCCAGCTTCAGTGGTGGCCTTGTTTCATTATGTCTTTTAGCAAAGAAATTACAATGCAGGGACTCAATATGAGTTCTCTTGAAGTAGAGTTTTCTTGGCAGGGTGGTTCTTGGATTCCCTAAGCCACTTGGAGTACATAGACTCTTGTTCTTCCTACTAGCTCTGTGACCTTTAGTCTACAGTGGAAAGATCCAACTGTGATGCTCAATCCAGACATATTCCTTTATGGGAAGGCTTGAATCTTCAAGCTCTCTGGTGCTTGATGCTGCCTGTGATTAGCTCAACCCTCTGTCTCCTCTGCTTGGCTTTATTGCTCTCTGTGCTCAGTCCTCCTCTCGGAGTTCACTGTTCACTATCTCTCTTGGTCTCTTGGACTCTTCGTTCTTTCTCATCTGAATCTTGTTCACTGTATCTGTTCGTGGCTTTAACCATTTGACCTCCATTCCTATTCATTTCCTCTCTCGCCTATGTCGATTCACCTGTCGCTTGTGTGCTTGGAATTCCTTGTTTGGCATCAGCATGATCACTCGAGAAGTAGCCATGTGTCCTCACTGGAATAGTGTCAGCTTGTTCATTGATTCGTTTCTTTGGTTGTGCGTTCTTTCTCCACCGTGGTGGTCAAGGGGCTCCAAATCTCTTTAGAACTCAGCTTAATTCCCTATCAGTTATGCTCTGTCTATCAGGCGCAATCTTAGCAATCCGATTTGGGCTCCTCTAGATCCAACGTCATCGCACATCGAGCGTGGTTGACTTGCTCAACTGATAACGTGTGATCACGACGGTTTTTCTCTCACCTTCGCTACCACGCGTCGGTTGCTGAGTGTGCTCACTCTGCTTTTTCCAAAACCTCTTACCGTTCAAGGGCACCTCGGGTAAAACCGTCGGTTTCCAGGTTGTGGGTCCCACCTTCGTACGATGGTGCCTTTTCGATTCTCCTCCCACGGTCCTCTCGCTCTCAACGTGACCTAGTGCTTAAGCCCTACCATTTCATCCTTGTTTTCCTAGTGATGCACGTTAGCACTAATGCCCATCGAAAATCAGCTCATTTTCACATTCCGGGGCTCCTAGGGTCTTCATCGACCTCCTACGCAGTCTCCATGGGCCTCGGTCAGCACGATTTGACCGAGGTCCTCATCGTTCCACTCTGACTGCCATGGCCACTAGTTCAGGGTGTTTTTTATTACTATTTTGGATTTCATTTGAGATTTGCTCGACCTGTTTTAGTCATGGTTCTATGACAGTCATTTATGGATCTGATTCGGATCATGGCCTCCCAACTGAAAAGCTTTTGGACCACCAAAAGTTGGTTTTTTTCTTCAAGCATCGACTAAGTGAGCAAACTGTTGTCTCACTTTTCCAATCTCAATCGACTTCGCAGTACTTGGCTTCGAACCTTTAACCCAATTCTAAGGTATTCCACCTGTCCACTGCGTGTCATCCTGACCTTCCTGTCCAGCACTCTATCTTCCTGCATCTCATTAAGATATTCAGGTAGTAGGTCATCAACAGAAGGCAATTAACTCTGCTCTTTAGGGTCCTCAACCATTGAAGGTTCAAACAACTTCAAGCAATCTGCGTTCACGACTGAGTAGATGTGCATGTAAGCTAGCAGATCAAGGAAAAAAACATTTTCACCAATCTTCTCAAGTATCGTGAAGGGTCCATACCTGATAGGTTTTAGCTTCTTACATTCACCTTGCTGATATACAACGAGACTTGGTCTCCAACTTGAAAACTATGCTCCATCCGATGCTTATCATGCCTAGCCTTGTACTTAGCCCGACTCTTTTCCAGCTGTTCCTATACTTCCTGGTGGATCTCCTGGATTTTTTCAATGAACCTAGTTGCTTTGTCCACATCACTGTGTCCATAAACCATGGTATCTTTACCAAAGACAAAATCCAAGGGAGACCTTGGTATGAAACCAAAGCAGGTCTCAAAAGGAGATCTCTAGTTAGAAGAGTGTTTGGCTCTATTGTAAGCATGTTGCACATAACACAAGTTTTCATCCCAAAGCTTAGGGTGCTTGCTGCAATATCCTCTCAGTAACCGGATCACTATCTTGTTAACTACTTATGTCTAACCATCTGTTTGTGGATGAAAAGTTGTGCTTTTCTTTAATTTGGTGTCCATTAGTTCCCACAAACTGGACCAAAACTGCCCCACAAATCGGGTGTCTTGATCCGATATAATAGAAGTGGGTAAGCCAAAATGAACCCATACATGTTCAAAGAATAATTTTTCAATTTGTTCAGTTGTAATCTGCTTACTATAGGGTATCAAAATCCACATTTTGCTGAACCTATCCACAACAACATATAGATAATCATGACCTTTCCTAGATTTAGGCAGTCCTCCAACAAAATCCATGGAAATGCTTTCCCGAGGGTAAGAAGGAACTGGAAATGAAGTGTATAAGCCTATTTTTCTAACACTGGGCTTGCTTTTAGCACACATAGCACACCCCTTTACATATCTAGAAATTGTCTCACTCATTCTTGGCCAATAACAGAACCTTTGTAGCTGTGCAACTGTTTTACTTACCCCAAAGTGACCTGTTATCAGAGAAGTGTGTGCTTCCCTAATTATCTTTGCTCTCATAGTTTGTGGAATGCAGATTTTCCCACAATGGTATAAGAGTTGGTCCTTTACATGATAGTCCAATTCTTCTACTCTTTTGCCTTGCCTCAAAGTTGCATATACATCTTTAAAGTCCATATCCTGAGCATATTGTTCTATGTAGCTTTCATGTAGCACAGGATTATGCTTAAGTATGGTAGATGCATTTATAATGGGGCTAGATAACATGTTTGCAACCTTGTTATGTATGCCCTTTTTATATTTGATGACTAAATGAAATTGTTGTAGAAAACCCATCCATCTCTAATGTCTTGATTTTTGCAACTTAGTTTGAGAGTGTAGGTATTGAAGTGGTTGATGATCAGTATGTATTACTATTTCTTTGCCCATTAAGTAATGTTTCCACTTTTTCACACTCTGAACTAATGCATACAATTATTTATCATAGGTAGGATAGTTAACTACTGCAAGATTAAAAGTCTCGGAATGATAACATATGGGTTTACCGTGCTTTTTCAACACTACTCCCATGGCCTAGTCACTGGCATCAGTTTGGATCTCAAATGGTCTTTGTAGATCTGGCAGTGCTAGTACAGGTGTTGTACTAATTTTTTCTTTCAAGGTGTCGAAGGCTTTCTACTATTTGCCTTCCCACTGAAACACCTTGTTCAATCCTGTCAAAGCATGTAAGGGAGCTACAATTGAGGAGAAATTTGAAATGAACTTCCTCCAATACTGTGCTGCTCCTAAGAAGCTTCTTACTTCTGTAGCAGATTTGAGTTTAGGCCAGTTTACAATGATTGCCACTTTAGAGGGATCTATTTTCAATTCACCTCCCCCTACTATATGACCCAACTAATTTAGAGAGGTTTTTCCAAATTCACATTTGGAGAGTTTAACATCAAGTTTTTCTCTTTTCAAAACATCTAATGTCTGCTTAACATTATTTAAATGTTCTTCCCACGTTTTACTAAAAATCAGAATTTCATGCAGATACACAATAACAAAATCATCAAGAAAATGTCTCAGTACATCATTCATTAATCTCATGAAATTAGCAGGGGCATTGGTCAAGCCAAAAGGCATAACCATCCATTCATACAATCCCTAATTTGTTTTGAAAGTAGTCTTCCATGCATCTTTCTTTGCAACTTTGACCTGATGGTATCCATTATGCAAGTCTAGCTTGGTGAAATAAACAACTTCCTTCAATTGATCTAAAATATCATCTATGTCAGGAAGGGGATAACGATTTTTTATTGTTATTTTATTCAGTGCTTGGTAATCAATGCACATTCTCCACGAGCCATCTTTCTTTCTCACCAAAACGATTGGTGACCCACATGGTGATGTGTTAGCCCTGATGAACCCTTTATCGAGCAACTCCTACACCTGCTTCTTGATTTCAGCATTCTCTAAAGCAGATAACCTGTACATCCCAAGGTTAGGCAAAGGAACATCTTGCTGCAAAATAATATCATGTTCTATTCCCATTTTGGTTGGCAGACGTTGAGGTTCTTGAAACAAGACATCATACTCTGAAACAATCTTTTCTATATCAGCTTGTTGATCAGAATTACAACCCTCAAATACATTGGTTTTATCAGTTTTCTTTTCCTTTACAACCATTAGTAAGAACTGTTTGCATTAATTTATCATTCTTTTCATCTATCCTGAGTTTATGAGAGTATAATTATTCTTGAGCTTATGAGCTCTTACAAAGTATTCGATTCCATCTTTAACAAGTAGGTACTTGTTCTCAGCTCTATAGAAAATAGCCTTTCTATCATACAAGTAAGGAATTCCTAAAAAAATTCCACATATATCCAAAGGAATTACATCTAACTCAACCTCATCTACAAATGTTGACCCGAAAGAAAACTTGAGTTTGCGCTGTCTAGTCACTTGTAGTTGTGCTTTATCATTCAACCATCCTAATGGGTATGGTTTCTTATGAGGTGTAGTCGCTAATCCAAATTTCTTTACAATTGCTTCAGAAATTAGATTTACTTGTGAGCCACTATCAAAAAAAGTATCAATCTTTTGATATTTGGAAACATCTCGAATATGGAAAAGCTCACGCCTTTTTCTCTCATGTTCTTCCTCAATAACAGATTGAGCAGAATTACTAGTAGATGCTTCAGAATTCTTACCTTTTATACCTGTGGCTGCGATGATTGTTTCATCTCTCGAGTCTGACCCCAAATCTTTCTGAATAGCTACAACAACTTTCTTCTTCTTTCCATCAGACTTCTTAGGTCTCAGCTCTGGATGTAGAATCCAACACTTCTCATCATCATGCCCCTCCTTTTTATAGTGGGTGCATGAGGCTTTGCCTTTCTGTGCAGTGTTAGCCTTCCTTGCTTTCCACTTTTGCTTTCTTTTCTCCTTGCTCTTGCTTACAATGGGTTGGGATGGTCCCCCAACTTCTGGATTTCCATTCTTTCCTCTTGCTTCTAGATGAGTAGCTTGTACAGATACCTCATCTATACTAGTTGGATTAAACATGAGGATAGTGTGCCTCATGTAGCTGTGTACACCCCCAATGTACTTCAAAGGAGTTTCTGGTGAGTCTAATGAAATACATAACATCAATGCTCTCTTTCATAACTCTTGAGTATACCCTTGTACACTTTGCCCTTTCAACTGCCGATGAGTTTGCCAACTCATCATGGCTTGTTGCATGTATGCCAATGGATAGAACTGCTTTCTGATGGCATAAACAAAGTCACTCCAGATAGAGATGGTCTTACCATGCTTCTTCACATCAGATTGGGTTATGCCTTCCTATCAAACCAAGGCAGTGCCCCCTAGGCGAAGACTTGTCAGCTAAATCTTGCTCTTGTCTGAGTCTATATTTTGTACTCCGCAATACACATCAATTTGTCTTATCCAGTTGTCCAACTTCTCAACATTCAACTCTCCATCATATATAGGCAAATCAAATTTAACATCTAACTTAATCAAAGATGCCTTCTTATTATGTACAGGGCTACTAGGAGGTGTAGGGAAGCTTTCTTCTTTCCCCTTTCCTTTGGAGTGGTCATGGGAATGAGATTCATCTTCTTATTTATCTTGCTTAAAGCCTGATGAATCTTCACCCTTATGCTTTCTAAAGTCCCTATACATTTCTTCCACCATGGACTTTATAGCTAGGAAAATTTCTAGGAAGTAAGAATCTGGTCCTACAGAATCTTCTTCTGACATTGTCTTTCGAGAATAGACTCTTCCAATTTCAGGATTAGTTTCCACCAATTCTCCTTCTCCTAATTTGAGCTTTGATCTAGTGATCATTCACAGCTAAACCAACACAAGCTTGTCTAACCTTACAGCCTAGAGATTTGATACCACTTCATCTGATAATCAACCTATGAGTGACCTCAGTGAAGATTTATTAAACAAAAAGGTATTACAGACCCATGTGCTGGTGTGTGTTCTGTGTTATTGAAACAACGATCAGATTGCCAATACACAGAAAATAAATGGAAAGAAATCAGAGAAATATAATAAGCAACACAAAGACACAAACAATTTTTAATAAGGAGTTCACCCTATTCTCCAGGGCTACATCTCTAGTCTAGCTTCAGTGGTGGCCTTGTTTTATTATGTCTTTCAGCAGAAAAATTACAATGCGGGTACTCAATATGAGTTCTCCTGAAGCAGAATTTGCTTGGCAGGGTGGTTCTTGGATTCCCCAAGCCACTTGGAGTACACAGAATCTTGTTCTTCCTACCAGCTCTGTGGCCCTCGGTCTACAGTGGAAAGAGCCAACTGTGATGCTCAATCCGGACAGATTCCTCTATGGGAAGGCTTGAATCTTCAAGCTCTCTAGTTCTCGATGCTACTTGTGGTCAGCTCAGCCCTCTGTATCCTTTTCTTCGCTTTACTGCTCTCTGTGCTCAGTCCTCCTCTCGGTGTTCACTGTTCACTATCTCTCTTGTGTTGGCATGATGACACAGGTTGGCACTATGGCACTGGTGTGGCACAGGTGTTTTCCTTGATGGCAACTCACTCTAGTGACAGATCTGAGTTCAGGCTCTCAGAATGAAGGAAAAGATATATACGCAGGTTCACCTAGACGAAGACACGTATACACGCGGGTTAGACGTTACAAAGGCGCGTATTTGTATACACGCACTTTCACGTAGGGAAAAGTGTATACATGTTGAAAAACTTACTTTTGATCCGTGGTATTTAGTCCTTGGTAATTGAGCCTATGGTTTTGGGCCATGGTATCTCGTTAGAAGTGTTGATCCCAAGTATTGGGTCCATGGTATTGTTTTGTTATGGTTTTGGACTGTGGTATTATGAAAGGCCTAAGACTATAAAAGAGGAAGGAGATCATTTGGCAAAGCATCATGTGAATTATTGAATATCTGATAAAGTGCTATTTCTGGAATACTGGGTTATGGTGAAGATCTGGATCTGAATGAAGGAGGAACCTGAGCGCAAGGAGAAGGATAAGTTCTATTGATGGGTCATAATCTTAAGGCTTGGAAATAATATCTTTGTATGATTTTGATCCATTATATGTGGTGCATGCTTGATCTATAAATCTAGTAATCTGGGTTAACTAATGTTTTAACATTTGAAAGAGTGAATTATCCTTTATAGATCTGTACGTAGGTTTAGAGAATCGAAGGCGCGTATACACACTAGTTTTGTGAGTAGAAACAACAATACGCAGGTTGGTCCAAACACAGAAGCGTATGCATGCAGGTTTCTGGTTATTGAAGTAGCATATGTCTCTTGAATTGTGTTCTAGCTGCTTCTGTTTATTGTTGCAGGGTTTTGGGTTTAGAATTTGGTGTGTAGTTACTATTACTGCGTTCTGGGTATAGCTGTCAAAGAAGTGTCTATTTGATTCAGTTTTAATTGGTGAAAAGGAGATTGTTTGATACAGAAATTCTTGATGTTTGATTGATGTTCATGGATCCAGTCTGAAAATTTATGCAACGTGGTCCCTGGAAGAAAGAGAAGGTTGTAGCCTTCTGTAGGCCAGCACCTACGTACTAGTATCTTGGCTCGTGCAAGAGCTAAGGGGGTTGTAGCTCCCTTCCAGGAGAAGCTAGAGAACAAGAGAGGGTTGTAGCTCTCTACAGGTTGCAGCCTGCGTACCGGTAATGGACTGCAGTAGTACAGAATCATTGTAAAAAGAAGTTTCTAATTGAAAAGATAGAGACATATTGCAGCAAGTGGTTTTCACCCACATTGGGTTTCCACCTTATATCTTGTGTTCTTGTGTGTGACTGTATACATTTTTCCTGTTCCTGGTTATTGTTTCTATGGTTCTGACACACAGATTTAAAATCAACATCTGAAGATTCATTAAATTACAAGTCTGTAAGTTATACACAGGTTTCCTTTACTATAGTTGAGTATATACACGGCTTTCTCTAATTGAAGTAACGTATATGATTTGGGTGTGAAAAAGAAAATATTGAATTGATAATATTGGTTCACCTCCCCTCTCAGTATTATTTCCAACAATTGGTATCAGAGCAGGTCCTTCAAAAGAAGCTTGATCGCTTGAAGGGAGATCTATCATCATGAGCAACTACGAGAGAGAAGCATCGATCAGGCCACCAATTTTTGATGGGACCAACTTCGTCTATTGGAAGGTAAGAATTACAGCCTTTCTTCAATCTCTTGGTACAGATGTCTGGGATATCATAGATACAGGGTACACATTTCCTTCAGCTACTCCTACAGATCTAGCTGAGAAGAAGCAGTATGAAACAAATGCAAAGGCTGTCAATACTCTATTAGGGAGTCTATCTCAAACAGAATTCGTCAAGGTTATGCAGTATAAAACCGCAAAAGAAATATGGGACAAGATCGTTCTGGGCTATGAAGGAGATGAACAGGTAAAACGAGCAAAACTTCAAACCCTCATAATTCAGTATGAAAATATCAGAATGCACAATGATGAAAGTGTGGTTAACTATTTCCTACGTATAGATGAGATTGTTAATTGAATAAAAAACTTGGGTGAAGAAATAAAAGAGGTTCTTGTGGTTGAAAAGGTTCTAAGATCTTTGTCCTCTAAATTTGAATCAAAAGTTTCTGCAATAGAAGAAAAACAAAATCTACAGAAGCTTACCATGTCATAGCTGCACGGAATTCTAACTGCTTACAAAATGAGGAAAGGAGTACCATCAGAAAGGAGAGAAGTTTCTTTCAAGGCTTTAGGCAAAAGAGATTGCTATGAGTCAGGAAATATGTCAGAAGAAGAGGAAGAATCAAATTTTGTCAAGAACCTTCAATGGGGTGTTGGAAGATTCAGAGGTAAGCTACCTTTCAAATGCTTTGCTTGTGGAAGCGTCGGTCATTATGCTGTAAAATTCCCTCATAAAGATAAAGGTAAGGAACCTGTCAAATGGAACAGAAAGAAGAATAAGAAGAGCTACTACACACATGAAGATAGTGATGGATTATCAAATAGTGATGAAGATGAACGAGGTAATGATGATAGACTTTTGATGGCTTTTGAAGATGATGATTTTTTTGATGCTGTAAATGAAGAAGGGATTTATGAAGAAATTTCTAGACTTAAGGTTTGTTTAGAGGAAAAGAATATTATTATAGATACTCTAACGTGCCAACTTGCCGAAAAAGATAAATATAATGATAAGCTATAATGTGAAATTGTGGGGATTAGAAAAGAAATTGAGAAAACAAAAGCCCTTAATCTCAGATTTACTAAAGGATCTGAAACTTTAGATGAGATTATCAAAGTGTAGTGGTCTTCACTAATCAAGACAGGTTTGGGATATAATGAAGAAGCATCTCAATCATCCACCTCCAAAAGTTATCTTGATGCACCAAGGAGGAGTGAACAAATTGACAATCGACAGCAAAGGCTCAATGGAGATGACCAGCTAAATCAGCAACAATCTACCTCAAGAATGAACAAAGAATACCAGGTAAATCGAGGGCAATCTACCTTACGGATGCACAAAAACTACAATCAACCACAGGTAACACATTCTCAATATTCCTCAAGAATTGATGTCAATAGAAACTACAATCATTCAGTTGGTACATTTGATAATCGCAGGAGTTTCTTCAATGGCCAGTGTTTCTCTTGTCATAACTTTGGTCACAAAGCAGCTCAATGCGTTGCCTATAAGACAATCATGACTAGAGAAGCTCAAAAGAAAAGAAGTATGACTGGGATCATGAAAAGGACCCACAATAACTTTTCTGCTCTTGAAAATGAAACAGAATGTTCTATTTGTAACAACTTCGGTCATGAAGATTCTAAATGCAGGAGCAAGTTTCAGCAGACAACTCAGAAGGAACAAGTCTCAAATGCCAAAACATGGAGAATGAAAGAACCGCAACCGGATAGATGTGGGATAGCCTTATATGCAAAAGGACAGGAAAATCAATGGTATATCGACATTGGATGTTCGAAACATATGACAGGAGATAAAGAAAAACTTTAATCATACAGTTCCTTAGAAAATGCAAAGAAGGTCTTACTCAGAAACGACACCCCTCCATTCATAAAAGGTAAAGGTTCTGTTCAGTTGAAAGAAAAGTTCAAAGCTGGAAATGTTATTTATGTTGATGGATTAAAGCATAATCTATTGAGTGTCAGTTAGATGTGCGATCAAGGAACTGAGGTAATATTTAGATCAAATGGATGTACTGTTCATGATCTTGATACAGGAAAAATAGTGATAAAATGCACAATAACTCCAAATAATTTATACATATTCAAAGAAGGACAACATCAATGCTATCTAAGCAAGAATGATGAACACTAGCTATGGCACGGAAGATTGGGGCATCTTAGCTTATCTCAGATAAGGAAAGCATGCAAATATCAGGCGGTCCGTGATCTTCCTGACATCAGAATTCTAGACAATACAATATGCAAATCATGTCAGTTTGGTAAGAAAACCAGAACTAATTTCCTTGAGAAGGAAGGATCAACTAGCAGGCCACTTGAACTTGTCCATACTGATATATGTGGTCCAACTAGGAAGAAGTCACCTTGAGGTGAAGAGTACTTCATATTGTTTATTTACGACTTTTCAAGGATGTGTTGGTTAGGACTCATGAAGTATAAAGATGAAGCATTCGAAAAGTTCAAATCATTCAAGGCCTTGGTTGAAAACGAATCAGATCGACGAATCAAATGTCTCATATCTAATCGAGGAGGAGAATTTACCTCAGATGAATCTTTCGATTTTTGTGAAGAACATGGCATGAGAGGGGAATTCTCTGCTGCAAGGACACCTCAACAAAATGGTGTATTGGAAAGGATGAATAGAATGGTTCAACAAATGGCTCCTGCTATGCTTGATGAATTTGGAACTCCCGCAACCCTCTGGGGTGAAGCCGCATTTGTTGTTGCAACTATTCTTAACAAGACAAATGTCCTGGTAAATAGCACTCAGACTCCCCATGAACTTTGGTATGGTAAGATTCCCATGGTGAAATATTTCAAAATTTTTGGAAGCAAGTAATACATTAAAAGGAATGATGAAAGTATTGGCAAGTTTGAACCTAGAGCAGATGAAGGCATTCTCCTTGGTTACTCTCCCCATAGCAAAGCATATAAGTGTTACAATAGAAGGCTTGGAAAAATTATTGAAAGTATTGATGTAATGATTGTTGAAGAAGGACATATCCCTAGGCAGGAAAGATCTGAAGTTTTCGAAGATGATGAGGACTATCCCTCAATGTCAAATCAGATTCATGATGAAGAAACCCACGAGGCACCAGAAGAACAAATAAGAATAGAAGAAAATATTCCATCCAGATATGTTCAGAAGAATCATCCAGAATCTCAAATTTTGGGGTAGAAAGAGGCAGGTGTATAAACAAGGAGAACCATTTCAAAAGCTTCCAGCTATCTAGCATTGCTCTCCTCCACCGAACCACAAAATGTACGAGATGCATGCAAAGATGATTGATGGATCAAGGCAATGAATGAAGAACTTGAGCAGATTGAAAGGAATAACACTTCGGAGTTGGTTCCTAGACCAAAAGATAAGAATGTCATAGGGACAAAGTGGATTTTCAAAAACAAGCTAAATGAAAATGGAGATGTGGTCAGAAACAATGCAAAACTTGTGTGTAAAGGATATGCGCAACAAGAAGGCATAGACTTTGAGGAAACCTTTACACCCGTGGCTAGACTTGAGGCTATAAGAATGTTCCTTGCTCTCTCTAGCTTTCAAAAGTTCAAAGTATTTTAGATGGATGGAAAATCTGCCTTTTTGAATGGAGACTTGAATGAAGAAGTATACATTGAATAATCAGATGGGTTCATTCTTGGAAATGATCCAAATCTTGTATGCAGACTCAAAAAGGCTCTCAATGGTCTCAAACAAGCTCCAAGGGATTGGTATTTTCAGTTGGATGAGTACCTTCATCAACAAGGTTTTGCAAAATGATCAATAGACAACAATCTATATGTAAAAATTGACAATGAAAATTTGCTAATACTTGTTGTGTATGTTGATGATATCATTTTTGGTAGAAATGAAGAATACATGAGTAAAAAATTTTCATTGGTAATGGAAAAGGAGTTTGAAATTTCCATGCTTGGTGAGCTCACATATTTTCTTGGTTTACAAGTCCAACAAAACAAGGACGACATTTTTCTATCACAAACCAAGTATCTTAAGCAGATCTTGAAGAAATATGGGATGGAGGATTCCAAACTAGTATGTACTCCTATCCTTACAGGATGCAGCCTCAGCACAAATGATGAATTAGCCGGTGTACATCAACCTACCTATAGATCCATGGTTGGTAGTCTACTCTTTCTAACAGGTACCCGACCAGACATTATGCATGCAGTAGGAATAGTTGGAAGGTTTCAGGAAAATCCAAAGGAAACTCATCTTCAGGCAGTTAAGAGGATTTTCAAATACCTTCAAGCGACTCAAAACTATGGTTTATGGTATCCTAGAGAAACAGATATCACACTTCATGCATATACAGATGCAGATTGGGCAGGTAGCATGGATGACAGGAAAATCACTAGTGGTGGTGCATTCTTCATGGGTCCTAGATTAGTATCATGGTTCACCAAGGAACAAAGTTCCATTGCCTTATCTACAGCTGAAGCAGAGTATGTAGCTGCTACATCTTGCTACACACAACTCCTTTGGATGATGTAAATGTTGCAAGATCTTAAAATCACTTGTAATCCACCTATTTCCATTTTTTGTGATAATACAAGTGCAATCAGCATTTCAAAGAATCTTGTCATGCATTTAAAGACCAAGCACATACCTACAAAATACCATTTTCTTCAGGAACAAGTGCTTGAACAAAAGGTCAAGTCGGATTATGTTCCCTCTAAGGAACAAGTTGCTAATATTATCACCAAGCCACTACCCAGGGAGACATTTGAATACCTCAGACAGAAGCTGGGGGTAGTTGATGCATCATCTTGCTGGTGAAACTTGTCTGTTTTAGAGAAATGTGGTTGTACGCGAGTTGCATGAGGAGGACCCACGTACATACAATGGATTATGAAGTTACAACCGCATATATGGTGGTTTGAAGGAAATCAATAGGGATAGACTCTGGATTGAAGAGAGTCTGATATGGGTCTGTCAAGAGACCATTTGGCACAGGTTCAGGGGGAGTAGATAATCTTCTAATAATGCATTGTTGGCATTACATTAGAAGCTCTTGGTTCGAATACACAAGCTATTTTGGGTTCAGGTGGATTAGCTGCAGAAGGGGTGCAGAAGGAGAACATGGTTGCGGATCTCAATAATGTTGCTGCTAATATTAGTTATTGGTGACTTTCATAGTCTTGCTCTAGATATTAAATCTCTATCTTTTAATATTATTATCAAGGTCATGTAACAGCCTATGCTGGTTTCCCCACTATGCCTGGGATGAATGTTGTAATGTTCTTGGTTGTCATATGTAAACTTCTGATGTATCCCCACTTGTTTGGATGGATGATCCCCACTTGGTTGGGTGATGGATGTTGTATAGAGTCTTTTGGTGATAGGAAGGTCTTTTATGATGTATAAATCATTGTTCTTCCTAAATAACATCTTTTTACAGATCTTGCCTATAGTCGGGGGAGAATGGCTAGCACAGCAGAGCAGAGACTTCAACATGTACTCAGGGGGAGCATAACCCTTTGCCCTTGATGACAAAGGGGGAGAATTACTTTGAGGATCTTGGGGTTGCCATCAAGTCCAAAGGGGGAGATTGTTCGCATTATCACACAAGTTGGCGCTATGGAACTGGTGTGGCATAGGTGTTGTCCTTGATGGCAACTCACTCTGGTGACAGATCTCAGTTCAGGCTCTCAAAATGAAGGAAAAGATATATACGCAGGTTCACCTAGATGAAGACGCGTATACACGTGGGTTAGACATTACAAAGGCACGTATGCGTATACACGCACTTTCACTCAACGAAAAGCACGTACATGTTGGAGAACTTACTTTTGGTCTATGGTATTTAGTCCTTGGTAATTGAGCCTATGGTTTTGGGCCATGGTATCTCATGAGAAGTGTTGATCCCAAGTATTGGGTCCATGGTATTGTTTTGTTATGGTTTTGGACCGTGGTATTGTGAAAGGCCTAAGACTATAAAAGAGGAAGGAGATCATTTGGCAATGCATCATCTGAATTATTGAATATCTGATAAAGTGCTAGATCTGGAATACTAGGTTATGGTGCAGATCTGAATCTGAATGGAGGAACCTGAGCGCAAGCAGAAGGATAAGTTCTATTGATGGGTCATAATCTTAAGGCTTGAATAATAATATCTTTGTACAATTTTGATCCGTTATATGTGGCGCATCCTTGATCTATAAATCTGGTAATCTGGGTTAACTAATTTTTGAACATTTGAGAGTGAATTATCCTTTATAGATCTGTACGCAGGTTGGTCCAAACACAGAAGCGTATGCACGAAGGTTTCTGGTTATTGAAGTAGTGTACGTCTATTAAATTGTGTTCTAGCTGCTTCTGTTTATTGTTGCAGTGTTCTGGGTTCAAAATTTGGTGTGTAGTTACTATTACTATGTTCTAGGTACAGCTGTCAGAGAAGTGTTTATTTGATTCAGTTTTAATTGGTGAAAAGGATATTGTTTGATACAAAAATTCTTGATGTTTGATTGATGTTCATGGATCTAGTCTGAAAATTTATGAAACGTGGTCCCTGGAAGAAAGAGAAGGTTGTAGCCTTCTATAGGCCAGCACCTACGTAGTAGTATCTTGGCTAGTGCAAGAGCTAGGGGGGTTGTAACTCCCTTCCAGGAGAAGCTAGAGAACGAGAGGGCAGTAGCTCTCTAAAGGTTGCAAGTTGCGTACTGGTAAAGGACTGCAACAATACAAAATCATTGTAAAAAGAAGTTTCTAATTGAAAAGATAGAGACATATTGCAGCTGGTGGTTTTCAACTACATTGGATTTCCACCTTATATCTTGTGTTCTTGTGTGTGACTGTCTACAATTTTCCTGTTCCTGGTTATTTTTTCTATGGTTCTGACACACAGATTTAAAATCAACATCTGAAGATTAATTAAATTACAAGTCTGTAAGTTATACGCAGGTTTCCTTTACTGTAGTTGCGTATATACGCGGTTTTCTCTAACTGAAGTAGCATATATGATCTGGGTGTGAAAATGAAAATAATCGAAGTGATAATACTGATTCACCCCCCCTCTCAGTATTATTTCCAACATCTTGGTCTCTTGGACTCTTCATTATTTCTTATCTGAATCTTGTTCACTGTCTCTGTTCGTGGCTTTAACCATTCGACCTCTGTGCCTGTTCGTTTCCTCTCCCGCCTGCGTCGATTCGCCTGTCGCCTGTGTGATTGGAATTCCCTGTTCGGTGTGAGCATGATCGCGCGAGAAGTAGCCATGTGTCCTCACTAGAATAGCGCCAGCCTGTTCGTCGATTCGCTTCTTCGGTTGTGTGTTCATTCTCCACCGTGGCGGTCAACAGACTCCAGATCTCTTTAGAACTCGGCTTAATTCCCTGTCAATTCCGCTATGTCTATCGAGTGCAATCTCACCCATCCCATCTGGGCTCCTCCAGATCCAATGCCATTCGCACCTCGAGCGCAGTTGACTTGCTCAACCGATAACACACGATCACGGCAGTTTTTCTCTCACCTCTGCTGCCACGTGTCGATCACTGAGTGTGCTCGCTCCGCTTTTTTCAAAACGTCTTACCGTTCAAGGGCACCCTGGGTAAAATGGCCAGTTTCCAGGTTGTGGGTCCCACCTTCGTACAATGGTGCCTTTTCAGTTCTCCGCCCACGGTCCTCTGGCTCCCAACATGACTGAGTGCTTAAGCCCTACCATTTCAACCTTGTTTGCGCAGTGCATTGAAAATCAGCTCCTTTTCCCATTCCAGGGCTCCTAGAGGCTTCATCGACCTCCTGCGCAGTCTCGATGGGCCTCGGTCAGTGCACTTTTACTGAGGTCCTCGTCGTTTCGCACTGGCTGCCATGGCCACTAGTTCAGGGTGTTTTTGATTACTGTTTTGGATTTCATTTGAGATTTGTTTGACTTGTTTTAGTCACAATTCTATGACAGTCATTTATGGATCCAATTCGGATCACATCTGCATCAAAACTTCTTTCCCTGTGATGCTAATCTACCTTCTATTTCATTCTATTCTGTGCTAAGGTGAGGTTATCCTTTAAGAGTTGGAGAACTTCTTGTTGATGCTCGATGTGATCTTCCACTACTTGAACCTTAGAATTTTCTCTTAAATATGATGTGATGGATGGTGAATGATATCCATAAAGTGCCATAAATGGGGTCATTTTTGTTGCAGTATGGAAGGAAGTGTTATACCACAATTCAGCCAAAGGGAACCATTTGACCCATTGTGTCTATTTATTAGATACAAAGCAACAAAGATATCCTTACAAACATTTGTTTACTATCTCAGTTTTCCCATCACATTGAGGATGATAAGCTGAGCTATGACCTAACTGAGTACCAAGACAAGAAAATAATTATGTCCAAAAATATCCAGTGAAAACAGGATCTCTGTCTCTTATAATAATCTTTGGGTTTCCATGTAGCTTTTGAATTGTTTCCATAAATGCAGTAGAAACTGTACTCTCTTTAAATGGATGAGATGATGCACAAAAGTGTGCATACTTGGTAAGTATGTCAGCTACCACCACGATAACATTCTTTCCTTCGGACTTGGGTAAACATGTGATAAAATGCATTGAAACTTCCTCCCAACGTTGCCTTGGAATGGGTAAAGGTTGTAATAGACATGGGGTCTTAATTGCTTCAACTTTATTTTGTTGGAAAACCAAACATTCTGCCACAAACTTTTG
Source organism: Pinus tabuliformis (assembly GCA_031772625.1). Lineage (NCBI taxonomy): Eukaryota > Viridiplantae > Streptophyta > Pinopsida > Pinales > Pinaceae > Pinus > Pinus tabuliformis. Next base: position 1,825,521,607 of record CM062817.1, read on the forward strand.
AATATCCAATTTAAGGCCATCCCAAAAAAATTCCTTCTTAACCCTGTGGTAAATTCTTAGAAATCTTGAATGCCCTCCTAAGGGAGAGGTGTGCAATTCCCTATGAATCTTTTGTTTGAGTTGGGAATTCTTACATAGGTATAATTGATCTTTGTACCATAATGAATCATTTTTCAAGCTAAATGTATCAGATGTACTGGGATATTGTTGTATCTTTTGAATGAGTGCCCACACTTCCTCATCATTCTTCCATTCATCCCTTGTTTCGTTTATCAATCTGGTTGGATAATAGAAATATCGCAAAGAAATGCTTCCACATCCTCATCCTTTCTTGAGAGTGCATCTATCACAACATTTTTCTTCCATTTTTTGTAGATGATTTCAAAGTCATAACCCAACATCTTTGTGACCCATTTTTGCTACTCTTCTAAACATAATCTTTGTTCTAAAAAGTATTTAAGACTATCATGATTTGCTTTTACCTTGAAGTGTCTTGCCATTAGGTAGGGTCACCATTTCTTAAGTGCATATAGTATTGGCAACATTTCCTTCTCATAAATAGCTTTGTGTAAATACTTTCCTTCAATTGGATGACTTTTGAAAGAAATGGGTCATTCTTCTTGCATTAAAACAACACCAATTCCATTTCCTCAGGCATCAAATTCCACAATAAAGGTTTTTGTGAAGTCCTGTGTAGCTAAGACCGATTCTTGGCACATTGCCTCTTTAAGACATTCAAAGGCCTTCGTTGCTTCTGGAGTCCATGAAAATACATATTTCTTCAATAATTTTGTTATAGGTGTTGTTATTCTCCCATAATTCTTAACAAACTTGCGATAATACCCTGTCAACCCAATAAATCCTTGTAGATTCTTTATGGATGTGGAGATTTTCCATTCCTTAATGGTTTTAATTTTGCTAGGGTCTACCTTAACACCTTCATGAGATACAATATGACCTAGATATTCCACCTCTTGTACTCCAAAGAAACATTTGGAGCTTTTTTCGTATAATTGTTTCTCCTCCAATTGTTTGAGCACCCTGTCAACATGTTGAACATGATCCTTCCAAGACTTGTTGTAGATTAGTATATCATCAAAAAACACTAACAAAAATTTTCTAACGAAGGGTTTGAAAATGGAATTCATCAAACCTTGAAATGTAGAAGGTGCATTGGTAAGGCCAAAAGGCATGACCAAAAATTTATAATGACCCTCATGAGTTCTAAATGTTGTTTTTGGAATGTCTTCAGTCTCCATTCTAATTTGATGATATCCTGAACGAAGATCCAACTTGGTCCATGAAATTCATCCAATAATTCATCAATGACAGGAATGGGAAATTTATCTTTCATAGAGAGCTTGTTGAGGTCCCTATAATCTAGACACATGCGCCATGATCCATCCTTCTTGTGAGCCACTACTACTGGAGCAAAGAAAGAACTTTGACTAGGTTGAATTATACCAACCTCAAGCATTTTTGCAACCATACATTCAATTTCACTCTTTTGGGCATAGGGATATCTGTAAGGTCTGATGTTTGGAGGAACACTTCCTGGAATCAAATGAATAGCATGATCATGATCACGAATAAGTGGGAGGCCTTTGGGAGTCTCAAATACCTTGGAATGATTATCCAAGACATTTTGGATATCTAGAGAAATAGATGATTTCGATGTGTGAACCTCTAGTGAACATAATTGTGCAATTATGCCTCATTTTTCTTTCTTTTGAAGCTTTGTCATTCTTTTAGAGATGATTATCTTTCTCAGTTTCCTTGTGATACCCCTTAATTCAACTTCCTTTCCTTCTGAATAAAATTTCATGAAAATTTCATGACAATTAAAAGCTATTGTACACAAGGATTGTACCCATTCGACTCCTAGTACAACATCAGCACACCCATTAGAATGGAAAGCATTGGGCTATTCAATACATATTCTCCCATCGATAGTTTTATATTATGGCACTTTCCTGAGCAATTTATGGTTCCTCCACTTGCAGCCATCACTTGAAACACTGGTGCTAGATATAAGAATTAATTCAATTCCTTGGCTATCTTACAATGAATAAAATTATGGGTACTACCCGAATCAATCAACACTATTACCTTTTTCTTCTTGATATGCCCTTCTATCTTGATAGTTTGAGGAGTGGTAATTATAGCCAATGAATTACAAGATATGGTTGGATTCATTTCTTCTTTCTCTAGGGTTTGTTCCTAGTGTATATCCTCTTCTTTTGACATTTCTTGTTCCTTTTCTTCCTCCTTTTCACAATCTATGTAAAATAATTTCTTCTCAACACACTTATGAACTTTAGTGTATTTGCTATCACAATTGTAACAAAGTCTTTTTGCTCTTTTTTCTTACAATTGCTGTGGTATCAACCTTGTAGGTTATGGATGGCTAGGGGCAACAACACTTCCATCTTTATGATTGTGAGTGGTAGGCTTCCTTATTGCCATAAATTTTCTTTCCATTTTTCTTGCCAACCTAAGTGCCTTCTCCAATGAATCAGGTTCCCAAAGGTGAACCTCATGTTGGATGTTATCCTTTAAAGTCCATATGAACACATCAATCTCATGCTCCTCTAGAATATCTTTTACCCTTATATTCAATTTTTGGAAGTCCTCAATGTGCTCCATCATTGAACCCTTTCATTTGAGATTTATCAATTGTCTAAAAAATGTGTTGCTTTTTGTATCCTCATAATGTGCTATCATTTCATCCATAAAAATAGCCCAACTGACAATTTGTTTACAAGAGAAAAGCCATTGATACCATATAAACTGATTTGGTTCCAAATATAAAGTTGCAATGTGTACCTTTTTTTTGTTTTACACATTATACATATCGAAAAATTGCTCCATCTGTAGTATCCATGTTACGATATCATTGCCATCAAACTTCCTCATATTCATCTTTGGAACATGGTGGTTCTTCGATCCAACTTTAGAGTCTATGAAATTATGATTAACATTTATTTTGTTCTCATCATGACTTTCCTTTATTACCCTTCACCATTAGTAAGAATTTCTTGTAGAAACTTTGTCAAATCTGTATTTAAATCTTCCATCTTAGCTTCCATGCATTTATTTAAATCATCCATCTTAGATTCCATGCCATCCATCTTAGCTTCCATGCCATCCATCTTAGCTTCCACTTCATTCATCTTAGCTTCTACGCCTTTCTTTAAACCATCCATTTTAGCTTCCACGCCATACATCTTAGCTTCTACTTATTTCTTTAAACAATCCATATTAGCTTCCACGCCATACATATTAGCTTCTACGTCTTTCTTTAAACCATCCATCTTATCTTATGTTACCTTTTGTGCGAGTGAAATTTGTTCCACTTGGCCTCGTACTTTTGATATATCATGTTGCATTTCTTCCTCTTCTTCATGCATCATGCTAAAGCTTTCAAGTTGCTTACTAGTTGTTTTCATTTTATTTCTTCTGGGCATCAATTACTGATAATAATTATTGACTATGCCCTTTGAATTCCTTCAAACTAATTTTTCAAACCAAACTTATGCAAAAAAAAAAAAAAAAACTACACACAATTTTTCACTTTGTAGGAGCTCATATTGAATCTGTTGTATCTCTATAATTTTGGATCTCCAAGGTTTGAAATTTCTTCATGTGGTAACCCTATGAGTACTCTTTGTAACCCTATAAGTCTAATCAAGATTGGATTTTCCAATGAAGAGTTATGTCAAATCTCCCACGATGACCTAGTTATAGACTAGTTCAGTAGAGCTAGCTTGTACGAAGTGCCACATGTCATTGTTTATGCCTTAGGATCTAAAACTGATATACAGAAAACTACAGTCTGTCCTCTCTCTATAACTTCTTACAAGATTTCAATATGATGCTCAACAAAAAATTTATGACGATTTTCCCTAGGTCACTTTTTTTAGATAAAATTCGGGATCCTATAAAGGTCCTAAATTCCTTGGATCATATCTCTAAAAATAGAGTGAGAAAAGATCTGAAATTCAGACCCGAGGTTTAGCGAGGTTTCGGTTCAAATAAGTGTTTTTTTCCACTTCTGAAACATCACAAAAATAAATTTATAGCGAAAATTCCAGGATGACCTATTTGGAGCAGCAAAACACTATAATCCAAGTTGTGATACCAAATGTTATGAAACTAGCTCACAAGAAGATAGAAAAGATAGATCAACGACTTAGAAATTAGCCTCTTCGAGGGGGAAACCTTCTTTACGTTACACAAATGAACAATTATTCGATGATACAAATGACAAAACCTCCTTCCTATATATAGGAGTCTAAGGGGTCACAATATAACCAAAGCCAACATAACAATAATAATATAAGGGCACAAAAATACCAATAGTGGGATTCTATGGGGCACAATAAAAAAATATGGGGACAATAGGGGCAAAACAATAACAATAAGGGATACAATGGCAATAGTAATGGGGGAATCACTAGTATTATGGTGACCTAACATCTATACTGATGTACATGAAATATTCATTCACATCCGAGTTTCTTTCAACCTGGTTGCTAGAATCAGAGACCATGAGATTTCTCTTATTAAGATATTTCTGTTTATTCTTTTGGTTGATCTCTAGATGCAACATCCAAAACTTTTCCTTTGTATGATCGTCAATGTCATAATGATTGTAGTGGTTTCTAGAATATTTTCATTGGTGTGTTGTGGTTTCTTTATTTTTGTATTTCCCCCTTTCCACTTCTTTTTCCCGTCCTTGGAAGATTCTTGGTGCTACTTCTACTTTGATCCCCTTGATATCGCTTTGTTCTAGTATGTTCTCTAGGTATTGTGCCTATACAGAAGCCTCATTCACTATTATGGGTTTGAATAATATCGCTTGCTTCTGTAGATGGTTGTTTAGACCCCCCAAATACTTGAGGGTACATCCAAGTCCTTAAGGGGGATACCTAACATGATGGTCATCTTTCTAAATTTTGTGGTGTACCCTTGTAGACTTTTCCCCCTATCTCTATTGGAGTAATTCCATTAGATCCACTGGTCCTATACATAGTCGGCTGGGTAAAATTGTGACTTTATGGGAGTTTTGAAATTATACTACTTAGTCACTAGAGGGTCTTGCTCTAACCTCAAGGTCTATATGTGGGTTTTCCACTAGATCAAGGCATGGCCCTTCAATTTTAGCTCAACAAATTAAATATTCTATTCTTACTCTATATAATCAACACTTAAATAAACTTCTAATTATTGTAGACAATGTTTTAACTTCAAAGCATCAATCTCACCTTGATATTACTTAACTTCAACCTTCACTTCCATTTTGATTAGGTACTATGACTAGTTCGTGATACTCGAATTGGGTTGTTCCTTTTTAGTTTCTTACTTCGATTCCCTCTCGGGTTCTTCCTGATCTGTCTATTTCCCCTCCAAATTTTACCTCTACATTACAACCTCCATCTTCTTTTGATAGCCTGATCATAATGGATAGGGCCACCATGAGGAGGATCACATTATAATTTATATTTTTACATTTTGCTTATATTCACGCAAACCTATCTCTATGGGATCTTAAGGGTTGTTAACAAATTTGTTAAGAATGGATACAATTTTATGACTTTTGGCTTACGTGATATGGATCCCCTGCAACTACCCAGAATATACCAAACAAATCTCTCTCTAATACAAATATGATCGATTAACTACCATGGATATTCCACTAGAAATTTCATCACAACAAATCTAATATATTTATAATGAAAATACAAGATCTATATTATGAGAGTTATTTTCCTTAGGCTTTTGGATTTATTAAGTTTTTGTTTCTATGCAAGTAATATAGAAAATTAAAAAAATATAGAACAAAAAAAAATACAATACTCGCAACCATAATAATACAATAAATGACCCAAGAAACCCTTTCAATAGAAAACTAGGATGGAAGGTGAGGTTGCTCTTCTCTCTCTTTCTTTGAATGGAAATGGATGCAAGCACAAAGAAGTAAGACTAGTCACACTGGGTTTCTAAAGTGCACAACGCATCTTATTTTTTCTCTCTCTCTATCCACTCTTGGCTACTATTTTCATCTATGGAACAAAATGCACTCAAATAGAATGGAACCCCTTTCCTCCTAGTGGCCTTGTTATAATACCACCCAATAGCCTACTAGTGGTTAACTTTGACTCCTTAAACTCTTAACTAGATATACAATATTGACTCATAAAGTATTCTTCATCATGACCATGTGACTAGAAATTTTTCCAAGAATAATGGGTGATGGCATGACATCCTCTTGAATAATGGTGGTCATAACAGTAAGGTCAACTTCCAGGTGGTATATAGTTTGCACATGGATTATGATTAAGGAAATTATTTCATTATTGAAAATGTATTTGTGTGTAGAATAGTGCTAGGGGTTTTCTATGCTTAAGATACCAATTTTTACCCCCATAAAACATCATTTGGTGCCTCAGATGACTTCTAGAAGGTTCTAGATCTAATTATTCAAACTAGGATTTGCAGGTAAAAGTGGTCATATGAGTTTATTCCTCCACTTTTTCCACTTGAATTGTAAGTCTAAAGGGTGGTTATACGAGTTGGTTTCCCTATTATTGTCTATTGCATGGTATTTTCTTGCAACCTTTTCTCCTAGTTGAGGTATTCCTAATATAGTTTCATTGTTTAGAGTTAAATTATTTCCATTTGAGTAGAAATTTTCTATAACTTATCTATTTAGTATGTCTCTCTCATGCCTCTTGCATATGATTTAATTTTTGGTTCTCTACTAAGGGAAAAGTTCAATTTTCTTTTCTGTGCTCTTAAGCATGGAAAATTTTAGTGGCTAATATTCATAGGTGGCCTAATTTTCCCTGCTTTTTCAAAAATAAAGATTCCTCGATTTCTATTTCTTTCTGAAAAATTATTCTCCAAAAATTTTTAGTATAAAAGTATTTTACCTTAGAAATCAATTTTTTTTTATAGATACTATATAAAGAATAATTGCAAATGTGAATATTTAAAAAAAAATATATATCACTAAACATTTTACAATTTCCATATAGGGGACTAGTAAGATTCACCAAGATTTCTAAACATTAAGATAAATTTCCATTCTTAAAATTTTCCTTCCTCTGGAATTGGTTTTCCTACTTATAGGTCTACTTTATAGCTCAATGTGTTATTTTATTCACCTCTAGGTCTTAGTCCTAAAGTGGGTTTCTTTTGCTTGTAAATGTTGGAAAATATATTTTTGGCTGGGTGTCTCCTTGGTCAATTAGTATGCATTTGGATGTGATTTTGGATCATTAGATTTTTTTCATCCATATTGATGTTTTCAGAGTGGAAAAAGTGGAGGATTTAGCTCAGAAGACCATTCTTACGAGCAAGATCCAATTTGGAAAATTAGGGTTTGAAACCTTTGGGAAGTAGTTTGACACATCAAACAACATTTTTTGTGAGGTAAGTATTTCATTGTTAAGTGGTGCATCTTATATTGATATTATACACATAGATAAATTTCCAACGGCACAAGAATTTCCTTAATTAGAGTTTGTATGAAAATTTTATGCAACATAGAAGTTACCTTCATGTTTTGACCACCATGATTTGAGATGACGCCATGTCAAACTCATTATTAATTGAAGATGGGCTAGCTACATGATCATGATGAAGAACAATATAGAAGAGATAATATTGTATCTCTATTTAAGAGATGAATGAGTTAAACCTAACAACTAGTAGGTTATCGGGTTGTGTTATAACTAGGCCGTTGGGAGGAAAAGGGGTTGATTCTATTCAAGTGCATTTTGTTGCATAGATGAGAAAAGTAGCCGAGAGTAGATAGATAGAGATAAAATAGAGAGGGTTTGTCAATGTAGCAACCCATGAGCCACATGTCTCACTTCTTTTTACTTGTACCCATTTCCGTTCAAAGAAAGAGAGCATAGTGGCCTCACCTACCAGGTGGTTTCTCTCTCAGAAGGGTTTCCAAGGTTATATCATTTGTTCATTTCTGGTTTGTGACTTTTATTTCATTTTTCTCTATTTTTTGTATATTTTATCTATTACATGAATAAGCATAACACACTAATTAAAGAATCCAATATTATAAATGGAAATTAACCCTCATTGTGTAGATTTCATATTTTAAGCATAATTTTATCATAGCTATCCTGATGAACTTTCTAGTGGAATATCCATGACAATTTATGGATTAGGAAGTTACATGTTTGGTTCCCCCACTACTTTTTGATTCTAAATTCCTATATAGGGCATTTATTCTCACCTCAAAGTTTGAAGGGTGTCTAGTGGTTTTGGTTTTCTATAGTGTCTAGGTCTCATTCTTTTTCCAATCTTCTCCACTAAAATCTCTCTAGATTCTTTAGTAGGGTTGTATAAGTTGTGGGTTTTCTCACATCAACTGGTTACCAATACTTCGTGGAATTTCCTTAATTTTGATGTGTTATCTCTTTCGAGGTGTTGGCTTCTACTTTTCTTGTAAGTGGGATAGAAAGTTTTTGTGTGGCATCTCCCTCAACATGGCTCGACGTATTACTTGAGAAGTTGGAGGACAAGGAGAGGATGACAGACCTAACAGCCTCAAGCCTTAGTGAGACCTCAACAATCCATGGTTAGATTTAATGAGACTACCTAATCTGAAAATGGAGGAAACACTCCTACTATCAAAAATTGACCATCCTCTAACACTTTGTAAGGTAACAAAATCTGTCTTTAAGGGTAAACAAGTTTCGCAAACTTTCAAGATTGTGAGTTCAGTTTTCCACGTGAACTTAAAGAGAAATAAATACACATGCATCTATAAATTATAAACATGAAGAGGAGAAACCAACATTTGATGATGGAGTTCACCCATCATGTGCTACATCTTTGGACCTGCTCCAGCAACTCAATCGATATATTGATTTCACCAGCAAATGAGTACATACAAATTGTGGACAGTAGGGTGTCTTGTTTCTCCTACAACTAATTCTCATTCTAAAAAATGACTCCCTACAACAAGTCACAAAAATTTCAGCATAGAAATGACTCTCACATAATATATCATTATACTCCATCAGAGATCAAAAGCATAAATATGCAACTCCTCCACAATGAAGAGTTGAAAAGGGCTTCTCTCCTTAACACATTTAGAAAAGACTTAAAATAGATTCTCTACAGAAGTAACAATTGTTGCAGATGAAACTAGAAGGCTAGAAAACCTCTCAATAGGCTCTCTCCATGCTTAAATATGCCTCCAAACTGCTTCAAATATTACTGTGTCTCTAGAACTAAAAGACTTAATTATGCAAAAAATTCCATTATAAAGTACTCAAGTCAGAAAACTGAGGTTGCCATTGAGTCGAGGACACTCAAAAAACCCCATATATGCTCTTTCTGAGCTCAGAAAGGTTAAAAATTGACCATGATATGCTTCTCCAAGCCAAGCTCTACCATCAGCCGTACAAATTGGCAAAACTTGCTAATTGTGTGACAATGTTTCCCTTTACTCAGTCTGTTGAGTGATAATTTCTCCCTTGACTTATGAGATTCTAACCACAAAAAGTGTAATTTGTTGTCTCTTTAATTTTTCCAAAAAACCCTATGTGCAAAAAATGGGTCATGTAGAGTGCATAAGGCTGGGTGCTAGGGCCAGTTGTCCGCTCCCACTGGATAAGATCCTTTTATGTCCGGATAGGGTCATGTGCTATCGATAAGTTTTGGTGGTGGGGCCAACTTCCTGCCCCCACCGGCTTCGCACCATCTGTCTTGGTGAGTGGTCACATAGTTGTCCATAGGGCTAAGGGCCAAGGCAAACTTCCTGCCCCTGTCAGATCTTCTCTCTGCTCCATCATCGATGGTCATATAATAGTTATGAGAACCAACAACCATGGCTTCTTTGCCCAACCCCTCTGCTTAGCTATTCACCCAAGGTTGTATGGGCTCCCATATGCCTAGGGCTGGAGCTTCGACTCCACCCTAACTCCCCTTTGTGGCATCAATGGTCCTGCGCCTGGTCATGGCCATGGGCAAGGGCTTATAGCCCCACCCTCTCAGCTAGCTCCTTCCGTCGTGGGCACATGTCGGTAACGTAACATGGGCTAGGGCCAAGTTCCCAACCCAAATTTTGTTCATCGGGCATTGTCAGCATATGGGGATGGCATGAACAAGGGCCGAGACTCACCACCTATCCCCTTATCCCAATACATAAATTATATGACTTCAGATATAATCCATAACCCATATGGTTAACAACCAACTTGATGACATGACGATAGGGGGTGGAGTTTGGTTGTGGAAGATCGAGGGGTTGAACCCCGTCAAGGCCTTTGGGCCTAATACAATTTCTTTTTCCAATCATAGAGGGCCATGTGGTGCCCTCTGATAGGGCCATGTGGTTCCCTTCGATATGGCTAGGTGGTGCCCTCCTATAGGGCCACATGGTGGCCTCTGATTGGGCCACCTCACAACTGTACGAACCAATCAAAACATGCCAAATGCACCTTATACAATGATGTCATGTGTTAGCACGGGATTGGCCCATATGAAACTATACTTTGCACAGTCATCTCATGACATTAGTAGTGTACAGACTGTCCATTCAGGAGTCAAGTTAACCCTATTGTTGAATTTTTCATTGTTGGTCATAAACTTCAGAACGTTTTAACTTCTTCATAGGATGTTGGATTGATGTGATTAAAGCATTGTTGGAATTAGGATGATGAACATTGTGAATTGATGTCAGTTTCCGGAAATTCCAAGAAATTTCATTCTTGAGCCTATTTTTGATCTTCAGATCATACCTCCCCACATTTAGACCTCCAAAAGTTTATCTCGTATCAGTAAATAAGTGAGGAAAAAGCTCATTAACTTTCCTGATCCCAATCATTTATGTTATGTTTGACTTGGTGCCTTAAATCTCCAATCAATGTACTCAACCTTTCCTCTCTGTGAAGTCATTATCTTCCCTTCAAGAATTAAGCCACAATTCTTCTAAACATGTAGGAACAAAAAATTTGATTGATGGAATTTGAACATTCTCTCCAAAACCATGTTTCTTTGGCTGAAACAAACTTCAACTTGAAGTCCCACCTTGTTGAACCCAAACTTGATTCTCCACCTAGAAATCATAAGCAACTCAATGCTTGCCATGAACTAATTTTCACTTTTCTTTGTTGTCTTCAAGCTGTACTTCTACTCTTAGATGCGCTGGTTGCATTTGTTCAATGACATGCTTCACTTTGTCCACATAATCACTATCATCATCTGCACAATATTTACCAAAGATTAAAGTCAGAAACAAGCTTCATATCGAAACACTTGTATAGGTGAGTGCTTGACACAACTGTAGACATACAGGATGAAATACAAATGCTCATACCAAAAGTCCCGAAACAATTGGACTCATCATGAAGCTAAAATAACATAACATGTCAAAGAAAACATGCTTGTTGCAAATAAGTAATTTTACATGACTTCACTTTAAAAGGTACCCATACGAGAATTTACAACAAGTAATTACAATTTTTACAAAGAAACGCAAACTGTACATCCTTTGCCTTTCCTAGGCTTATGGGTTCTCTTTCTGAACCCACTTTGCTTCGAAGGTTGCTTTAGAAACAACATCAGTTTCCACCTTGCTACCCATCCCTTTCCTTAAAAGGGATCAAATGAACACTTTGTCCTTCTTGCGATGATGTTCTGGATGGAGTTTCCAACACTTTTCAATCTGGTGCCCATTCATGCTACAATGGGTACAAAAATACTTTCGCTTGCACATTAAAAAGGAAGTCTTCATAAGAAGGATTGATTCTTCATTCTTTGTCCCAAAGATTTGATCCATTATTTTGACCATTGCCTTACGTTGCTCACAATCATCCACACAATGGTCAACTGCATCACAAAATGTGCAAGGAAACATTTCCCATAAATAATAAAAATCACCAACATTTCTAAAATCACCATGACACTTATACTTGTCCTTCAGGTTGTGACTTTGATTATGAGAACTAGACTTTTCATGTCCCTTGGAACATTCATCTCTCTTTGGAGAAAATTTTCTATCATCATTATCATAATGGTGTGACATATCATCACTTGATGATTTCTTTTCCTCAAAAATTTTAGAGCACTCTCCAATTTCTCCATGACCATAACCCAATCCTTCATATCGTGGTCATTCCTTCACCTCGATGGGATTAGTGATGCCTTGGCCATTTACTCTGAGGCCTCTTCCATCATAACCCATCTGAGTTAAAATCTTCATACCAATACCTTTTGTATGCTTTTCAAAGGTTGCAAAAGATGTGTTATCAACATTAGCTGGAGTAGAACTAAAAATGATAATTACCTCCTTTGACTTGTCACCCATATTTTTTGTTTCGGATGTTCATGACGAAGTGGATGATGAGTCACACCTTCTACTTTTATAAATTAGCACATAAGGAGAATCTTCCAGATGCTGAAAAAACTCATAAGCATCATTCTCAACATAGGTTCCATATCATGTGTACGAACCATCACCACAAATTGGCTTCATTTTAGAGGGGTTCTTTGCTACTCCTCGAATGGAACTCTCACTAGTTTTCTCCTCATCTACATGTTGCAATTGTAGGTGCATTTTCCTTTTCTCCCCCTCTAAAACTTCAAGCAATCTCGTCAACTCAACGTTCTCCATTCTAAGAGACAAATTAATATCCTCCAACTCTTGCAGTCTTTCAAACTTCAATTTATTGACCATACTTGCAACTTGGTAAGAACTTGCTCTGATACCACCTAATATGAAAATGGAGGGAACACTCCTATAAAGAATTTATCGTCCTCTGACACTTTTCAAGTTAACAAAATGGATCTTTAAATGTAAACAAGTTTCACAACCTCTTCAAGAATGTGAGTTAAGTTTTCCACATGAACTTAAAAGAGAGAGAAATACACATGCATCTCAAAATGATAAACATGAAGAGAAGAAATTGACATTTGATGATAGATTTCACCCCTGCTAGGCTACATCTCTAGGCTTGCTCAACCAACTAGACTGATATATTGATTTCAATAAAAAATGAGTACATATAACTTGTTGATAATAGAGTGGTTTTTTTCTGCTACAAATAATTCTCACTCTAAAAAATGACTCCCTACAGCAAGTCATGAAAATGTCAACATAAAAGGGACTCTCACACAATATGTCCTTGTACTCCATCAGAAATAAAGAGCATAAATATGAAACTCCTCTGCAATGAAGAGTTTAAACGGGCTTCTCTCCATAATACATTAAGAAAATGATTAAAGGAGCTTCTCTAGAGGAGTAACAATTGTTGTAGATGAAACCGAAAGACTGGAAAACCTCTAACTAGGCTCTTTCCATGCTCAAATATGCCTCAAAATTACTTCAAAACTGACTCTGCCTCTAGCACTAAAAGAATTGATTATGAAAAATTTCCATCATAAAGTGCTCAAATCATAAAACTAAGGGTTCCATTGAGTCCATGAAACTCAAAAACCCCCATCTAGGCTCTCCTTGAGCTCAAAAATGTTAAAAATTGAACAATATATGCTTCTCGAAGACAAGTTAGGCTATTTGTCCTGCAAATTGGCAAAACCTGCTAACTGCCCGTCAATTTTGCCATTTTCTCAATCTGTCGAGTGATAATTTCACCCTAGGACTGATGAGATTCCTACCACAAAAAGGGAAATTAGTGTCCTCTTTAATTTTTCCAATAAACCCTATCGCAAAAATTGGGTCATGTGGAGCACATAAGGTCAGGCACTAGGGCCAGTTGCCCGCCACTGCTGGATAAGCTCCTTTTATGTCAGGGTAGTGTCACATCTTGTTGATCTAGCTGGGGGTCGAGGCCAGCTGCCCGCCGTTGCCGACACCCCACCACCTATCTAGGTGAGTGCTCACATATCTGTCCATAGGACTAGGAATGAGGGCTAACTTCGCTCCCTCGCCAGCTCAACCTTAGGCTTCGCTATTGGTGGTCATATAATAGTTATGGGAACCGAGGGTCAGGGCTTATTTGCTGAGCCCCTCCCCTAGCTCTCTACCTGCAGTTGTATATGCTCCTATATGCTTAGGGTTGGAGCTCTGACTCTACCTCAGTTCCCCTTTGTGGCACTGATGGTCCCATGGTTGGTTGTGACCATGGATCAAGGTTTGTAGCCATGCCCTCTCTGCTAGCTCCTTCCATCGTGGGCAGATGTCAGTAATGTGACTTGGGTTGAGCCAAGTGCCCAACCCCACTCCTATTCGTCGTGCACTATGGGAATATAGGGATGGCATAACCAGGGGTTGGGCTCACCACTCAGGCCCTCCTCCTAACACATAAATTATATGACTTCAAATATAATCCACAACCCGTATGGTTAAGAACCAACTTGATGGCATGACGGCAGGGCGCAAAATTTGGTTGTGACAGGTCGAGGGATGAAACCCTGTTGAGGCCTTTGGGCCTAATGAAATTTTTTTGACCAATCATAGAGTGTGACATTGCGCCCTCTGATAGGCCCACGTGGCACCCTTCGATAGGGCCACGTGGCAACCTCTGATTGGGCCACCTCACAACTACATGAACTAATTAAAACACGCCAAATGGACCTTGTACGATGATGCCACATGTCAGCACACAATTGACCCTTCTGACACCATACCCTACACAATCAAGTGATGGCATCAGTTGTACTGACTAACAACCTAGTCAATCGTGTTGTTGATTTTTTGGTTGTTGGTCAAAAACTTCAGAACATCATAACTTCTTCGTACGATGTCAAATTGAGGTGATTCAAGCGTCATTGGAATGAGGACGATGAACACTACGACTTGACATCCATTTTGGGAGGTTCCAAGCACTTCAAATTTTTTGCCTACTTTTTTAATCTCCTAATCATTACCCCATTGGAAATTCGCAATATTATTTCAAATATGGAAGGGAAAGTGTGTTTTAGTCAACGTTTCTTCCCAAATTAACATGTGGCGATGGAAAATCATAGTTAGATTTCGGAAACTAGCAATACCAAGTGTCACCAAACCTGCTATATGCAAATAGTTATCCTATAGTGACATTTAAACTCAAAATCTCTTGCAATTGATTCTAGGGGGGCACTTAGAGACTCAAGGAGAACAAGTACCATACACTGAGGAAGTTATGCAATATATGCAAATATTAGATGACAAAGTCTCAACTCTTGTTATAAGACTAACTGATATTCGTATCACTTCACTAGAATGAAAGTTGATTTGTCTACTCCTATACATGTGAACTCTCATTCTAGTTGATATGGTCGATATATACATGTTTCCTTATGTTATTCACAACCATAAAAGTGATTTTTTTAGATATGAGAAGATTATGAAAATCACAAAGTCACTAATTTAATTTAAATTGTGTCATAGACAATAAATTAATACTTTTTTATATATAATATTAGGACATTAAATCTTTGCTATTGATCTAATTTCTATCATTAAAATAATATAAATAATAATATGTTATATATTTTTTGACTGATAATATAAACCATATAAACTTACCCCACATACAGACATAAAAATTAGAATTTGACATTTCAGATTTACTCTTCTCTCTTTCTTTTCCTTGTTTTTTTTAAATAATTAGCTTTAAATCTCATTGCATTGCATGATATGGAATGGCCTACTGCATAACATACCCACTAATGATCTACAAAGAGCATATAAGTGAGATGGCCCGCTAAATCAAATGGTCCGTTGAGGATTTAGAAAGAATAAACATGTATAACTCATATATGAAGATAATTGAAACATTGCTGCTGTACCAACAAACTTACCACCAAGACCATACCTTTTTAAAATGTTTTTATCATTTTATAGCAATGGCTTCAGCAAATCCTATGACCAGGACTGACCATGAGTACATTAAAAAGTGATAGCATAACCAAACCATATAAAATGTGCACCAGAGAATATATTGTTGCTGTGTCAACTCAATCTCCCAAAGAAGCGTGGGTAACGTTTAATACTTTATTATGGTGGTGGGTATCCTCGGCTATTGCAAACAAAACAACGTTGAATACTTTATTCTGGTGGTGGGTATGCGAAACAAAACAATGTTGAATACTTTATTTTGGTGGGTATCCTCGCAGATAAAAACCGCAGGCCGCCAACGGTATTAGCAATGTTGTTTTCCACGGCAGTTCCCGCAGAGTAGTTTACCATCTATTTTTCTCTGCGGTTATTTCCATTTGCAGTATTTCAGCTCGTTTCAAACACCAAAACAGTCGGTGGTTTCTTTCCTTCCTGGTTGGTCGTTTTGCCCACAAATAAGGTAAATTCCTCTAACTTGGTACACGCACACAATACTTTTTTTAGCGGAGATCTGGTGTGTGTTTGATGGTTTTTGCTGTAACTAGATAGATATGGATTCCGACGTAAGGACTGCTGAATTGGCGCCTGACGAGGAGTATTCGGGCGATAGTGGCTGCCCTAGAAATTTATGTGGCGATCGAAAACAGCAAACCGTGCGCCAACCAACCATTCCCCCGAGGTATTGATGTGCAACAATAACAGATTTGTCCGCTAACAATAGCTAACAGCTTATTTCTTTCTATATTTTTGGTTCATAGGGGTTTTCATGTTAAATTGTGAGCTATGGAATTGATTGAATTTGTATTGCAGTGTTAGGGTTTTATGTTCTACATGCGCTCAGCCCCGGCTGGAGAGCGAATGGAATTTCAGTATAGAAGATGGAGTGGCCACCAACAACAACAGCTCATCATTTAAAAGAGGAGACTTGATGAAAGATAAGGCAGGAAAAGGGCAAAAGATGCGGAGGAACAAGGGAAGGGTATTGTATCATAGGCAGCCCCGGACTGTGCTGCTTTCTCCCTGAAGGATTCAAGTGCCATAGAATCTCCTTATCAGTAAGACTATTGATTTGAATCTAGCTTTTACACGTGATGAGGGTTGCCTGTTGGATTAAATTTAAAATGTTATTGGAATTGATTGCAAATTAGCCTCAATGTAATGAATTGGAAGGATGGGTTAAGTTCAGAAAGGGCACCCTTAGTTTGGCTCTTTGTATGGTTCTGGAAAATTTATCATACAAATATATCTATTTTGTTGTGGCATTTAAAACACGCGTCACAGAAGTTGTTCGAAATAAATGGCTCCACACAAGAATTCATATACTGCTTCATATCAAGTATAACGGTATTAATCGCATTTTCTATATTGCAAGATAACGGTATTCATTCCATAACTTAATAACTTTAATTTTATTCAGATAAAGATTAAATCTAAATCATGGCACACAAATTAACCAGAGTACTGCGATAAAGTAGAATGGAATATTTAACAATGTTTCTTCTTTTTATCTTACTTTGCAGTTATTCACAAGAGTAGTGGTCTATGGAATAATATTTTTAATGGCTGTGATAATTCCATAACAATTCCAGAATCATAATATGTTAGTTATTGGATGGGTATCGTTATCTCGATTGCACATTTGGAAATATTCAAGAAATCCAACAGAATTAATTTAAATAGGCAGATTTTAAAAATATTTTAGAAGCTGCAACCCAAATTTGTTTTAATGGTGGAACACAATGACATGTGATTCACAAGGTCTGAGAAGTTATAAACTCCACACTATAGGTAGAGGTAGTATGGGGTAGCAGGAAATCTATATCTTGTCTATGAGTCAATACTGACTGAAGAGGTACTATGTGGTAACAGGAAAACTATATCTTGTCTATGAGTCAGTTCTAACAGAAAGAGTTCAGTTGAGATGTGATTCGCAGGTCTGAGAAGTTGTAAACTCCACAGTATAAATAAGCGGTAGTCTGTGGTATCAGGAAAGCTGCATCTTGTCATTGAGTCAATGCTAGAAGAGAGAGTTCATCTTAGCAGAGCAGATGGCATGGTAGCAGCAATGGCTAGAGAAATTGCTTATTCGAGAAAGATGCAGGAAGCTGACCACGAGAAATATATGGTTGTACAAAGGATATATGGTTGTACAAAGGATCCCATAAGAATCCAAATTCTGTAGTATACCGTGAAGGACGTATGGTGTATATAGTTTTTTTTTAGGGATATGCCTAAAGCTATCTAGAGATCTATTTTCCAAGAGAGGGGTTGTGTGTTTCTAAAAGTTCATTGTTTTTTGGCACATGGTGTATATAGTTTTTTATTTTTATTTTATTTTATGGATATGGCTAAAGCTATCGAGATATGTAGAAATCCTTGCGGCGTTTTAAAAGTTAGTTTTTAATATTTTGTAGAGAGTTTTTTATATTTATGATAAATTATAAAATATTTTGTTTTTAGGGTGTTTTTATATTTATGGTAAAATATAAAATATAAATAATTTAAAATTTTGATAGATATGAGTAAAGTTAATTATTTCATTGAATTTGTGTTAACTAAATTTTTTAAATATTATAAAATTTAATAAATTTTATTAACTATTAATCAAATACATAATTTTTTGATAAATATGATAAAAAGTCAACTATTCAGATTAGTTTATATGAATTAAATTTTAAAATTTTATACCATTTATAAAATTCAAGTTACTAATTATTAGTAAAATAAAATTTTAAAATTTTATAAAAATGATTATTCACTACAAATCAAATATATACTTTTTGATATATATGAAAGCATTTAATTATTAAATTTAATTTATATTAATTAAAATTTTAAAATATTATACCAAGTGTTTTTCGAGTGGAAAAATCTGTAACCTTTTATTAGAAAATGAAAAGTTACAATTGCAGATGCATTAAGCATTTCCATAAGCTGCCACATGGGCTCGAGTGCTTTCGCACCCCTCGCAAGCACCCCTCGCAACGTTAGAGGACTAACATGCACAAAGAATAAGAAAAGAGAAAGAGAGGAGAGAGAAAGAAAGGGCAAAAAAAACTGAATTATGGCTGTAAGTAAAACTCACGCTTCAAGTTTTTCTCCCCTTCTTCTTTTCAACCTTGCACCACTCTCCTTGAGTGGGCTCGATCGAAGCAATGACTAACTGTGTTTCTGCATTCGGTGGGCCTGTTTCTTTGTCTGAGTCTGAAGTATCTGAGTGGTGATGCCGTTTGATGCCTCCCATGTTTGGATCCACGCTTGTCATCTCTGCGTGATTTTGGTGAATCTTTGTGTTCTTGTTTGCTGATGTAGTAAATTTTCCAGAATCTGAGGACAAGTGTTCCTGATTGTTTGCCGTGGGGGTGGAAGTCACGGCATTCTCCCCAATAGGATCATCATGTTGTTCAGGTGGGAAGTTAAGCTCCCCCTCATCCTCTATTTCTTCTTCTGGATTCACTGTGCATTGCCAGCCTCTCGGTTTGTGAACTTGTTTCTTGTTCCTTCTGTTTTCTCTTTTGTTTTGCGGACAGTTATTATGTAGATGTCCTGTTTGTTGACAGCCTCGACATCTGAAGGCCGTGTTTTCATAATCAAGAGGCTGTTTCCACTGAGAGTTGTTATGGATCAGAATTATATTGTCAGGAAGCCCTTGACTAAGATCAACCTCCACACAGATTCTGGCAAAAGTATGAATGCATCTTTCTATTCTTTCCACATCTTGCTTGATGAATGAACCTATGGCATTCCCTATCGCTGCAAAAACATTAGGAAACCAGAAATGTAATGGTAGGTTGTGGAGCCTGACCCAAACCGGCATTTTGGAAACCACCATAGAGGAGGGGTCAAAACCCGGGAACCAGGGGGTCATGAAGAGACCAACATTTCCCCAGAACCATGGCCCCTCATGGAGGGCAAAATCTTTTTCCTTAACCGTGTCGAATTTTACAATAAATAAGCCCTTTTATACCAAGTGTTATTAATTACCAATAAAAAAATAAATATATTAGATATCAAATTGGTGTATGAGACCCCTTGTTTGTGGGAGAAGGGAATCCAGAAATTTGACTACTAAGTTTACAAAAACATACACCCTCTAGAACCTGTGACCTTTTAAAAAGAAACACATACTCTTAACCATTAAACTCACTCAATAATCTTTAAAATAAACAATATTAACTCACAACTAATGTTACACTAAATCAATATATATGAAAATTGTAATATTAGAAACATGAGCAAAGCACTCAGAAATTGAATAACAACCTACATTTAAAAAAAAGTTGATTGACTATGGTGCTAATTCCTTGAAATTTGAAAGTGATGTTGAAAAGCATACCTTGTAATACATTTTTGATGATTAAGTTTCTTGATGTGCTGCAAATCTGTAAAAACAACCAACATAGGAGATCACTCACAAATTAAGCTATGTCATAGATAGACATTTCTCCTGGTCGCTAGCTAATTGTTTCCATGGAGTTTTTCCATGTGTGAGGTGCTGAAAACAACTAGATTAACCCAATCTGTAAAGTACATGATATTGGTTTATAATTTTCTATGTCAAAGCGACGAAGAAGATGGCATGTATAAGTGAGAAATGTTAAATGCTTTCCCTGGCTTATAAAATTCATAAGGAGGGGTTACAAATTTCATAGGATTTAAATGTTTAAAATTGTTATGGTATAAAAGGATATTCCATCGCCGACTGGAAAAGGACATTAAAGCGACCATGTCTTATAAAAACGCAGAATAAATAAATCTATTGTTGTAATTGCTTATTCTTTATTATTTAAAATTTAGAGGTTATTATTATGGTGGAAAAAAACCCACAGGTTTTGCAAAGATATTAAATAGATAATGTAATATAAAAGTGTCAATAAATAATTTTATTATTATAATTATTTATTTTATAAAGATATTAAATCCAAAATGATAAGTGTTAAAATGAATAAACTTATTATTATAATTTTTTTTTTTTTATTTCAAGTAATTTAAAATTTTGAAAGGGTTCTCTTAGGTATAAAAAGATGTTTCATAGTTAGTCTGGTATAGATATTAAAGTGAAAGTGTCACTCAAAATAAATAAATATATTGTTATAACTATTTATAAAAATGTTAAAATGAATAAATCTAATGTTCTAATATTTTTTTATAATTTTTTTTCATAATTTATGTTATTTATTTATTTTTCATTTCATGTAATTTAAAAATTTGAAGTGAGTTTAATGGTTAAGAGTATATGTTTCCTGCTAAAAGTTATGCTTTTGTAGACTTAGCAGTCAAATTGTTAAGCAGAAATGGATCCCTTGTCCCACAAACAAAAAAATCTCATACACAAATTTTGTGTCTGACTTGACCATGACCTTAAAAAAAATATTAAGATCCTTTATATATTTTTTTATTTCATGTAATTTAAAATTTTTAAATTATATTATTATATATAAAAAGTTGCTCTATATCTAATTTGTTATAGACATCAAAGTGAAAGTGTGATATAAAAAAAGTCAAAATAATAAGTTTATTGTTATAATTAAGTACACCATGTTCCCTCTCACAAAACCCCCCCTTTATGTACCACTTAGTAGTTTCCAATACCCTTGATTTTGGTGTTAGATGATGATATATTGTTGGCGGTTGGATCATGCTAACATGTGTTGGGTGGAGATAAAGGAGGGTTTTTAAAACGGTTTGAAGCTGGAAGCTCCAACTCTGGCGTGCCACTCTCTCCCAATGTTAATGATGTGGTCTATCTTCTGCCGAGAAGTATTATGGATTCCCTGAAAACCGTCAAATACATTGATGCCTGGTATTCTGTGCAATCGTTAGTTATTTTTATTTTCACATGAGTTTAAAATTTGAAATGGTTATAATTATGTAAAAAAAAATTGTTCCATGATTGACTAAGTAAAAGCATTAAAAATAAAACTTCATTTAAAAAAATATCGAAATAAATGAATCCATTATTGTAGTTACTTATTTTTCATCATATTGTTGTAATCTTATTATTATTATTTTAAAATCAAAACATGTAATTTTTTTTTAATTAATAAAATATTTATTTTATGACTTAAATTTTACTTTAATAATATTTAATTTTAAATATTTATCATAATTTATTTATATAAATAATAATTTAATATATGAAATTTCTAGTGAAACCATAGTAGTTATACATGACATCTCAGCTAAATTAATTATAATTAAGTAACAATTGTAAAATGATTTAAAAAACAATATTTCACAAAAATAAAAAACAATAAACATATCCCACTTTAACAATCAAGCTGACATGAAATTTTAAACTATTGTATTTTTCATGAAATAAATTTTCTAATTTAAAAATATTTTTAGGTCAAACAAGCCAGAAGATTTCCCACATAATAAAACTGGTCACTATTTTACCAACCAAATAAAATTAATTAAAAAATTTATATAGATTAAAAAAAATTGAATGTTTTATCCTCTTTGTTTTTTTAATAACATTGCTTGCAAATTCGGTAGAGCCAGACTCAACATTGATATTAAATTGGATAAAAACATATGGAAGGGGCTGACCGGTTTGGTAAACCAAATTATATGCATGTGGAATACAGTGTAACGTTATGGCTACTCCACAACACACGAAAAGACAAGGGCGTGGATTACGTTGATTATTTTCTTACCTGTGGTGGTAGGTATTCTCATCTTATCTCAAAACAAAGCAATGCTTTTGCGTTTGCAGATGGGGTTTGTTGTTATGTCAGCCTGTGGTATTTCAAACTGTTTGAAGCACCAAAACTGTCGGTGGGTTCTCCCTTCGTGCTAATCATTTTATCCTATAAATTAATATGTGGTTAAGTTATTTTTTTAATAATTTAGTAAAAAATGAAAATATATTGAGAGGGAATTAATTTCTTCAAATATTTTTTTAATGAATAGATATTATTTAAATAATTTATATAATAATTTAGTTTTTTTAGATTCTTTAAAATTTTATTTTAATAAATATAACAAAATTTCAACTTTCATGATTAATTAATTACAATAATTTTTTATAACCATATCTAACACTAAATTCTAAATTATGTATATTATTATTAATAATATAACACTAAGTTCTAAATTATTCATATCATTATTAATAATATAGGTAAAAGGTTAATATGGAATTAAAAGTAATTGAATCTAGTTTTACTTATGAGATTGGGAATACAATGAAATGTTACTTTAAAACTCACAGTGGTATTGGAGATAACTTTAATAATAATTTTAAAAAGATATTGACTTTCTTGCCCATATCATTTAGGTTGAAAATACACTTAGAAGCATTTGACGTCCTTTTCTTGAAATAACTATGAGTCATTCAATATTCATGAATGATTAGTGGCAATGATAATTAATTGCTTATAGCTTTTGGATTTAGGTTATAAGGTTAGTGTTTTGTGTTTTACATATGTGTTATTTGATGTTAGAGTTAGTGTATAATGTTAGTGTTTTGTGTTTGACATCTGTGTTATTTGATGTTAGAGCAAGCTTATAATGTTAGTGTTTTGTGTTTTACATATTTGTTATTTGTGTTTTGTTTTAATATTATACATTAATACAATAATGTAAATTATATTAAAAGATAATGTTGGAGTTGAATTTAGTAAATTATATTACATATGGTCAATTGTATTTAATAAAAATTGAACCATATTCAATCATTGCTAATTGTAATCAAAGGTAATAAACTAAAGTTAACTAGAGTAAAACATTTTCAATCAAATTTAATCATATTAAAAAGTGGTGAAATATGATAAACCCTTGTTAAACATATTCAACTATGGTTAATCATGGTTAAAAAAATTATACATATACAACTAATTATAGTCAAATATCCTATTTATTGTAATTTATTGATATTGACATTTTAATTCGCAAATATACTAATTTTCCTCATGCATGTAGGTTGTAAATTATCACAAATATATAATTACAAGTGGTTCATATATGTCAATCAAATTCCATTAAGTGAAAACAGTGGTAAATAGCATGATCCACATATATAAACCATCTTTAATTATGTGGTTATGCTACTTATAATGTCACTCAACTTCATAGATATCACAACATATAACTTGTGAAAATGTTAATATGTAAAAATAATCTTTTTAGAATTGTTAAGATATTTATATTTGGATTATAATGATATTTATACATAAATATAACATATATAGATTTTTTGTTGATGTGTAAATATGGTATGTTTGTTTTACATAGAAATCTTATTTTATGTTAGTATCAAATCTCCTTAACATTTTCATTCTATTTTTATTCATATTTCAATATATATAAATATCACATATATAGTTTCTATTTATGTGTTGATATGGTATGTTTGTTTTACACAAAAATCTTATTTTATGTTCCTATCAAATGGCACTAACATTTTTATTCTATTTGTATTTATATTTCAATGATATATGGTATTAGTATTATTAGTTATATGTATTACACATTTTTCATAGAAGGGATTTTGATACCATGATATGGTTGAATGGGGTAAAAAGAAAGATTTATTTATATTAATATGCTATTATTGAGTTCACAATTTAGCGATTGAATGGTCGAAGTCCACTAGAATCTTAAAGTGTCGGAGAATCAAAGGATTATGCATATTATAGAGGTAATATTCTAAGATGGGGAGGTGTATAATTTTTTTTTTTACAACACTTCAGCATAACCAAACATATCTCAATATACAAATAAGTGTGAGAGACCAAAATATTTCAATATTCAATGTAGTAATTTACACTAGTTTATTATATCAACCCAAGGGGCCATATTATATAGCACAAATATGTAACCAACTAACTTAAACTAAAGAACATAAGTTCCACATAGATTGGTTAGGGTTCATAATGAACTCTTAATTTCTACCTTATTATACGCATTCAATCAGTAATTATATTCTAACTACCCAACTACTAAAATGATTAGTTAAGTGTTTAGTTAGTCTCCTAGTGGACTCCTTAGTTCACCTTATATTAATCTTTGCTAATCATCTATCTCGAGAAGATATAAAGGTGTGATTAATCTACAAATATTTTTATTTCTAATGACCCCTTATCAAAAAAATTCTTTAGAGATTCAACACATGAAATTACTTTTGCACACCCACAATAATTTCAAATTCATGAAGACTAAGCATACCTAAAATTTAACAAGATTATATTCTAAGAGGCTTCATAAATATATGAAGAAATGACTATTTGTCTTTTTATAAACAAGATTCATTTCACTTTGTTGTGCTAACTATATCACATAAAGAGCATAAAACTCCACATGCTTTTTATATGTACAATAAGAATTCTTGCATACTTTAACTACTAGAATATAGCATAAAAGATGTCTCATTTACAAAACCAAGTTCACCAATGATATCATAAATCTACTTGACCTTTCTACCAACATGCACTACACCACAATATTTTCCTTTTTTTTGTAATAAGCAAACCACCTTCTTCCATTTCCAAGAAAAAATAATGGGTTTATAGTGAAAATAAAATACAACAATATGTTGACCTCCTATCATCTCCACCTCCAACACAATATTAGCTAGTGTAACTAACTAATTTGTTGCCTTTCTCATCAACATCATTTATATCAATCTAGTATGTTCCTATTATAATTAGAAATTCCCATTGTGGCTTTAAGGTGACTTTCTCCTATATCCTATATAAATATATAAACAACATTGGTAGCAAAGGTATTATCAAGTTAACTATGACTTAAATCAATAAGACTACCAACTAGTTATAGATAGAATGTACCATTCAATTTTAGAGAATCACACTCCTTGATTATCTTCACTCTTAATTCATAAGCTACAACATGTAGTTTCTAGTACGCAACATCTCGATTTGTTCTCAAATATTCAACACATATTTAGGGTAAGAATAAATATATCATCATCCATGTGTATGACTTGGATGCCCAAAACAAAGCACAATATACCAATATCAATTGTTTCACATGTATTTACTAATTATTTCTTTAGAGTTAAGTTAAACTAGCATTACATCCAATAATTACTAAATCATCATCATACAATTCACCAATCGTTGTTTCATATGCACTATGCAATATCTAAATAGTATGATTTTATCCACATCATTGGGAATTGAGATTGATGAGAAAGTAGATAGTACTCTCACACCATGTCTTGGTGAGCTATTTCATTCCATAAAAGGATTGCCTCATTTTACGCACGAGACTTCTATCCTTTTCAAAATTGTGGACTTTCTCCATGTAAAATTCTTTAATGAGATCACCAATTAGAAAATTACTTTTGACATACATCTAATAGACCTCTCATCCAAAGTGAGTAGTAATTGAATGGTTCAAGGGGGTAGAGTTCACATTCACTACTAGTGTAAAGGTCTCAATATACCTGATAAATTTTTGCTAAGAAAACTGCTTGTCCACCAAATTTTCGTTATGTCTTTCAAGATAAACTTTAAATGTGAATTTGTTCTGGTAGATTCGTTAATATTTTACCATGATCTTTCCTTCTGTTGAATCCCCTAAAATCATAGCACCAACATTGAGGGATAACCACCCGATCTGGACCTTAGTGCAGCTCCTTCTCTATTTGGTATGGTGGCTCCGACTGGATATTATGGGACCAGTTTCCCAATAAAGGTGTGATTTGATGAGTGGGTTTTTAGAATGTGTAACAAGATGATAGATGGTTTAATCTATAAGATCTAATATATATATATATATATAATATATATATATATATATATATATATATATATATATATATATATATATATATATACAACTCGGGTGATCTCATAATAATGTGATTCTTGATGATTCCTAGCAGACAAATGATAATATAGATTATTCACTTAACTACAAAAAGATGCATTTAAATGATAATTACTTTGAATAAGAAATTAAACAAAGTAATGTGAAAAATATCACATAACATACTAATATTTATCATTGACATATGTATATAATATAGAAATTTTAGATCATTCAGAAGTGAAATAATACAGAGTTGTTTGAAACATGAGAATATATCAACAATAACAAATCAATGGAATGCTAATTACATAAAACAAGACAAAAGAATAATGATAGAAGTACCATATGCGTTTGAGTCTCGTTATGCAAGTAACAATCTGGTTCAATCTTCTTATTCTGGAAATTCCAAGAAGATAGAAAAGTGCAAGTCTATATGAAGCTCTTTCACAACAAGTCTAAACCTCGATCCATGGCTTATAAAAAATAGAAGTGCAAACGTGCAAACTTCTCAAGTCTAGTTTTATACAAATTGACGACCCTTTCTAAAATGACATGAAAGGGTATTTATAGTAAAATTAAAAACAAACTATCCATAAAAATTGTTGAGAGTAGTTGGAACTACCTTCATCAAAATATGGGATTTGAATTTCAAAAATGGTTGCTCCTGTTTTCCCAAAAAACATCGCTTAGGGCATCAAAACAGCTTCAGAAGTTCAGGACCCGAAAAACTGCTAAAAACTATGCTACAATTAACGAAACTGAAAAGCTGAAAGAAACAATGGTGGGGGTCGAAGTGGACTTGGCAAATGGCAACCAATATCCACCTGGATCAGATTCATCACATCTATTTTTTCTGTTGTATCTTCAACCAACAAATCGAGAGCATGTTTTGGATTTCTGGAGGATGACTCATCTTGTAGTGTAATTGTCCTGTGTATGTGGCATCTGAGAGCTCAAGCATCATGTGGTCAATGGCATCAAAAAGGAAATGATAGTAATCTATTGGTTGTGTGGCTTGACCACAAAGGACCAATGCGCATCCCAGTTAAAACTTTGTACACTGTTGAGATGCTCCTCCTTGGTGTCCAAATCTTGCTTCCATTTCTTCTCTAAAACTTTTTCCTTTGGAAGATTTCCTGGGGAAAAATCAAAATTAAATTCGCACCATATAAGTTG
This sequence comes from Pinus tabuliformis, assembly GCA_031772625.1. NCBI lineage: Eukaryota > Viridiplantae > Streptophyta > Pinopsida > Pinales > Pinaceae > Pinus > Pinus tabuliformis. The sequence continues at coordinate 1,825,549,379 of CM062817.1, forward strand.
TCATTCACCATCTCAATAATATTATTCATTATATCCCTGGACCTAGAGGTAGCTCTTTCTGCTTTTATCAACTTTGTTTCCCATTCTGAAAACAATATCTCTTTATGAGGCTGTTCAATTTTAGGTAATTTAGCAATTCTTCCATTTTCTGTGCTTTCTCAAGAGAGATAATTTGTGACTTTATCATTTGCATCTTCAAATTATAACATGGTATTAACTGCTTTATCAATCAATGATGTCATTCTGATGCATAATGGATCAATAAGAGATATTCTCTTGCAAAGTAGATTCAGTTGTTGAGATAAAGCCTTATTTGCCTCTAAGGCTTCCTTCTTAAACTCCTCAACCTTGGGATAATCTTTGAATTGTTCTATAGAGAGTTGTAACTTTGTGATTTGCTCTTCTTTAGATTTAATCTCTTGCTGATGTGTCAATTTAAGTTGCTCGAGCTTTTGAGATAGTTGTTGTTGTCTTTAAATGGCCTGCTGGTCAATTTTCTGCTTTTCCAGATTTAATTGTTCTTCAAGCCGCTCATTCTTCTACTTCTCTACCATTAACTACTCCTCAAGCTGATTAATCTTTTGCTGCTCTACTGCCAACTGTTCTTCAAGCTGATTAATCTTTTGATGCTTTTCTTTGATCAATTGATTAACTTCAGTTGCCTTATCAATTGTAGTAGCTGTGTATGCCCCTGCAAATTGAGATAAATTAGTCAAATCCTCAGAAGGATTGACCTCTGAATCTTTCCATATGACAATTGTAAATTCAGATTGAGGAGCTATGGATGATATTTGGTCTATTTTCCTCTTTTTCCTTTGTCTCTTGAATACAACCCTATGTTTTGGGATGTAAAACACATCCAAGGGTGGAATTTCGTCAATGTTCAATGTAATCTCTCCTAAAGTATTTTTAGGGATTATTTCTATCTCTTTTCTAGCTGTGTCTTTATTGGGTGTCTGTCCAATCACAATATCAAGAATAATGAGCCATTGTGTTTTGGGAGGCGCTGATGTGATAATGTTTTGAGGATCGTTCTAAATTTTGATATGTTGATCAAATTGCTCCCATTATTTAATAAATATGGGATCAATGTGAACATCAGTGTTTAGTTGTTCACTGACCTTATCTGTTATGAAACCAGCTCACAAAAAGATAGAAAGGAGAGATCCACGCCTTAGAATTCAGCCTCTTCGAGGGGGCAACCTCCTTTACATTACATAAATGAACAATTCTTGGATGATACAAATGACAAAACCTCCTTTCTATATATAGGAGTCTAAGGAGTCACAATATAATCCAGTCGACCTAACAATAATAATATAAAGCCACAAAAATAACAATAGAGGGATTCTTTGGGGCACAGAAATAACAATATGGGGGTAATAGGGGCACAACAATATAAATAAGGGTATAACTACAATAGTAATGGGGTAATCACTAGTATTATAGGGATCCAACAGGGGCACAACAATATAAATAAGGGTATAACTACAATAGTACTGGGGTAATCACTAGTATTATAGGGACCCAACATGCCCCTCTCCTTCAAAAAAGTGTTTTCCTCAACGCTTGAGCAGTTCTGGATACTTCTGCATAAAATTCTCATCCTCCCATGTGGAATCTTCAGCAGATAAGTTCTTCCACTTGATAAGATACTCTGAAATTGATCGATTTCGTAGCTGTCGAGTTCTTGTTTCTGTGACTGCTTCCGGTTCCAATATAATTTTTCCTTCCTCGTCAAGTTCTGGCAATATTGTTTGAACTGGGAGCTTGTCGCCTATAACCTTCTTTAAACATGAAACATGGAAAACTGGGTGCAATCGAGAAGCTGCAGGAAGCTCCAATTTGTATGCCATAGTACCAATCTTTTCCAACACCTTGTACGGACCATAATACTTTGGTGATAATTTATTATCCTTCTTAGCTTGCTTTAGGGAATTTGCTTATATGGTTGTAGCCGTAGGAATACCCAATCACCTACATCAAAACTTCTTTCACTGCGATGTTGATCTGCCTGTTGTTTCATTCTATTTTGTGCCAACACGAGGTTATCCTTTAAGAGTTGGAGGACTTGTTGTTGATGTTCGATGTGATGTTCCACTGCCTGAACCTTAGAATTTTCTCTTAAATATGATGTGATGGATGGTGGTTGATACCCATAAAGTGCCATAAATGGGGTCATTTTTGTTGCTGTATGGAAGGAAGTGTTATACCACCATTCAGCCAGAGGCAACCATTTGACCCATTGTGTTTGTTTATCAGATACAAAGCAACGAAGATATCCTTCCAAACATTTGTTTACTATCTCAGTTTGCCCATCAGATTGAGGATGATAAGATGAGCTATGAGCTAACTGAGTACCAAGACAAGAAAATAATTCTGTCCAAAAATTTCCAGTGAAAATGGGATCTCTGTCACTTACAATAATCTTTGGGTTTCCATGTAGCTTTTGAACTGTTTCCATAAATGCAGTAGAAACTGTACTGGCTTTAAATGGATGTGATAATGCACAAAAGTGTGCATACTTGGTAAGTCTGTCAACTACCACCATGATGACACTCTTTCCCTCAGACTTGGGTAAACCTGTGATAAAATCCATTGAAACCTCCTCCCAACGTTGGCTTGGAATGGATAAAGGTTGTAATAGACCCGGTGTCTTAATTGTTTCAACTTTATTTTGTTGGCAAACCAAACATTCTGCCACAAACTTTTGAATATCTGATTTAAGGCCATCCCAAAAAAATTCCTTCTTAACCCTGTGGTAAGTTTTTAAAAACCTGAGTGCCCTCCTAAGGGAGAAGTGTGCAATTCCATAAGAATCTTTTGTTTTAGCTGGGAATTCTTACAGAGGTATAAGCGATCTTTGTACCATAACGAATCATTTTGCCAGCTAAATGTATCAGAAGTACTGGAATCTTGTTGTAGCTTTCGAATAAGTGCCCACACTTCTTCGTCATTCTTCCATTCCTCCTTTGCTTCGTTTATCCAATCTGGTTGGATAATAGAAATGGCACACAACAATGCTTCCACATCCTCATCCTTTCTTGAGAGTGCATCTGCCACCACATTTTGCTTCCCTTTTTTGTAGATGATTTCAAAGTCATAACCCAACATCTTTGTGACCCACTTTTGTTGCTCTTCAGAGGATAATCTTTGTTCTAAAAAGTATTTAAGGCTATCATGATCCGTTTTTACCTTGAAGTGTCTTCCCATTAGGTAGGGTCGCCATTTCTTAAGTGCATGGAGTATTGCCAACATTTCCTTCTCATAAATAGCTTTGCTTAAAAACTTTCCCTTGATTGGACGACTTTCAAAAGCAATGGGTCTTTCATCTTGCATTAGAACAACACCAATTCCATTTCCTGAAGCATCACATTCCACAATAAAGGTTTTTGTGAAGTCCGGTGTAGCTAAGACCGGTGCTTGGCACATTGCCTCTTTAAGATGTTCAAAGGCCTTTGTTGCTTCCGGAGTCCATGAAAATGAATCTTTCTTCAATAATGTTGTTAGAGGTGCTGCTATTCTCCCATAATTCTTAACAAACTTGCGATAATACCCTGTCAACCCAAGAAATCCTCGCAGATGCTTTATGGATGTGGGGATTTTCCATTCCTTAATGGCTTTAATTTTGCTAGGGTCTACCTTAACTCCTTCATGAGATACAATATGACCCAAATATTCCACCTCCTGGACTCCAAAGAAACATTTGGATCTTTTTGCATATAATTGTTTCTCCTCCAATAGTTGTAGCACCTTGTCAACATGTTCAACATGATCCTTCCAAGACTTGCTGTAGATTAGTATATCATCAAAAAATACTAACACAAATTTTCTAAGGAATGGTTTGAAAATTGAATTCATCAAACCTTGAAATGTTGAAGGTGCATTGGTAAGGCCAAAAGGCATGACCAAAAATTCATAATGACCCTCATGAGTTCTAAATGCCGTTTTCGGAATGTCTTCAATCTTCATTCTGATTTGATGATATCCCGAACGAAGATCCAACTTGGTGAAGTAAATTGATCCATGCAATTCATCCAGTAATTCATCAATGACAGGAATGGGGAACTTATCTTTAATAGTGAGCTTGTTGAGCTCCCTATAATCTGGACACATGCGCCATGATCCATCCTTCTTGTGCACCAATACTACTGGAGCTGAGAAAGAACTTTGACTCGGTTGAATTATACCAGCCTCTAGCATTTCTGCAACCATACGTTCAATTTCACTTTTTGGACATAGGGATATCTGTACGGCCTGATGTTTGGAGGAACACTTCCTGGAATCAGATGAATAGCATGATCATGATCACACATAGGTGGGAGACCTTTGGGAGTCTCAAATACCTTGGAATGATTGTCCAGGACTTTTTGGAGATCTGGAGAAATAGATGATTCCAATGTGGAAACATCTAGCGAACATAATTGTGCAATTACACCTCTTTGCTCCTTTTTTAGAAGCTTTGTCATTCCATTAGAGCTGATTATCTTTCCTGGTTTCCCTGCAATACCCCTTAATTCAACTTCCTTTCCTTCCACAGAAAATTTCATGAAAAGTTCTTGAAAATTAAAAGCTATTGTACCCAAGGATTGTAGCCATTGGACTCCTAGTACAACATCAGCACCTCCCATTGGAATGGAAAGCATTGGGCTAGTCAATACATATTCTCCCATGGATAGCTTGATATTATGGCACTTTCCAGAACAATTTATTGTTCCTCCATTTGCAATCATCACTTGACACTCTGGTGCTGGATATAGGAAGCAATTCAATTCTTTTGCTACCCTACAATGAATAAAATTGTGGGTGCTTCCTGAATCAATCAACACTATTACCTTTTTCTTCTTGATTTGTCCTTCTATCTTGATGGTTTGAGGAGTGGTAATTCCCGCCAATGCATTACAAGATATGGTCGGATTTATTTGTTCTTCATCTAGGCTTTGTTCCTGGAATATATCCTCTTCTTTTGACCTTTCTTGCTCCTTTTCTTCTTCCTCTTCACAATCTATGTAGAATAATTTCTTCTCAGCACACTTATGACCTTTTGTGTATTTGCTATCACAATTGTAACAAAGCCCTTTTGCTCTTTTTTCTTCCAATTGTTGTGGTGTCAACCTTGTAGGTTGTGGAAGACTATGGGCAACAACACTTCCGTCTTTATAGTTGTGAATGGTATGCTTCCTAGTTGCCATAATTTTGCTTTCCATTTTTCTTGCTAACCTGAATGCCTTCTCTAATGAATCAGGTTCCCAAAGGCACACATCATGTTGGATATTATCCTTTAAAGACCCTATGAACACATCAATCCTATGCTCCTCTGGAATATCTTTTACCCTTATGTTCAATTTTTGGAACTCCTCAATGTGCTCCATTATTGAACCCTTTTGTTTGAGACTTATCAATTGGCTAAAAAAAGTGTTGCTTTTTGTATCCTCATAATGTGCTATCAATTCTTCCGTAAAAATTGCCCAAGTGATAAATTGTTTACGAGAAAAAAGCCATTGATACCATACAAACTGATTTGGTTCCAAATATAAAGTTGCCATACGTACCTTTTGTGTGTTTTGCACATTATTGAGATCGAAGAATTGCTCCATCTGTAATATCCATGTGGCGGGATCCTTGCCATCAAACTTCCTCATATCGATTTTTGGAACATGGTGAGTCTTCGATCCAACATTAGTGTCTATGGTATCATGATTAACATTTCTTTTGTTCTCATCATGAGTTTCCTTTACTACCTTTTCGCCATTAGTGACCCTTTCTTGTAGCAACTTCTTCAATTCTTCCATATCTGTCTTCAAATCTACCATGTCTCTCTTCAAATCTGTCTTTGAATCATCCATCCTAGCTTCCATGCCCTTTTTCTTAGATTCCACGCCACTTATCTTAGCTTCTGTTAGCTTTTGTGAGCGTGACATTTGTTGCACTTGTTCTTGTAATTTTGATATCTCATGTAGCATTTCTTCTTCTTCTTCATGAGTCATGCTAGAGCTTTCAGGTTCCTTACTAGGTGTTTGAATTTTATTTCCTCAGGGAATCAATTAGCGATAATAATTCTTTACTATGCCCTTTGAATTCCGTTAAACCAAGCTTACACAAAAATTTAAAAACAAACTACACACCTTTTTTCACTTTATAGAAGCCTGATATTGAATCTGATGTATCTCTGTAATTTCAGATCATCCAGTTCTAAAATTGCTACCTGCAGTAGCCTTCTGCGTCTTCTTTCCAATGCCACAAGTCTGAGCCAAATTGAATTCTCCAAGGAAGAGTTATGTGAAATCTCCCGCAGTGACTTTCTTTTTGACTGGTTCAGTAGAGCGAACTTGTACGACGTACCACGAGTCACTGTTTCAACCTTTGAATCTGAAACACACATACAAGAAACTACAGTCCGTCCTCTTTCTGTACCTTTTTACGAAATTTCAATCTGATCCTCAGAGAGAAAGTTATGACGATTTTCCCCAGGTCACCTGTTTTGAATGTAATTCAGGAGTCTGCAAAAAGGCCAACTTCCTCAAATCATATCTCCGAAAATATGGTGCGAAAAACTCTGAAATTCAGACCCAAGATTTAGTGCCAATTCGTCTCAAATGGTTTCTTTTTACGACTTCTGAAACATCACAGAAAAAATGTTATAGCGAAAATGCCACAATGACATATTTGGAGCAGCGAAACCCTAGAATCCAAAGCTCTGATACCAAATGTTATGAAACCAGCTCACAAAAAGATAGAAAAGAGAGATCCACGCCTTAGAATTCAGCCTCTTCGAGGGGGAAACCTCCTTTACATTACATAAATGAACAATTCTTGGATGATACAAATGACAAAACCTCCTTTCTATATATAGGAGTCTAAGGAGTCACAATATAATCCAGCCAACCTAACAATAATAATATTAAGCCACAAAAATAACAATAGACGGATTCTATGGGGCACAGAAATAACAATATGGGGGTAATAGGGGTACAACAATATAAATAAGGGTATAACTACAATAGTAATGGGGTAATCACTAGTATTATAGGGACCCAACATTATCACTTGTTTCAACTTCTCCAGGAATCTTTTCTATAACCTACTCTTCATTGCGCTCTACTTACTGAATGATTGGTGTAGTACTTAATAAATCTAGAGGTACTGTTAGTAACCTCTGTGTTCTGTATTCAATGAATTTTTCCATTTTCTCAACACCAAATTTGAATTTTGCCAGATGACTTACTATTGAGAATAACTCTGCTGAAGCAAATAAGTCATCAAACTCATCCTTCTCATGCAAGAATTTATTAACTTTCATCTGAGTGGTGAAACTGAAAGAAAGCTTATTTGGGTCATATTGTCTTTTAGGGATAACAGCTAGACTGAGATCCTTTGTTTTGTCTACTTCTTTCTTGGCATGTTTAAAATCATGCAATGACTAGGTGCCACAGCGAAGAGGAATGGGATCCCACAAATGTTTCTTGGAGTCTTTAAGATTTCTAGACATCCCTTTTTCCACTATCTGGTAAGCTACTTCCCTAGCTAATAGCTTATATGGAATGTAAAGTGGAAGGACATGAGGATTTGTAACGCTGCCAAAAACCCTAATATAGGCGAATCTCTCTTACCTAAACCAACTGCTGATTGATGTTAAATCAATGCTAGCCTCATCAGACAGCCGAGGAGCAGGTTTACTTAAGTTATCTTGATGGACAAGTAAAATGAAACCATGGAAAATCCTATATAAATTATTCTTGTACTCAGACTTCCATAAATACTTATGGTAAATATGAATGGGGGTCAGATCCTGAACAATCCATTTCCAACCTAGGATGGGAAAGTTGGAATTAAAACAAATTGTGTCAACTATGTAAGAACTCATATAGAATGGGGGCACAACTTGGGTAGTGACAAATCTATTCCTTCTATAATCTAGTATTTGACTAGTCATTTTATCTGATAGGATAGTTTCCCAATCCATGACAAAGGATTTTATCACTTCTTCTATCAATGGAACCATCTCAATAGAAAATCTAGCAGAATCAGGGCTTCCAAAGAGTCTACACATCATAACAGCAACATAACAATATGGAGATGCTAAGGATTCCACGGAATACATACCAGATCATTCGTGTTTGTGGTTGTTAAGAAAGTGTCTCAATTACTTGATAGGGTCTGATTCAATTTTATTCTCCTTGGTGAAAGCTTCCAGGAATGATTTATTGTAGTGTCGTTGGGGATCCGCCAAGTGATATATTCTCTTCACATCTTCAGGTTTGAAGGATCTGAATATCCTTCCATCAGCTGTGAATAAATATCTATCCATTATGTTAATGATCTCGATTACCCATATTACCATATCATTATATGGTAAAATATTGCATGGGCTGCTATTTGATGGAGGAAAGAGCTTGCCAAATCACTGAGTGTGTTTTTTGTTTCATCGGTTCGATCAGTTGTTGCTTACCAAGGCCTTGATAGGTAGTATCTGAGATTAACACCAATTTTCCTTGTCCTTCTTCCACTGTAAGGGAAACCATTGTCTTTTGAGCTTTCTTAGACACCTTGACTAACTGTGTGATTCTAGATTTACATTGCAAAATGAGAAAGAGGATCGTGATAGGTGAAAAACATTGAGAGCGGACAATACAACTAATTATAGACTATAATCAATGTATGCACACTAGATGCAAAAGATCTCATATAGTACATAGTCACAAATGATGAAATCCTTAAAGGATTGTAACCATAACTGCCTCTTAATGCATTATCGTATCCTCATAACGTGTGTTGAGCTATAAAAAGGTGTCCTTTAACCCCTATTTACCCTACATTAATTACCAATCTAGGTACAATGTTTTATCTCCAGAGTGCACTAAGTCTGAGGCGGTCATTTGCTCAAGAGTAATGCTTGCAGTATAGTGCTTACAAAAGTAAAAGTGAATGAATGTTGGAAACAAACTCTAATTGTAATGGCAAGAAACTTAAATGATTTGTAACTAAATCATTCACTCAAGAAACTACAACAATCATCAGTCAAAGATGCAGTAATGATAAATCTTTCCCCTGTAAACTGATGTAAATGAAAATCAATCGTAGGCAAGATCTCCAATCTGAGAACTTAGACAGCAGTAGTCAATGTTTGTTACACTTGTAGATCTTTATATCCACACCAAAGAAAATACTGGAAATAACAATTCAAGTAGTAGAAAAGGCACAGGAACTAATCTATTGAAAAGATCGAACAAGAAAGCTTAATCTACAGAAATAAATTGAGTAGCAATCTTAACCGAAGGAATTGAACAACAATCTTCAACTAATAAAGGAATTAAACAACAATCTAAGAAAGGAACAACAAACTGAATTAAGTGTAACCACACAACAACTATAGAATTAGTAATCTTATTCTAGCATACAGGACATTAACCACAGTTATAAAGGAACGACAATTGTAGTTATAATTGAATGGAAGTTAAATGAACAACAATCACAATTGTAAGTGAACCATAGCTAAATGAACAACAATCGCAACTACAAATGAACAACAATATCAATCTATAAATGAACAACAATAGTAACTGTAATGAAACAACAAAATCTGAATTAGACAATGCAATATTGTTTCAAAAGGAATAGCATAATATTTTCGGTTGTAAATAATAATCTTTCTATTCAATTACGATTTCGATATAATAGAGAAATTCAACAAAATGTTCAAAAATAGAAGATTACTGAGTAAATTGAATTAAAGAAATGCAAAGGAAATCAAACCGCACAAGACTATAATCGCAAAATAATGATACAAGAATCAAGTGGATCCACTGGGGTCCAGCCCTTAGCCACCAGGGAAACACTGTTGTGGTTACTCCAAGATCAGATAATGGAATAGTGACTGAGTTATCTATTAATCATAAATGGCAGAGTTACAGCAATCGCATTTCAAAGAGAGTCGATGATCAAAGTTAAAATTACAACAATAAGTTCTACGAATTGACAACAATATCCGCCCCCTGGGCTACCAGCACTATCCCTTTTTATAATGGCCAAGCGAAAGTATCAAGATTACCAATAAGCCTTGAAGCAACAATCCCTCAGGATCAAAGGATCCTAAGGGATTCGTCATATCTTTGATCTCCAGCTATTCTTCTTGCACTGCTTCTACGTTTCCTCTTCTTTTTCCTGGATCATGTGCTCCAATCTTAATCTCCTCGTATGGATACAGCTTCCTATCAAAGGGACAATAGTTGCTTCTACTTTTTCTTTTCCTCCCGAATAGTGATTTTCCATTTTCTTCACTTTCTATATAGAAAAAATACAATAATTAGTCATTTTGCATCAATAAAAAATCTCCTTGATTCTATCATAATTCTTTAACATATTACCATCTTAAAATGTAAAGTAGTTATGATTCAAAGGAAAATATAAAGAAATAAATGGTACATACATACTTTTTCCAATGCTCAACACACCCCCCTGCTTACCCTTTTTCATGCCCTCATGAAAACATTGTAATTGACATGCAAGGTAGTTAGGGAATAGGCTGGAGATGGATTTTCATGCAATGGTCGAAAGCCATGATGTTTAGCTAAAAATTCAAAAATATGCCCTATTTGGCCTTCATGCAATTCATATAGGGCCTTATACCTTGGTGCATGATACTAGATAATTAGACTTTGAAACCTACAACCTAACCAATACGTGCCTTCTCTCAAGATGAGGTTACTATAGGTAACCAGGCGATCAGTAGCTAACTTAAAATTTTCGTAATTGAATGGCTCTCTGTCCTAAACGTTCTGATTGGAAGTCTTCCATTGGAGTTTAGCTACTGCTATGGCAAGGTCTTTGATATCACCCACAAAAGGACTAGGGTTCTCTTCCATTTCACCATCCAACACAAGATTATGCAAATAAAACTCACATAGCAATTGCTGGACTTTCACCCCATAATGTTTACAATAGTTTATGAAATCATCAATAGTTTTCAACTCTATAAGCACCCCTTCCTTGACAACTTTAATTTTTAATTGTAACTACCTTTCGATAAAAAACAAAGCATAGTTTTGGCGGGTGCCCTACAGGCTAGAACATCAGTATATAGGGAACAAAGATTATCCATTTGACTCATAACTGTTTCTAGTCTATTGGTCACATTTTTAACTTTTTCCTCTTCCCTCTGACATCTATCGAAGGCCTCACTCTCCAATGCATTGATGTTCTTTACTTGCTGCTATAGCTTTTGATATTCTCTTGAGGAACAATTTCCTCTGTGAGATTTTCTATCGTTTGTTGGGCCTGTGCCAGATCCTTTTAAAGTCTCACTATCCTTGGATCATTGTCCATCAAAACATTTTTGGGTTGGAGATCTACCTAGATCTCCTTATTGCGACATCTGGTTCTTATAGTCTGTGTTTCCTTCTCATGAACTATCTGATTGGTTGTGACGCTAGAGGACAATGCCTCTATATGGACGTCCTTATTATAGACTGGTGTGCTTTTTGTTTGCACCTATGTGTTTGTAATAGCTACATGATGTTCTTTGCGGTCCTGGATGATAATGGGTTCGGTTTGAGTCCTTTTGGTCTTTATTTTATGGGGTTTTGTCTAAGGTGGCTACATCCTTTGTTCCAGGGGTTCTTTTTGAGATTCTCCCCATTTTTAGCACCCTTATTTGTTGTCTAAGCTATTTAACTACATTTAGTAGTCTTTACTGTTCCTTTCGCATCCTTTTGATTTCATTGATTTTCTTTGAAGGAACAATTGTTTCTTTTCTTGGGCTTGGGATTTATTCTTCAGGGATTGTACCCTTGCCCTGGCTTATTTTCATGTTCTCTACTTGGAACACTTCTTCAGTGTTCTCATCTTCCTGATTAGGGTTTTCAGGGGAGGAAACCTTGGGGTGATTTTCTATTTCCCCGACGGCTTCTTCTTCTTCTACTTTTTCCTCATCATTCATTTCTTCAGATGCAGTCCTACTTTGAACAGAATGTTCTTGTGATTGCCTTTCCTCTTCTTCCTCATCGTTCATTTCCTCAGATGCACTCTTATTGTGAGCAGAGTGTTCCTGTGATGGTCCTGCCTCAATATCGAGGTTGAGTGTGTTGTGGGGCTGGATGTACTCCCCCATATTGGCCAAAATTTGGGCCAATTCATCTTGTTGCAGAGGGTTTTGTAATAGGCTTTCGCTAGGTGGCTCTGCTTCCTCCCCTTCTTCTTCGCCGGAGTGCTCAATTTCCTCTTCTAGTTCGTCTTCTGTATTTTCTTCTAATTCTTCTTTTTCCCCTCCTTCAAGTTGTGGGGGTTGCTCATCCTCTGAGTCATATATCTCTAATGGTTGGGTACTATTTTCTTAGGGACTTCCTAGCATTCCCCTGCTTCTCCCTAATCTGGCAGACCGTCTTCATTTCTATGGTCTCATTGATGTGCTATCAATTCTTTTTCATTTTGGGGCTGGTAAGGCCAATCCCCCATCTATTGAGAATACCAATTATTCCCAAGTGATCTGCTGTTGAGTGAGACTATAACTGTCTATTAGCCAAATTAAGTCCTGATGACTTACTACCATTTCTACATGACGAGATTTTCTTATACTCCGAGCAGCATCATGCAGTAAAAAATTTAAGTATGCGGGCAAATTCACATCACATTTTTGTTTTAATATGGCTAACAATTTGAGATGGCGTGGTCTTACCACGTCTTTTCTGCCATCACATGTGATGTAGCTTTGCACAATTCTGGCTAATTCTACCCAAGGTTCTCCTAGGGTTGCAGGCAAGACTCCTTTTCCTTTGACAATAAGGCTCTGTCCTTCATCCTGGAAGATGGTTATAGCGTCTTGAAGTCTCACTTTTTTCTGGGTCCATACTGGTCCAACAGCTGGCAGTCCCGATACTTCAGCAATTATCACATTTATTACTGTTATTTGCCTCCCCCTCACCATAGAACAATCTTCCTATAAATTTTGCTTAAATTCAATGGCCACCGTATCGTTAGACTGTTGTAGTCGGTTAAGGTAGGCAATCCATCCTACTCTCACTAAAAAAATTTGTGTAACGTTAGAGATTATTAACACCTTCGGTTCACTGCGTATTGATCTGCCTCCCATTTTGTTCAAGATTAGCACATTGTTACTTTTTTACAGAGCAAAAACACAGAAATGATGATGGAACAAAAAGACGTTCAAGATTTAGCACACTGTTAATTTTTACAGAGCAAAAACACAGAAACGATGATGGAACAACAAGTTGCTCAAGCTTTTGCACACTGTTAATTTTTACATAGAAAAAACACAGAAATGACGATGGAACAATAAGCCGTGCATATTGGGAAATATCAATATCGTTAAACTTGCTATTCCCGAGTTTTGATGGAGTCATAGTACCTCCAAATAAGGAATTGACACGTATGCCAGTGTATTATGGAGGTCACCCAAGCCCCCCCAAATGTGATAGGCCATCCTCGACCAACAAATAAAGGAGTAGCATGCTAAACTACAGTCGTACAGTAAAATAAAGGAACGACGTATATATCCATGACATGATTACAAAATTTAGAGAATTACTCAAATCGAGGCTTATGATGGAAATTGCAAATAGATATGGAAATGCCGTGAAATAATGTGAAAAATAGAGGATAGGATAGCTGACGTAAGTAAAAGTTCTTATGCGATATCCAATTTAATCATTATGATTGATTTATAAATGATTTTTCATGTATAAGAGGTTCAAAGGAGTTATATAACATAATGTCATTTGAAATCAATATAAAGATATAAGAAAAGGGGTTTATAATGACTATTGGTGTATGAAAAGTATGACTTCAATACCATCAGCAGAGGTCTATTGCCCACAGGTGTCCATAACCTTGACAGAGTTTCTTATTTCACCCTTGGTACCATAATCCTTCATGTATGCCTAGGAAAGTGTTGTGTGATGTTAGAATGGAGGCCATTGTGCTAGCTTGGTAACCAGATGGATCACAATGCCATTCACCAGGAAGGCCTGAAAGGTGGGCAGCCCGGCTCATGATGAGACCTCTTGTTCCAAGGACTTTTTTATTTTTCTGATATGCCTCTTGGATCATATCTCTGGTGTGGTGGCCATAGTGGGAATGACACTTCATTGCTTCCTTATGATCATGGTAGGCTAGCTCTTGATGAGACCCCCTCTCCTTGATTTGACAAATCATGTTAGTAATCATATAAATATATATTTTTCTCTTTTTTTCTTTTATTTTATATAACACTTTCCTATTTATATAGAGAGGATGGCTCAACACTCCTTAAGAGTAGGGATGGTGGAAGAAGTCTAAACATCTCAATAGAGGAAAATATGCCCTTATTCTTATTCAGTAATAACGATCAAAGAGAATTATGAAGTTTTAAAAAATAACCAACATGATAAAAATAATCAATCAGTTGGTTTTAGTGAAAATAAAAACAATGAAGTCATATAAATAGTTGTGTCCTCTCCTCTCTTTTTTTATCGATACAAAGCAATTTCTCTACAGATAACGATTTTTCTTTGGTTTTCCGATTTCAGTATCCTCTCATTTTTGTGTTCTTGCATAGATCTATACCTGAACCATCATTCATGAAAATCATCTACATGATGAAACACACGCACACACACACAAAAACAAAAAAATGCACTCAAAAAGTTTTGTTCCTTAAGAGGGACAACAAAAGAACATTTGCATGCCAAAACCGTGGTTCTTTTAAGAGGAACAACAAGCTAAAGAAAAAATGGACTCAAAACTGTTGTCCCTTAAGAGGAACAACAACTGTTCCTTAAATGGAACAACAAATAAAGCAAGCTCGAAATAAAATACCAATCCTTTGGTGGAACATCCTAAGATCATCCAAAATCAAAACTGTTGTTCCTCCAGAAAGAATGGTAGAAAGAAAGAAAAAAATGCAAAAGAGGGTTGTTCCTTTAAAAGGAACAACAAAACAATCTGACGGAAGTGATGTTCCTTCGGAAAGGGACGACAAAACAATCTGGAAGAAGTGGTGTTCCTTCGGAAAGGAACAACAAAACAATATGGCGAAAGTGTTGTTCCTTTAGAAAGGAACAACAATAACAGAAATATGCGAAAGTGTTGTTCCTTTCCGAAGGAACAACAAAAATGCGCAAATGATGTTCCTTCAGAAAGGAACATCAAAAAATGAAAGTGTTGTTCCTTCAAAAAGGAACAGCAAAAATGCGAAAATGCAAAAGACGAAAGTGATATTCCTTCCGAAAGGAACAACAAAAATGCGGAAATGCTATTCCTCCGGAAAGGAACAACAAAAATGAATGTACCGTTCCTTTAGAAAGGAATAGAAAAAATGTGAAACTTTTGTTCCTTTGGAAAGGAACAGCAAAAAGGAAAAAATGAGGTTCCTTCCAAAAGGAACAACAAAATTGCAAAAGTGTTGTTCCTTCGGAAAGGAACAACAAAAAGGCGGAAATGTTGTTCCTTCGGAAAGGAACAAAAAAATGCAAAAGTGTTGTTCCTTCAGAAAGGAACAGCAAAAGGTAGAAATGATGTTCCTTTGGAAAGGAACAACAAAATGATGTTCCTGTGCAAGCAGAAAACAAAAACTTATGTACAAAATTTGAGAACATGAAATTATTTACTAAACCAATTCCGAGGAAGGATTATTTTCCTCAGGAAGAATTTGCATATCAAAATCTTTCCGGAGCTGTTGGTAAAAGGATTCCCGAGTAAGCAGTTTATGGTACAGTCGCACTCGGTGGCCATTTTCTTTAAAGGTATATCCAGATCTGTCGATAGTAGGCAAACTAATGGTGCCATTGTCATGCACTTTCTAGATTTCATACGGTCAAAGCCATCGAGTCTGAAGTTTTCCCGGAAAATCCTAAAACCTGAAATCATATAGAAGTGCCCAATCTCCTTCGTGGAAGGTTTTCTTTTTTATTAGAGCGTCATGCCATTTTGCTCTCTATTGTTGAATTAATGCAGTGTGTTGAAGAGCTAAGAGCCTAATTTCATCTAGCTCGTTAATTTGTTGCAATCTATTAGTCTGGGCCTCATTTAAATTTAGACCAATCTCCTGTGTTGTTCTTAATGTTTGCATTTCAAACTCTATTGGAAAGATGGGTTCTTTTCCAAATACTAACTTAGATGGTGAATAACCGATGGTGTTTCTCCACATTGTTCGGTATGCCCACAAGGCTTCGGGCAATCTTGAAGCCCAATCACGCCTGTGTGATGCAACGTATTTGTCAATATTGCCTCTATCACCTTATTCGTTCTCTCTACTTGACCATTTGCCTATGGGTGATACGGAGTGGTAATTTTGTGCTGAATGTGATAATTTTTAATGTTGCAGTGATTTTATTATGTGCAAACTGTAGTCCTCCGTCCGTGATTATGTCCCTTGGGAGCCCATATCACACAAATATTTGGAATAGGAAATGAATCACAGAGTCCTCTATAGCTCTTAGAAGTGCCTCTGCTTCAACCCGTTTGGTAACATACTCTGTAGCTACTAGAATATATGTTTTTTCATTTCATGATGGGTTGATTGGACCAAAAAAATCGAGCACCCAATGCTCAAATGGTTCAATTACTAACTATGGGTTTAAAGGAATTTCGTGAGACTATCCAAGGCGTCCTGCTCTTTGGCAACTGTCACAGGTTTGAACAAATTTCTTAGCGTCTTTAAAGATTGTGGGCCAGTAATAACCTATTTGCAAAACCTTGTGACTAGTCCTTCGATCTACAAAGTGTCTGCCACACGGTCCGTCATGACAAGCTTTCAGAATGTCAAATATTTTGTCTTCATGGATGCATCTTCTGATGTGCATATCTTCCCCTGTATGAAATAGGTAGCCCCCAATATGACAAAATCGGGTACTATGTTGTACAATCTATTTTTGTTCATCGGGGGTTAGATGCTTTGGTAATTTTCCTACTACTAAATAATTTGCAACATCAACATACCAGGGTGTCTTGATAGTAATAACAAACAAATGTTCATCTGGGAATTGATCTTCAACTGCTGCTACGTTCACTGGCTTCGGCATTAGTGAGAGAAAGTTATCTACAAGATTCTCTTTCTCAAGTTGACATTTTATTATGATGTCAAATTCCTGTAGTAAAATCAACCATCTTGTTACTCTACTCTTCGTAATAGGTTTATTTGCTAAGTATTTTATGGCACGGTGATCTGTATATAAAACAACAGGATATCCAGTGAGATAATGCCTAAATTTATTTGCAGCATGTATTACAGCTAAAAACTTTTTTTCAGTAACGGTATAGTTTAGCTCAGCAGGAGAAAAATTCTTGCTAATATAATAAATTTCATATGGTTTTTTGTCTTCTTCCTACCCAAGGACTGCTCCAATAGGTGTGTCTGAAGCATCTGATGAAATTTGAAATGGCAGGTCCCAATTTGGGCCTCTGAGCACTTGGGTTGTTGACACAAGATTTATCATATCCTCAAATGCATGGTGCCATTTATCTGTCCAAACAAGGTCAACATTCTCTGTCAGTGCGTATAGAGGTGCAACTATTTGAGAAAAATGCTCTATGAATATCCTATAATAACTCGAAAATCCTAGAACACTGCGTACCTCTGTCTGTGTGGTAGGAGTAGGTATTGACAAAATTATTTGAATTTTGGCCGGATCTACCTGAATTCCAGCTTCTGAGATATAATGACCTAGGATGAGCCCTTCGGTCATCATGATATAGCACTTTTCATGGCTTAAGTAGAGCCTGGTAGAAATACATCGTTGCAGCACCTTTTCCAATGTGTCTACTATTGGCTCATAATCATCTCTGTATGGTGTGAAATCATCCACATATACTTTGAGCCCTTCATATTAAATCTGAAAAGATACTGAGGATGACCCTCTGAAATGTGGCGGGGGCATTGCATAGGCCAAAGGGTAGGACTCTATAAGAAGATGTTCACCAAGGACAAGTAAAAGTAGTTTTGTCTTGGTCTTCAGGGGCAATCTGAATTTGATTGTATCCACTGAAGCCATCCAAGAAAGAAAAGAATTTATTTCCTACTAATGTGTCTAATACATGATCAATTAATGGAAGGGGAAAGTGGTCTTTTTGGGTTGCTTTGTTTAATTCTCTGTAATATACACAAATCCTCCATTTTCCATTCTTCTTTCGCACCACTACCAGTGGAGAGACCCACTTGCTATCGGAGATTGGATAAATATCTTTCAGATGAGGGTTGAGTCTCCGTTGGGGTTGGCGAATGGGTCTAACATCCTTTTTTGTATAAATTTGGTGCATACACAACTGGGGATCAATTCCCTTCATGTCTGGATAATCCTGTGAAAAAGCTTCCTTATATTTTCTCAGTAGTTGGACCAAATTTTCTTCTTGTTTAGGAGTCAGGTTATTTTTAATGTTCAAGGTTTTTCCTGGCTCAATCTCTATATTTTTGTTGTTTGAAACAGAGGTAGTGGGTATTGTTTGATCATGATTGTATTTGAGGGGATCTTCTTCTAGTTCATTTTCAAATGTTGCCTCTGTCATGTGACATTGTACATGGGATCTGGATTCAGATTGGTTAATGAAGTTGTTAATAATTTCATCCTCTGTTTGATCTTTAAAATCGAGGGCATCTTCTATGGTTAATGGGGACCTAATGTTTTCTGTAAGGTATGATATAGGTTTTTTGTTAGTTTTTATTATTGTTACACTTGGCTGGGTTGGATGGTATAGAGCTAGATTCTTGATATTACTCCCTCTAGTTATAGTCATACTACCTTGTCGGTAGCCAATGTAAGCATTAGCAGTCACAAGCCAAGGTCCACCTAAGATTAAAGGGTATCCATCGAGTCGGTTTTTGGGGTTGATTATCAAAAAGTCGGCAGGGTATTCCCAGGAATCTATGAATACCATTACATCGTGTAGTGTACCTTCTGACCTAACTACTAATAGGTTAACTAGTTGTAATAAGGTGGAGGTTGGTTCCATTGATGTAATGCCCAGTTTTTGACAAGTGGTGGTTGTTAAAATATTAATTGCAACCCCTATATCAACTAGGGAATTTGAAAAGGTTTGTCGATTGATTTGCACCGTCACTATAGGATTCCCTGGGTCGTCATATTTGATAGGTGCTTCTCTTCATGATAAGAGATCATATAGGATGCAAACTACTTGGACAATTGGGTTAGCTGTTAGCCTCCTCTTTGGCTTTCTTATACATAACTGTTTGATTGTTTTTGCATATATTGGGATATCTTGGATAGCTTGGAGGAGTGGGATTTTTATCCACAAGTTTCTTAGTTCTCCCAGAATATCAAAGTCAGGATGTTCTATAGGGCATGGTATGATTAATTGTTTTGGGAATGGGGGAGAAGATGTAGTTTCTTGGTCGTGAGTTTGTTGTTTGACCACATCTTCTTCTTGTAGTGGTTGTTCTGCGGGTAACTGATTTTCAACTTGAACATTTTTATCTCCCTCAGTTTCTATTATGCACCGAGACCTCAATTGAAGGTCATTGCACTCCCTTACATCGGTTTCTAGTTCTGGTGTTTCGATTATTTGAACAGATTGAACCAGTCTATTATTTGGGTTCGGGTTTGGTTGGGCTGGGAGTTGCGGTCTTAAGTTGGACTGGGGATTTTGTTGTAGCGTATATGGCGCTTGCAGTGTGGGTTGAGGGACTGGAATGGTTCCTGTTGGCTGATTCATCGGTCTTTGCTATTTTGTCTGCTAGGCTTGACTTTGCAAAGTGGGAGGGGACCATTGTGTTGGATATGCATTGTTTTGCCAATATGGTGAAGAGTAGGGAAAATTTGGCCAATTAGGTTGGCTTGTCTGATTTGGCCATGGTGATGAAGGAAATGGTCATTGTGACTAGTTTGAAAAGGGTGGCTAATTTTGCCACATTGTATTATATTGCTAAACATGATATTACGGAGTTTGGAAAGAAGAAGATGGTTTGGAGGGCATACCTGGTTGTCATGGCTTCCATTGACGACGCTGATTGAGTAGGTACACTGGTTCTGATTCTTCCTTCACTTCCTTGTACACTGCTTTCAATCTTGGGAGTGAGGGGCAGTTCTCTGTGGAGTGATCTTTTGTACAAATAGCGCAGACTTGGACTGCATCCAATGGGCACTCTTTGTGGCTGTGTTTTTTTCTTCATCTAGGGCAGAATATTGCCAGATTTTGCTATGCTTCTGCTTGTTTCTGTTTAGCTTGCATAATATCAAGCCACGTTGTCAGAGTCCCCAATATATCAGTTTTGAAATTCTCCAATAAATTCCTGATTTCTACGTAGGTTACTCCTCCACCAGAGATCTTGCTATCCCTTGTGAGCATGTCATGTTCCACTGGTTTTAGCCTTGTACTACCTCATGAACTCCTGATGCACAAATGAATAATGTTAGCAAAATCTTCTTGATAGATGTCACCTTTTCCCATAATATTTAGTGTTTCAACCCATTGTTCCTTCATGCCTTTAATTAATGTTGTTTTTAATACATTGTCAGGTAAGGGTAATGATGTATAAGGAGATCTCTGAATATTATACTGAAAACGTTCAACATATTCTTCTAGTGTCTCATTAGGTCTGGCTACCATCTGAAATATTTCATCCTTTAATTCTCTAGACCTATAATAATCCTGATATTTCTTTAGAAAAGCACCTTTCCTCTAATCCCAGTCATTTATAACACCACCACCTAACCCCATAAACCATCGTAAATTTGCTTCTTTTAATGTGGAGGGAAATAATTTTAGCTTTTGGGGATCGGTGGTATAGTCATACCCCCGGCACAGCACATCGAATTCAAATAAAAATGCATCAAGATCTTCCGATGTTAGGCCGTGGAATGTAGGGATATGCTAGAGAGGGATGGCCTTCATAAGTGCATTAACTACAATATCTACAATGGGATATTGCAGTGTGGAGTTTTGAGGTGTTTGCTGGTTCTGGGCCATTTGGTCAAATATGTGCCAATATCCTTCTGGGATTTCTAGGAGGGTAATCCTAGGCTGGTTAGAAGGAGAAGGAATGGCCTTAATAGTACTTCTTTTGTCTGGGATGATGAGAGTTCCTTGTTCAACTAATATCTGGGGGGATCTTAGCTCTTTAAGTTCTTCAGCTTTGCTCTGGATGATTTTGACAGCACTTCCCTTATCTAGGCTTCTTAGTGGCTGAACTATTCTAAGAGGAGATCTTGGTTCTTTAGTTTCCCCTATTTATCCTCCTCCTTCACAAAGATTACTAAGGCTCCCTTCTTGTAATGATTTTGGGCTAGAATTCTCAATTTCTTGAAAATCTTGCTCCTCTATTTGGTTGTGCACATTAGCAAAGGCTACAGATGGTGATTCTGTGGCCCGAAGGGAACTAGTAGGTTGTCTAGAAGCAACTTTTCTATGGCCTACTGAGGGCTAAGATTCTACTTTTTTCAGGATATTGTCTATAAAGTTTGATCGACCAAGGGTCACCAATCCCTTAGCTTTATCAGGTTTTGGTAGTGGTTTTGGATTCTTTTCAGGCTTTTTTCTGCTTAGTCATGAACACAAATCAAATACTTATTTCTACCCAAAATAATCAACAAATCTATAGGATAGTGGGCAGGGGAGAAGAGCTATTATATGCTCCATACGCAGGTTTTTACCTTTCATTTTTAAAACCAAACTCTCTCCTAGCTAGTACTTACACTACTCTCTTTTCAAAAGAAACAAATGGCTACACTCTCCCCGGCAATGGAACCAAAATGTTGAGCGATAAAAAGGTATCTTTTAACCCATACTTACCCTACATTAATTATCAATCCACGTACGATTTTTTATCTCAAGAGTGTACTCAGTCTAAGGTGGTCACATGTTCAAGAGTAATGCTTGCAGTATAGTGCTTACAAAAGTAAAAGTGAATGAATGCTGGAAACAAGCTCTAATTGTAATGGCAAGAAACTTGAATGCTTTGTAACTAAATCATTCACTCAAGAAACTACAACAATCATTAGTTAAGGATGCAGTAATGATAACTCTTTCCCCTGTAAACTAATGTAAATTAAAATCAATCACAGGCAAGATCTCCAATCTGAGAACCTAGACAACAGTAGTGAGTGTACGTTACAATTTTAGATATTTATATCCACACCAAAGCAAATACTGGAAATAACAATTCAATTAGTAGAAAAGGAACAAAAACTAATCTATTGAAAAGATCGAACAACAAATCTTAATCTACAGAAATAAATTGAGCAGCAATCTTAACCGAAATGAATTGAACACCAATCTTCAACTAAAAAAGGAATTGAATAGCAATCTAAGAAAGGAACATCAAACTGAATTAAGTGTAACCACACAACGACTATAGAATTAGTAAACGTATTCTAGCATACAAGACATTAACCATTATTATAAAGGAACGAGAATTGCAGTTATAATTAAATGGCAGTTAAATGAACAACAATCACAATTATAAGTGAACCGTAGCTAAATGAACAACAATCGCAATTGTAAATCGACAACAATATCAATATGTAAATGAACAGTAATAGCAATTGTAAAGAAACAGCAGAATCCGATTTAGACAATGCAATATTGTTTCAGAAGGAACAACATAATATTTTTAGTTGTAAATAATAATCTTGCTATTCAATTATGATTTCGATATAACAGAGCAATTCAACAAAATGTTCAAAAACAAAAGATTACTGAGTAAAGCGAATTGAAGAAATGCAAAGAAAATCAAACCACACATGACTGTAATCGCAAAATAATGACACATGAAGCAAGTGGATCCACTAGGGCCAAGCCCTTAGTCACCAAGGAAGCACTGCTGCGATTACTCTAGGATCATATAATGGAACACCAACTGAGTTATATATTAATCATAAATGGCAGAGTTACAGTGATCACTCTTTAAAGAGAGTCGACGATCAAAGTTAAAATTAGAACAATAAGTTCTACAAATTGACAACAATATCCTCCCCTGGGCTACCAGCGCTGTCCCTTTTTATAATGGCCAGGCGGAAGTATCAAGAGTACCAATACACCTTGAAGCAACGATCCCTCAGGATCAAAGGATCCTGAGGGATTCGCTATATCTTTGATCTCCATCTATCGTTTTGTCTTCTTGCATTGATGTCGCGTTTCCTCTTCCTTTTCCTGGATCATGCGCTCCAATCTTGATCTCCTCATCTGGATACGGCTTCCTGTCAAAGGGACAGCAGTTGCTTCTACTTTGTCTTTTCCTCCTGAATAGTGATTTTCCATTTTCTTCACTTTCTGTATAGAAAAAAGACAATAATTAGTCATTTTGCATCAATCACAAATCTATTTAATTCTATCATAATTCTTTGACATATTACCATCTCAAAATGTAAAAAACTTATGATTCAAAGGAAAAGATAAAGAAATAAATGGTAAATACATACCTTTCCAATGCTCAACAACGTGAAACTTTAATGCCAAATTAATATATATCGCATCACAAGTTTTCCAATGGTCCTTTTAGAATAGGTTTCACAACTCTGTGATTTTTCGATTAGCGATTGTATCATTTTAATATGTGTAGAGCCATCGCATATTAGAAATCAAGAGTTACAAGTGCTATGTCCGAAATAATTCTTTGTATTGTTACGATTGCGACGAGTGATGAGCTGGTACGTAGAGTTGGCGGGTTCCTTTCAAACTTGGCTAATCATGTTTTCCCTTCGTAATCATGTTCTCCTTTATAATTGATTTAACATTATATTGAGAGTCTTCATAGTATATGTTACTTGCTTCTATGGGGAGCGTGGTATGCGATATGCGATAGCAATAGTTATATCGCATCGTAAAGTTTTAATGGAGTGGTTTCAATGTTTTCCTATGGATTGGTGATATGAGATATGTCATAACCTTATCGCATCGCAAGGTTTCAACGGAGTGCCCTAACGTATTCCTTAGGATTACCGATATGCGAAATGTGATAGTTATATCACATCGCATGTTTATAAATGGATCATTTCAATTTAAAGCTTTGCGATGAGGAATTTTGAGATGACTTTGATCGCATCACAAATTTTCAAATGGATGTTCATTGGTCTTAAGCAATTACGATTTGCGATGAGTGGTTCCAAACACTCATAAAGCAACTTTTATATTAAAAGTATGGAAAATTTATTTTTAATCAAACGGTTTTATTGCTTTTTATATCCTAAACGGGACCTATTTCTTATTTAGCATCTTTAGACAAAGATTAAGAATTTGAAATGGGGGGTTGTTGTATAACAAAAGAATTGGTGATTCATTGGAAGAACGGTTATATTTGAATCAAATAATGAAATTTCTAACAATTTCTTAAAGAGAATCAATTAAGGGAAAGGGAACTATCTTGGAATTGGTTAGATAATTTTTTTTACTCAGAATAAAACAAAGATATCAATTTTGCAATTTCTTTTACAAACCCTTATCATAAATAAATTTTTTTTTGGTTTCTTCAAGCTTTGATTGGTTGTTAAAGATAAAGTAGGGGGATCCTCCAACTTAGCTTTTAAATTTACTCTTCTGTCACATGTAGTGCCACTGCTACGAGCAAATATTTATAGTCTCAACAGGGTTACCTTTTAATCATCAATTATTCATTGTCCCATCCATCTAAGAGCATAATATTTTAAAGATAATTCAGAAAGATATATCTACATATATATATATATATATATATATATATATATATATATATATATATATATATATATATATATATAGATATATATATATATTTCATATTTTTATTTTATTTTTAATTTATTTAAAATCCATTGCCCTGGTTCGGTAGCCAGAAGATGACAATGCCACTCACTAGTTGTAATTAAACTGAACAAGCTAGCTCATGATGAGACCTCTTGTCTTTTGATTATAAGCCATTACCCTGTTCTGATATGAGTATTGGTAATGTCAGTTTAATTAGTTTCCTATGATCCTGATAAGCAGGTTTGTAATGAGACCTCTTATCTTTTAAATCAGATATATTTTAGAATTACACTCTGAAAAGTCATAAACCTGGTGGATGGGGTGAATGCTTGACTCCTTAAGAGTTTATGGATGACAGTTATAAAGTAGTAAATGCTTAGTTGGAGAAAGTCTTTACCTTCTTTATAAATAACCTTTCTCAACTATTAAAACTTAAAACGTTTTACTGTGTTTTCAAGGTTTGAAATATTTCACAAATTTAAAGAGGCTTTCAGAGTTTCATGTTTTTTTTATCTAATTTCCAAAACTCTAATCATTTCCTTGAAAGTTTCTACTTTTTAAAAGCAAGTAGTCACAATATTCTTTCAGAGAGATGTTCAATAGTAGAAAGCCAATGGTAGACTATTTACAACATTATTTCTAAAAGAAACCAAAATTTGCATAAAGAATATGTACAGGTAAGAAGGGGTTACTTCCTTAGGAAAATAATTTCTTTGTGATAAGCCCATTGACAGGAAGAGAATCTCTCTTTCCTGATAAGTCTTGCAATAGAAACGTTGATGAGCCCATCTTTTTAACGATCTGGAATGGTCCAAGCCACATTTTTTGAAATTTGGTATGCTTACTTTTCTCTTCATGTGCTTTGTCTCATTTCAAAATAAGATCACCAATCTATAATGTTTTTGAGCTGGCAGAACTTGCATCAAAAGAAGATTTAACGACTTGCTGATGTTTATCGTGGGTAATTTTGGTCTTTTCTCTTTCCTCATCCAATTTAAGAATTCGGTCAAACCTTAATTGAATAGAGGAAGAAGGAGTTTCTTCAATGAATTTTACAAGGGCTAGTGATGAGGGCTAAATTTGGTGGAATTACAACTTCTTTCCCTTATACTAAGTTAAAAGGAGAAGTACCTATTGAGGCCTTCTGAGTTATACGATCTTCCCATAATGCAAATATTAAATATTTATGCCCATTCTTTTGGTTTTGAGCAAGATTCATTTTAATAACCCTGATGAGATTTTTGTTAGCTGACTCTGCTAAGCCATTTCCTTGAGGATAGTAATTTGTAGAGTATTTTAACTTAAAACATCTCTTAAGAGAAAATTGAACTATACTATTTCCAAAAAAATAAGATGCATTGTCAAATATAAGCACGTTAGGTAAACCAAACATTGTAATGATGAACTGATCAATAAATTCGATAATCATATCAGAATTGGCTACCTTTAGTGGAATTGCTTCTACCCACTTTGTGAAGTAGTCCGTGGTTGTGTGGATTGTTGGGCCGCTAATATGTCATTATTATTATCACTCTTTAACGCCTATTTCACTCATTTCTACCATTATTTATCATGTCATTTGTCATGGTTTATCATATAATTCCATCTTATAATTATTTATGCTCTTATGGATAAATATTATTTCTTCTCCTTTATTTTTAATAAATTTATTATTATGCATGTCTTTACTAATGAAGTTTTATTAATAAATTCGTTGTAACATCACTCACCACTTTAGGCTCCAAGATATTTTCCAGATTGAAAATTTGATATCCAGCTCATCATTAAATGTGCCAACTCAGAAATTCGTTGGAATAAGAAGTGACAGTTTTGTATTGAACTGTTCAGGCAAATGGAGAAGAATCTGGAAAATCCGAAACATGCGTTTTGTTTAGAACGGACCAAATTAGTTTTGATATGAGCATTTTTCCCAAATTCGGTCTGTACTAAGAGGAGGAAGGTTCTCTGAAGACGTTTTCCTCAGATTCACTGTTGTGGCTGTTTTCCAAATTATCTCAGCTGCAACACCAAATCCGACATGTTCCTCTTGAATGTTGATGGGAAGATATTTAAGATATGATATTGTTTATCAATTTGTTGAGAAAAATCCAATTTTGTAACTTCTCTTTTCCCTCTATGTATTTAAATCAGAACGGGGATCAAAAGAGCGGAGATTATGGGATGGATTATGAGAGATTGAGATAGGGATTATTAGAGATAGGATAGGATAGGATAGGAGGAAAGAGGGACTGTTGTATTACCACTGTAATTCTAAATTACAGACTTTTGATGTAGAGCGCAAATACGTTGTAATGATTTCACAGTTTGATGATTAATAAAAAAAGAGTTGTTGTTCCTCTCCATTCTCAGAAGTAACTAAGCGGTGTACGTTGGCAGCTAGGGCCCAACTTCCAGTGGAACTCACTACTTCATCTGTATTATATGATTTCAATTATCACAAGTGTGCTAGTGTGATGATATTACTGCTTTCTATTATTTTATCGCTTTGTTGTTCATTGGTTCTTTGTGTGATAGAATAACTTTGTTTTATATTTAATTTACAGAATTGTTTCTTGATTAGTTTCCTTTTATTTTAGTTTGAGATTCATTGATACATCTCTTGCTCAGTGTAATCAACTGTAATGAGCTATAACTATTGTTATTAAGAACTGTCAAATTGATGTCATCATTATTTTACATTTGAATGAACATGATTTAATTTCTATCAGTTTCTAAGGGAAGAGTTATTATTACTGCACTCTTAAGTGATAGCACTGTTATATAGATTGCATTGTTGTTGCTTAGATTACTGCAAGATTTGAGTTCCTTAAAGGATTAGACTTTCTTTTAATTGCAATTAGAATTTATTTGTTGCATCCATTTATTCTTGTATTTGAGAGCACTGTACTGCAATTTAGAAACACTACTCTTGAGTAAATAGCTGCCACAAACTGTGTACACTCTTGAAATAGAAAATCGTGCCTAGATTGATAACTAATGTGAAGATAATTAGGAGTTAAAAAGACACCTTTTATCACTCAGCAGTTTGGCGCCGTTTCCAGGGAGAGTGTAGCCATTTCTAAAGAGTAGTGTGCATCTGATGGGTTCATGTTAGGAAAGAATTGGGTATTAAAAACGGAAGGTAAGAGCCTGCGTACGAAGAATGTAAAAGCCTTGCTCCCCTGCCCGCTTTCCAGCAGGATTGTTAAGGAACTTCGGATAGAAATAAATGTTTGAATTTCTTTGTGAATAACTAAAAAAAAAATTAGAAATTTTGAAAAAACAAATCTCATGATTTCACTTAAGTGGTGATGTAAGCACCACCCATTTCACTAACCAATTGATAGGAAAATTTAAAGGAGGAGCCTCAAAGAAACACATGAAGAACATATTCTATTATGGTAAGAAATGACTCACATTGCAACTTTTGAATTTCATATCAAAGATCTAGGAGGAGTGACACAAATGCACATAATTCCCCCATCTTCTCTACCAAATTTTCATGGTTTGACAAATGAAGATCCAGATACATTCTTATTTGAGTTTCAAATACTTTGTAGAGGATATGATTATTGTACTAACAATCAAAGGTTGAAAGTGTTTCCTCTTACTCTAAAAGGAGCAGCTCTCCGATGGTTCATGAGCCTAGGTGGGAACTGCATCCAAACATGGGAGGACATGAAGAACATATTCTTGAAGAAGTACCAAGACTACTGCAAATCCAATAAAAATATTTTCGATATGATACAAGGGGAAGATGAAAGATTGGAGGACTATGTAGAGTTATTTCATTACAACCTTAAAAAATCAAAGCATAAGCATTTTAAAAAAAATATCTTAAAAACACTACTACTTAAAGGAATCAAAGATGAATTTTTAGAACTCTTAAATCTGATAGGAAAAGGTGATGTTTTTCAGTTGTCATATTATGATGTTTGTGAATTGTTGGAAATAATACTGAGAGGGGGGGTGAATCAGTATTATCAGATCAATAAAACTTTTCAATTTCATGCTCAGAAACATATACGCAACTTCAGTTAAGTAAACCTGCGTGTACACGCTAATGTGTCTAAAGCAACTAGCGTATATCCAGAGATCTTATAATTCAGTTATCTTAATCTTCAGTAGATGCATCAGAACATTATTAAGCATATTAACAGTAAACAGGTGTAGTATAACATAACAGAACATCAAACAAGAGCCACACACATGAACACCATGATATAAGGTGGAAACCCAATGTGGGTGAAAACCACCTGCTGCAATTCGTCTCTTTCTTCTTTAATAAGAAACTTCTTTTACAATGTACTGGTGCAGTCCTTTACCAGCACGCAGGCTGCAACCTGCAGAGGGCTACAACCCTCATAGCTCTTGTACTAGCCGATCCATTTACTAGTACGTAGGTGCCAACCCTATAGAAGGCTACAACCTTCACTCGTTTTCCAGCTGCTCCTCGAAGGGAGCTACAACCCCCTTGGCTCTTGTACTGGCTGATATGTTTACCAGTACGTAGGTGCCGGCCTACGATCTTCCAGGGACCACGTTTCATACATTTTCATACTGGATCCATAAGACAATCATCATTGTAGTACAACCTGCATCATTGATCACTGAAACACTGAAATACTGAAACACTGTCAAAAACACAGTCACCAAAACACAGAGCAGACACAGAACTCTGCAATAACCATCAGACCCATCTGCAACTTCAAATATCAAGCTTTACAATGTACACGCTACTTGGATGAACCCATCCTGCGTGTATATGCTCTTTTACAAAAGACAACCCGCGTACAGATCTGTAAATTCAAACTTAAAACTCCGCAGCTATATCAGACATCAAAACATACCCAGATCATAACAATAAACATGCGTCAATAGATCTAGTCTATCCACAGTCAAACCATAAGAAGATAATCATTCCAAGCCTTGACATCTCGTTCCATCATTCATCATCCTCCACATGAGTGAAACCTTGGTTCAGATCACCAACCCATAACCAGCACTTGGATCTCACACTACCTCAGATCTTCACAACTCACACACATTACATCTCTCTTTGCCTAATGATCTTCTCCTTATATAGCCTTAGGCCTTTCACAATACCACAGGCCAAAACCATAGCAACACAATACCATCAACCTCGAAACTAGGGATCAACACGTCCGTTGAGACACCATGGTCCAAAACCATAGGCACAACTTCCAAGGAATAACCGCCACGGACCAAAGATACGTTTTCCACATACACGCTCTTTTACTAAAGCCAACCTGCGTGTACACGCGACTTGGGCTTAACGAACCTGCGTGTATGAACTTCCTTGGCATGCTGTACTAAGATCTGTCCTCTGATTAAGTTGCCATCACCTGTACCAACCTCTGAGCACCTGTACCAACCTCTGAGTGAGTTGCCATCAAGGACAACACTTGAATCATAATGCCAACAATCTCCCCCTTTGGACTTGATGGCAACCACCAAACCAAGTCACTCTCCCCCTTTGACATTAAGGGCAAAGGGCGGACCAAGATATTCTCTTCTTCGGTATACCTTCTGCTGTCCATACTCCCCCTGAGTACCTGCTGAAATCTCCAAATGTGCTCCCCCTTTGTGTATGCCAAAGTGTACCAATCTATCCATCCTGCTCTTGATGAATTGTGCTGTTCATGCTCCCCTTGACTGTAGGCAAGATCTGCAAAAGATGTTCTTCAAGAAGAACAAAGACCTATACAAAATAGAAGACCTTCCTATCACCAAAAGACTAAATACAAACATTCATCACCCAACCTAGTGGGGATATACCAATATTGACTCATCCACCTAACCATGTGGAGATACATTAAGAGTTTACTCATGATAATACATGAACATTACATCATTCATCCCAGACATAGTGGGGAAACCAACATAGGCCGTTACATGACCTTGACATCATAAGAGAGATATCACAAAAGAAATACATGACATAGTGATGAAAAAATCTAGACCAAGACTTATGAGAGCCACCAGCAGCATCATGATCTGTACCATAAGCATTAGCCTGCAATACCATTCCTTTGATCAAACATCAAGATATATCATTTAGCTTCATAGACTTTATCAACAACCTCTAACCATAATGCCAACAACGCATTATTTGAAGTATATGCTCCCCCTGAGCCTGTGCCATAAGTATGAAGACATTTCCAGACATCCTCAGCAGACTGTAACTATTAACCAATAGAGCATATACAGGACTGGATCATATCAGACCCCTTTTCTGAGTCTGTCCCCACTGCTTTTTCACAAACTGACATATACGCGACTTTGCAGTGTGAAACTCGCATATATATGTGGCTTTCCTTCATGAAACTTGCGTATGAGAATTAGAACATTGAAGTTCTATACCTTCAGCTCCCCCTGAGTCTGTTAGGTCTGTGCTGTGCTGAGTACCCTGTGCTGTGCCACATCTTTCTTACTGAACTTCCTTCTTCTTCCATATCTTCAGGCATGTTGATGATTTCTTCTTATCATGAGCTTTGTTCCTGCAATCCTTTGCTCTATGTCCAAGCTTGTTACATGCATAGCATCTTACATGTTTCATATTCCTCCTATAGCAATCAGTAGCTTTGTGGCCAAACATATTGCAAGAAAAGCAATATCCATTAAAGTACCTTGAATGTGATGATCTTTCTGCATGATGGTCTTGAAACCTTCTTCTTCTACATATGGCTGCAACATGTCCAAGATTATGACATACATGGCATTCAACATTATTCATGGGAGGAGAAAAAGATTTTCTTTGAGGAGTCTCTTTCCTTGATTGATGATGGGGTTGTCCTTTCATCTCCTTGTGGAGGCTTTTAGATTTTGCATTAGAGATTCTTGTCTTACTTTGTGAACCAGATTCTCCTTCAATAGAATCATGAAAACCAAGACCAAACTTGATAGCAGGGGACCTTTGACCACTAAAAATATCATCTAAGATCTTAGTACTATCTTGAAATCGTAGTTTATCTTTTTCTTGTAAGTTACTTTTCAAGATATTTACCTCAACTTGATGTTGTTCTTCTTTTTCCAGGCATTTCTTCTTCAAGGTCTCTTCAGCTTTCTTTCCTTCATCCAACTGATGCCTTAGTTCGAGGATCTCGTTCTCTTGCTCTTTATTCAGTGCTAGCAGCATTTGTCGAATTTTGGATGCACATTCCAACTGATCTTTTAATATGATGATTTCTTCTTTGAGGGCATTCTCCCTTTTGCTAGGTAGATCTTGCTGATCTATGATTTGATCTGATGCTTCATTTGCTTGTCCATCTTCAATCTGAGGTGATTCAGGATCTGAATTCTTGCTTCCACTCAACGGCAGGTTGTCATTGTTCCTTTGAGCTGTCTTCTTCTTCTGACATGCTTTCTTCCCCATTGTTCTATGAATCTCCTTCAAGCGATCAAGCTTCTCTGAAGGACCTGCTCTGATACCAATTGTTGGAAATAATACTGAGAGGGGGGGTGAATCAGTATTATCAGATCAATAAAACTTTTCAATTTCATGCTCAGAAACATATACGCGACTTCAGTTAAGTAAACCCGCGTGTACACGCTACTGTGTCTAAAGCAACTAGCGTATATCCAGAGATCTTATAATTCACTTATCTTAATCTTCAGTAGATGCATCAGAACATTATTAAGCATATTAACAATAAACAGGTGTAGTATAACAGAACAGAACATCAACCAAGAGCCACACACATGAACACCATGATATAAGGTGGAAACCCAATGTGGGTGAAAACCACCTGCTGCAATTCGTCTCTTTCTTCTTTAATAAGAAACTTCTTTTACAATGTACTGGTGCAGTCCTTTACCAGCACGCAGGCTGCAACCTGCAGAGGGCTACAACCCTCATAGCTCTTGTACTAGCCGATCCATTTACTAGTACGTAGGTGCCAACCCTACAGAAGGCTACAACCTTCACTCGTTTTCCAGCTGCTCCTGGAAGGGAGCTACAACCCCCTTGGCTCTTGTACTGGCTGATATGTTTACCAGTACGTAGGTGCCGGCCTACGATCTTCCCGGGACCACGTTTCATACATTTTCATACTGGATCCATAAGACAATCATCATTGTAGTACAACCTGCATCATTGATCACTGAAACACTGAAATACTGAAACACTGTCAACAACACAGTCACCAGAACAGAGAGCAGACACAGAACTCTGCAATAACCATCAGACCCATATGCAACTTCAAATATCAAGCTTTACAATGTACACGCTACTTGGATGAACCCAACCTGCGTGTATACGCTCTTTTACCAAAGACAACCCGCGTACAGATCTGTAAATTCAAACTTAAAACTCCGCAGCTATATCAGACATCAAAACATACCCAGATCATAACAATAAACATGCGTCAATAGATCTAGTCTATCCATAGTCAAACCATAAGAAGATAATCATTCCAAGCCTTGAGATCTCGTTCCATCATTCATCATCCTCCACATGAGTGAAACCTTGGTTCAGATCACCAACCCATAACCAGCACTTGGATCTCACACTACCTCAGATCTTCACAACTCACACACATTACATCTCTCTTTGCCTAATGATCTTCTCCTTATATAGCCTTAGGCCCTTCACAATACCACGGGCAAAAACCATAGCAACACAATACCATCAACCTCGAAACTAGGGATCAACACGTCCGTATAGACACCATGGTCCAAAACCATAGGCACAACTTCCAAGGAATAACTGCCACGGACCAAAGATATGTTTTCCACATACACGCTCTTTTACTGAAGCCAACCTGCGTGTACACGCGACTTTGGCTTAACGAACCTGCGTGTATGAACTTCCTTGGCATGTTGTACTAAGATCTGTCCTCTGATTAAGTTGCCATCACTTGTACCAACCTCTGAGCACCTGTACCAACCTCTGAGCACCTGTACCAACCTCTGAGTGAGTTGCCATCAAGGACAACACTTGAATCATAATGCCAACATGAATTGTGCATAAGGTATTCAAGAGGAATCTCTAAGGCCGGTAAGAATTCTAGAGAATTTTGTTCTTTCTTTTCCAAATCTGCTACAAGAACAAGAGACATAAGAGCTAAAATCAATGATTTATTTGAACATTTTAAAATTGACTTTATTAGCTCTCTAAATTCACAATTGGATGTTTTGTAGGTTCAGAAAAATCGAGAAATTGATGAAGTGTTTTTCCCTCATTATCGAAAGGAGCATCCCATAGAGAGTTGTTCTTCCTTATCTAGGATGGAAGTACCATATCAATGAGATGAGGAAGCTGTAACAAGGTCAAAACCATGGAAATCATGGCCTACAGGTACGGTTCAAAACACTTCTTCTCCATTCTCTTACTTGCATAATCCATTATGGACTACTAATGTGTTAGAGCAGCCATGTCAATCTCAATATAACCACCATCAATCTTGTCTACAAATTTGGCATGGTTTAGCTTATGATTTCATGACTATTCTCCCTCATCGTGTAGCACAAACACATCCTCCATATTCTCCACTAGCTCTTCCACAACATCTTGCTTGCCTATCAAAATCATCCACTCAACTCAATCAACTACATCATCAAAATGCTCCATTCCGTACACAATTTCCTACTCAACTCATTCCACACCCTCACCATAATAAACTAGTACGACATGCTTACAGTGTTGAACTGCAAAATTTATGCACCCTTCCCATCCATTCTATCTCACATGTACCATTGGATAAAACTTACAATGAGATTCAAAATGTTTCAAATCCAAAAATTGTAGTGGTTATGGAAAAAAATGAGGTTTCTTCTAGACTACATCAACAAGTCATTTTAAATTCTCAAGAACTTCATGATATGATGGCTATAGAAAGTAAATAATATATTGCAGATTGGTTTCACTCCATCATTTGTTTGCAGCATGACTCCACGCTTCAACAATTTTTGACACCATTTTTTCAAGGGAAGTTGGCTTCTCATACGCTAATATTTAGTAGCATGCATTTTTCAAATTTGGGTATGTGCATATTTGAAGCCTTATTTCGAAAATGGTTCCACTGGAAGTACTCTTATACATAATCATATTCATTTTTCAAATCAAAGTGGGTTAGCATAAAAAAATAAAATTAATAAGGACATAAATAAATACATTTTGTTTTTATTAAAAAATAGTTGTTTTTTTTGCAACACGCTGTGGAAATCAACATCTGTGATAAATGTTTTAATTCATTTGTGCATGTAGATGAATTATAATGAAAATAATAGTTCTACAAACACTCATATTCATTTTTATCACTGATTTGAAAAAAATGCTTGAATATCATATTTTTTGGCTTGTGGGCTTGATGAAATTTCTAAAAACACAGCCTAGACAATCCATTTTTGGAGGGCTAAATGACAATATTTTTAAAATATGTTTCTATCCTAAGTAGCCCTTGATGTCTATTTTCCAACCCAATTTGAATCACTCAATTTGGATTTGAAATTAAAAAATTAGAACCAAAACATTGATAAGGTGTCTAGCAGGAAGCTCAGGAATAGAATTGGGACAGTCCATTTTTGAAGGCCTAAATGACCATATTTTGAAAACCTATTTCTATGGTATATTCTCCTATGAATATTGTTTACAAGGAAATTTGAATCACTCATTTTTGATATCATATGAGGAAGTTATGACAAAAATACTGACTATCTATCGTAAATCAGCACTCTTAAAACTCTATTTTTTCGGTTGTTCCTTAGAGTATTTGACCTATCAATTATTATTTTCTTCAAAACCTATTTATATTGGAGATAAATAAATGAATCTAATTTCATTTCCAATTTTAATCATTTGAATCCGACATCAAACGAAAAATCTATGCTTAAAATATCCAGTATTTTTCTAAGTAGGGTAATCGAAAATGACTCTGTTATGTAGATTGTTCTAACTAAAATTGACATATCATATCATTGAATTTTATAAAAATGTTTCTATTGGAGATATACCTTTGAATTTTCTCTCATTTGGCTTTGGAATCACTCAATTTAGACGGAAAACAAAGAACTCGTGGTTAAAGCACTGCAAGTTAGCATGATTGGCCACTGCTCTCCCGCAAGTAACAAATAAATTTTACTTTGTTATTTTCTCTGTGGATTTGTTATACAGAGTAACTACTTGTTGTTTTTTTCATAATTATTGGATTAGAGGAGCCCTATCACCTCTATTTCTCTATTATTTAATGTTTTATTGTAGGTAGACACTCGTTTTTTGCAGGTCCTAGGAGAATAAAGAAGGTCAATGTATAGACGAGAGGTTCTTGAATTTTTTTTAATGAAGCAAGGGAGTTTCATCCAATTCATTACCTAATGGATTCATAACAGAAGAAATGAAGAATTGATTTCTATTTGAAGATTCGTGTCATATCTCTGCTGCCAAAACATTTTTCAAGGAGATCATTCTTTTCCTTGCCTTCGGAAATAACATCATAGCTGTTGTAAATTAATTTATTCATATACTGTTTGTAAATAAAGTGTTTGTGTTTTTTCTATTCCATTTAAGGAATAGTAGTTTCGCATGTTCTTATTTTTGTCGTTCTTCTTAAGGAATAGTTGTTTTTCCTCTTAAGGAACAACAGTCATTCCTCTTAAGGAACAACTGCTATTCCTCTTAAGGAACAACAGCCGTCCCTCTCAAGGAATATCCGTTTTGTGTATGTTGTATTTTTACTATTTCTCTTAAGGAACTACTGCTATTCCTCTTAAGGAACAACAACCATTCCATTTAAGGAACAATAGTTTTGCATGTTTGTGTTTTTACTGTTCCATTTAAGGAATAGTTGTTGTTCCTCTTAAGGAACATCATCCATTCCATTTAAGGAACAATAGTTTCACGTGTTTTTTTTTTTGTTGTTGCATTTAGGAAACATCTGGTGTTCATCTTAAGGAACAATTGTTGTTCCTCTTAAGGAACAACAGTCGTTCTTTTTAAGGAGCAAATTTTTTTGGGCAAACTAGTTAAAAGCGCAACACCGCTTTCCACCTAGTTTTGGAGGCCTTTACCTTAGCCAATTTGAGCATGTAATAGCTTGTTGTAAATCTTGTTGAGTTTATTTTCCACAAAATCTTGAATTTTTCAATTTGAAGTTCATTTTCCCTGTCAAGAGTCCAATCTCCCAAGACTGGTGAAAATGTGCAGAATGAGGTTGCCCAAATGCATACTGATGTTGCAGTCAACTTTTGAAGGCCTTCCTCAAATCCAAATTGAGCTCATGATAGTTCATTGGAAAGCTATTTGTGTCTAATTATTATTTTACTCATCAAACAAGTCATTTGGTCATTTCATATAGGAGAAAAAATGATTTTACCAAGGTCACTCCAGAGGTGCACTAACCCTCCTGAGGCAAATGATGTTTTCACTATTTCTCCCAAACCATGAAACCTGTGTAAAAAATAAAATATGTTTTTTTATCAAGTTAATGATGGAAAAAAACCTCTCTCACTTTTTTCAAATGCATCTTTTCTTTCCCAGAAACACAGTTTGAATAAAAACCGTCCCTTATGTGTGGTGAATGGCTTGTTCCTTAGAATGACTTCTCGACAAATGATGGAGACCTGATGTTTGATGATATGAAATGGCCTCATACCTTCTGATATCTGTCATACCTCCTCTACTCAGATATCTCTGAACAACACTTTTTCATGTATTTTCCTTTGCCGTTCCCTACAGGGAACAACACTTTGGGAGTATTTCCAAGAACAACCCTTCCTTCCTCTTGTGGGATTATTCCTAGTTTATCTCAACCACATTTTACTGATTCCATTTCATGTGATTAAGTACACTACTTTTATGAAGACAAGAATTATGGATTCTATTGAAGCGAGTTAATATCATTCACATTATGATCTTTAACAGGACAACTCCTTGATGATAGATTATTTTCAAAAGGGACACGATTATTTATATACTATTTTACTGCATTGTTTTCTGTTGTACATGATATTGATTCATCATTTTAATACTATGCTGGTTCCACCCTTCCTAGTTATAATATTCTCTGTCTATAATAAATGAGATTGTGGGTATATTTTTTCTATTGACATGTTCAACTTATTCCACGATCCCTGGTCTTAAGGAGTACTGAGCCTCCCTCTTTTTGTCATAAAAACGTGTAATAACAACAAAATTTTGTACATAGATGAAGGATAGGCGGTCTCATTACGAGCCAGCCTACCATGTTCATAAGGCTGTAACAAAGTGACATTCCCATTATGGCCACCACACCAGCGTTATGATCCATTGGATAGCCACAATATCCTTGGAGTAGGAGGTCTCATCACGAGCTGGCCTGATCACTTTTGCTACATCCTAGTGAATGGCAGTGTGGTTATCTAGTTACCATGCTAGCACACTGATCTCTTTTGTAGAACAACACTGGAACTCTCCATTTATAAATTGAGGATCCTGGCTCATATTGGGTTAAAAAGCAACCCTGCCGAGGCTATTCGCACCTGCTAGCAGCAGAGGCTCTGCTTATGGTATTGAAGTTATATCTTATCATCAATTATTACTATAATACCCTTTTCTTATTCTCTCCTTTTATCAAAGATGTTATTTCCTTAATTTTTCCCTGTTTTGAACCTTTATGCATGAGAAATTGTTTTCCAATCAATCGCATCATTTTCAGCTAGAATACCATCAATAAATGATCTTTTGGGCATATTGCTATATTTTTTCTTTTTCGCATAACTTATCATCAATCCAAAGCATCCTATCTCTTATTCATAACTATGTTTACAAACTCTTCTCTCATTATAACCATACCTCTTGTCGTCCTATAATTGATATGTGTACTCTGCTTCATTTACTGTTGCATTGTTCATTCCCTTGCCCTGCCCTTCGCACACCACCTTTCATATGCTTTATGGTTCTGGAATTCCTTTTCCAATTAGAAGGGGGAACATATGAATTATGGGATAGCATGCGATATGATCACTGCACTCTGCCATAACTTGTTGATTTGACAAAATATTAATATTGCATGTATACAAAAGTTTTCCTGATTGAAATTTTTGCATGCATATTATCTGTTGCTATTCAAAACTAACATTGTGGATTCAAGAACGTTGTATGCAAAATAGTGATTTGTTTACAGGAGAACAACAAATATGGGGTGGATCTCTATTCGCAGCATGACCACACTATTGCAACTAACAGAAGAGGCTCGAGCAACTCACGAACGCGAACAATTGTTCAGACATGATGTGTTTGCTTGGATTCCACCTTTTGCATCGCTTTCAACACCAAATCTGCCTACTTCAACGTCAACAAATGCCAGTCCATACATGTCATTCTACATTTTTTTTGAGGTAAAACTTGAGGTAAAATAGCATAATTTTCTGATTTATTACGAATTTAGGAGAATTTCATGAAAATCCATTGAGCATTATTTATTATCATTCATTTCACATCTTTACCACTTCCCATTTTTCAGTGACATATCATCTTTCAATTTGGGGGAGTGTTTCTTTCATTCATTTCTTTCTTATGACCATGTCATTGATATTCTTTATCATTCTCAACACCTCCCTTATTCCATGTTGTTTTACACCAAGCATAGAATTCAACAGATGGTAGCGACCACCTCAATTTGTTTTCTAGCATTGCATGAGGGCATGCTAATTCTTCAGTTTGGGGGAGGAATTGCTACACATGATGGATGTGTTCAACATTCTTACTCATTTAAGGGATACACTTTCATTTTTATACAGTGCAAAAATTGATTTCCATATATTTTTAAAACTATGAACTCAATTCTTATGATTTCTGGAAAAAAGAGAGGTATCATTAAAATACACAAACCCAAAAAAATTCAAGTTAAATTAGTTTGACAAATTTCAGAAATTGTGCATTATCACCTACATCCATTTTGTTTATATCTCATGATCCGTGCATCAAAACGATCTGATTTTTGGATCATAGAAGCATTAATATATTATAAATCTACTTGCAAAATTTCAACAAAATCTGGTTTGTAGTTTTTGAGAAAATGGTTAATGAATTTTGTTGTTACTTATATCATATTTTGCTGCAACTTCATATACACATAAGTTGAACGTGAATGAAAAAATTGTTACACATTCATCAACATTGCTAAAATTTAATATTCATTATTTGAGGAAGAATTCATTGCTTGGTTAACAGGAAGTCTTTGGGTTGCATGAGGACATGCAATATATTCAGTTTGGGAGTATGTTGGGCCGCTAATATGTCATTATATTTATCATTATTTAACGCCTATTTCACCCATTTCTACCATTCTTTATCACGTTATTTGTCATGGTTTATCATATAATTCCATCTTATAATTATTTATGCTCTTATGGATAAATATTATTTCTTCTCCTTTATTTTTAATAAATTGATTATTCCGCATGCTTTTACCAATGATGGTTTATTAATAAATTGGTTGTAACATCACTCACCAGTTTAGCCTCCAAGATATTTTCCAGATTGAAGATTTGATCTCCAATGCATCATTAAATGTGCCAACTCAGAAATTCGTTGGAATAAGAAGTGATAGTTTTGTATTGAATGTTTCTGGCAAATGGAGAAGAATCTGGAAAATCCGAAACATGGGTTTCGTTCAGAACGGACCAAATTGGTTTTGTGACGAGTCATTTTACCAAATTCGGTCTGTATTAAGAGAAAGAGAAGGTTCTCTAAATACATTTTTCTCAGATTCTCTCTTGTAGCCGTTTTCCAAATTATCTCAACTGCAACACCAAATTTGACCTGTTCTTGTTGAATGCTGATGGGAAGATATTTCAGATATGATCTTGTTTATCAATTTGTTGAGAACAATCCAATTTTGTAATGGGAATCATATTGTAATCATCACGGTTGTAACTTCTCTTTTCTCTCTGTGTATTTAAATCAGAATAGAGATCAGAGGAGGGGAGATTATGGGATAGATTATGAGAGATTAAGATAGGGATTATTAGAGATAGGATAGGATAGGATAGGAGGAAAGGGGGACTGTTGTATTACCATTGTAATTCTCAATTACAAACTTTTGTTGTAGAGCGCAAATACGTTGTAATGATTTCACAGTTTGATGATTAATAAATAAAAGAGTTGTTGTTCCTCTCCATTCTCTAAAGTAACTAAGTAGTGTACGTTGGCAGCTAGGGCCCGGCTTCTAGTGGAACTCACTGCTTCATCTGTATTATATGATTTCAATTATCACAAGTGTGCTAGTGTGATCATATTACTGCCTTCTGTTATTTTATCGCTTTGTTGTTCATTGGTTCTTTGCGTGATAGAATAACTCTGTTTTATATTTAATTTACAGAATTGTTTCTTGATTAGTTTCCTTTCATTTCAGATTGAGTTTCATTGATACATCTCTTGCTCGATGTAATCAACTGTAATGAGCTATAACTATTGTTGTTAAGAACTCTTAGATTGATGCCATTGTTATTTTACATTCGAATGAACATGATTTAATTTCTATCATTTTCTAAGGGAAGAGTTATTATTACTGCACTCTTAACTAATAGCACATTGTTATATAGATATCATTGTTGTTACTTAGATTATTTCAGGATTTGAGTTCCTTAAAGGATTGGACTTTTTTTTAATTGCAATTAGAATTTATTTGTTGCATCCATTTATTCTTGTATTTGAGAGCACTGT
The DNA here is from genome assembly GCA_031772625.1 of Pinus tabuliformis. NCBI lineage: Eukaryota > Viridiplantae > Streptophyta > Pinopsida > Pinales > Pinaceae > Pinus > Pinus tabuliformis. Next base: position 1,825,590,702 of record CM062817.1, read on the forward strand.
ACTACAATTTAGAAACATTACTCTTGAGTAAATAGCCACCAAAAACTGTGTACACTCTAGAAAAATAAAATCTTGCCCAGATTGATAACTAATGTGAAGATAATTAGGAGTTCAAAAGACACCTTTTATCACTCAACAAGGATGTATCTGTGTTTCTTAGAAGAATGTGGAATGATCTCTCCTATAATATCAAGCCCCCACTGTTCAAGTGGTTTCTCAATGTTAACTGGTTGTAAAGGAAAGGCTGGTTTCGTTTGTATCCCGCTAGCAGTTTAGCATATCTTACATTTCCTCACATAGTCATGGGCATCTTTGAACAAAATCAGCCAATAATATCCTGCATGTAGTATTTTGTGGGCTATAGTGTCTCCTCCAAAATCTCCACCTGCTTGGCCATCATGTGGTTCCCACAAAACCATTTGTGCTTCAGCTTTTTCAAGGCATCTTAATAAAACGGAATCATAATTTCTCCTAAATAACACATCATCAATGATTTCATAGTGTTTGGATTTTAACCTTAAGGCATGCTTGTTTTTGTAGCTGAATTCAGGGGGAGCATATCCATTTTTAATAAAAGATCAAATCAGCATATTGAGATTCAGAGTCAATGATACTTATCTTGGTTACTTGTGCAGTACTATATGAATCTTCATGATCTGGTATATTGAAGTTCCTACCAATAAACTACAAAAACCTTGCCCTCTAATAATTTTCATTGGTTTAATATGAATGTCATAGTCTTGTAAAGTTGTTACCCAGTTAGCTCTTTTCTCTCCTAATTCTCTTTGAACTAGAAATTGTCTCACTGCAGAGAATGGAACTGTTACTTTAGTGTGTGCTTTTAGGAGGAATGGTATAAAATGTTTGATAGATTTAAATACAACGAAATCTTGTTTCTCAACTTCAGAATAATTAAGCACAACATCCTACAAATTAGAACTAAAGAAAGATATGGGTGCTTCTACTTGTTGATCGTTGATTTGTGTTAAAACAACAGCATAAGATGTTTCAGTGACCAAAGTATACAAAATAAAATGACTAGAAAAATTTGGGGTACTTAATGTAGGAGCATTAATGATCGCTTGTTTGATCGAGTCAAAAGCCTCTTTTTCGTTATGTCCTCATTTGAAGACTGAATTTCTCTTAATCATGGATTGCAAGGGTGAAACAATATGAGAAAAATCAAGAACAAATCTTTTCACAAAATTTATCTGTCCTTAAAATGATTGCATAGATTTCTTATTATGTGGCAAAGGGATATCAGAAATTTCTTTTATCCTGTCAGGATCAATGTATATGCCATTTTTGGATACAATAAACCCTAAAATTTTACCTTCATTAAGAGAAAAGAATGATTTCTTGGGATTTAAGGAAATCCCATACTTTTTGCAACATTCAAAGATCTTCTTTAAATAATGCAAATGATTACTCTTTTCCTTAGAATAGACAGTTTTGTCATCTAAGTAAACAACGACCGTCCTATTAATCAAACCTTTGAAAGCTATCTCCATAGGTCGTTGGAAAGTAGCTCCAACATTTATCAAACCAAAAGGCATTTTCTAATAAGCATATGTTCCCCATTTGGGTCTGAATGTAGTCTTTAATCTATCGTCAGGATGTACCAAGATCTGATTGTATCCTGAAAAACCATAAAGAAAATACATTAACTCTGAGCTAGGTACTGATCGAAGTATCTGTTCCATTTTTGGTAAGGGGAAATTATCTTTCTGACATGCTTTGTTGAGATTCCTAAAATCTATGCAAATCCTAATATCACCATTCTTTTTCTTCACAGGTACTAAATTTGAGACCCATTTAGAATGTCTCACATGAAAAATTATTTTGGCTTTAAGGAGTTTATTCAACTCTGATTTGATTTGACTTTCAAGATTTGGGTGAATTTTCTTTAGTTTCTATTGTACAGGTTTGTCATCAGAGATCATTGGAATTGTGTGTTGAATGATAGAGGTATCATAAGTTTTCAAATCTTTATAATTCCAAGAAAAAACATTTCTTTATTTCTTCAATAAATTGATGAACGAAAACATTTCATCTAATGAAAGTCCAAGTCCTAGATTGAAATTTTGTGGTTTGGCATTAGTGTCAAGATTTACTAATTCAAACCTTAAAGTTGAGCTTTGGTGTTTTGCATTAGTGACCTTTTTGAATATATTTTTAATATCATAAAGATCTTCTAGCTTGACCACATGTTTAGGAATAGGATTTTCCTTGAGTCTCTGCTTTAATTGAAGATCATGATCACTTTCATCGATAATTTGATCATCATAAGATCCTTCAAATGTCAAGAAATTTAAGATATCCTCATCACGATTGAACACATGCCAATTGATGATATTATCCGGGATAGATGGCCAAAAAAATAATTCAATAGAAAATCTATCTGGACGATAATCCTCGGATGGAAGGAGTTTAGAAGAAACATTAGCCAGGAGATCTTCTGCTCCATTCTGTGACCTAGGAATAGGAGAAATGTCAAATGCCGAAAAATAAGTTATGAGATCTTGAACAAGCGATTGATAATGTTTCAAATGCCCCGAAAGACAATGGATAGTATTTCTCACTTGGTTAATGACAATTTTGGAATCACCAAATACTTTCAGATATTGGATATTCAAGCCTATTGCTTTATAAAGACCTTGAATCAATGCTTCATATTCTGCAGTATTGTTGGTACACTCAAATTCTAATCTATATGATAACATCGTTTTTTCTCCTTCAGGACTATCTAAAGTACATCTTGCTCCTGCACCGTCATTAGATTTAGATCCATCAAAATACAAACACCAAAATAGAGGCTTATTTATAGGTTTATCTACAAGTTCATCTACAACATTAACACACAAGTTTAGAAGTATTGGTACAGGAGAAACTTTTGATTTGTGATATGACACTATTAACAGGAAAAGGAGATTGCTGAGCATTGAAATTCCCAAAAAATGATTCAGCAGAATAGTTTCCAAGAATGTTATTATTGAAGGCTACAGGTTGATTTTCTTCCTCAAAATCAATTACTGTGTGAGTCAAATGTTTTTCATGATAAATTCTGATTTGATTTGGTTTCCCATTATTGGGAAGCCACATGTGAGACCAATCAATTGAAATATAACCATAAAGTTTTTCACACCAATCTTTGTTAAGGATCAAACCATAAAACCTAGGGATGTCAGTAATTAATATATCAATTATTTGGACAATTCTAGGATCAGTAGATAATCTTATAGTAATTGAATTTATTTCTCCTAAAACTTGAACCTTAGTTCAATCTAATTGGAAAATATGAACTACAGACTTCTGGAGTTCAATATTTAACTTGGAGCAAACTGATGTTGGCATTATGTTTGATGAAGCCCCTGAATCAATCAAGTAGTTATGCAAATTTCTATCGTAGATCTCATAAGTCAAGAGAAAAGAAGGAGTATGAGAATTTGACCTATCCCCAATCAAAACGGCATCAGTAGCATCCACATTATCAGATGGTGGCTTACCTGATTCTCTAGTAGCCTTTCATAATACACTAGTTGGAGGAGGAGAAGAAGGTACTGCATTTAATTCTTTAATAAACAACTTTTGTTGATGCTTGAGCTTGCTAAGTTCATGCAGAGAAATATTTTCTCAAGTCTTCTTCATATCTTTGACTATGTTATAATCCATGGAATCTAAAACTACTAGTGTTTTAGATGATGAGGGAGGGTTGGACGAGGATGGTTGATTATGGGGAGACGCAACTGGAGCTTTCTTTGCAGGAACTCTCTTTAGTAACAGGATTTGAGATTTTCTTCTTTTGATTCGATTAATTAGGATTTCTATACTTTTACTTCTGGTGTTTACAGGGAGAGCTTCCTGTTCAGTTTCATTATCAGAGTTGGGTAAGATAAAGTCCCACATTCCTTGACATTCAACTGTTTCATCTTCTTCTAGTTCTTCAGCTAATAAAACTATGTCTTCTTCTTCATCATCATCTAGGTAATATTCTACATTAGATATAGGATTGGGTTGTTTAGGATTAGTTGGCTGATTTCTTTTAAAATTCCTAAATGGTCTTTTCGTAGAAGTTTCAACTACCTGCTTTTTTATTTCAACCATTTCGTTAGACATAGTTTTAATAACTTTTTGTAAGCCTTCCATGTCATATGGATCCTTGGTTGATTTCTACTTTGAATCGTATCTAAAGGTAACTTTCTTGGATTTCCTTTCTTATAGAGTGTTTTTCTTTTCCAAAGCAAGGATATGTTTTTCAACAGCTATTGCTTCCTTCATATTTTCTTCTAATGCTGGTTTGGTAACCCTATCAATGAATATGGCTATGTTTAAAGGCAAAGCGGAAATGTACCATTCATTTTGGACCTCCTCGCTCGGCTTGGACGCTACAGGTATTTTATTCAACAACTTATTGAAGCATGAGTTGAAGTCCTTAATGGGTTCTTTTGATTCAACTTTTAGGTTGGAGAGGTCATTAATCAAAGTTGTTGTAGACCTATCGTCTCCAAACGTAGTTGGAAATTTCTCTTGGAAAGCATCCTAGCTATTGATAGAACCTCGTGGTAATGAAAAGTACCATGATCTTGCTGCTCCTTATAGAGTGTTTGGAAATAGTCTAACAACAATATCTTCCTTCGTTACTCCATTCAAGTTAATTGGTAACATGAAATTGTTTATATGTTCTTCCACTAATAAGAAATTGTCAGGATTAAATTTAGGTAGCCATTTTACAGGATGTGCTGGCAATTGGGTCAAAGGTGCAGACATTTTGACAGCTCCTGGGTTGGTTCATGGCCTTGGTTGAGGTTGATTATGTGCCATTGTTGAGCTAATAGTAGAAGAGGGTGATGAAGCAATTGAAAGTGATTGGGTAAAGGATGTTGAGGCTCCCGTACCTGTTTGGACTATGATTTGAAGTTGGGAAATGGATGGAATGGACGATGATGAGGATAAAGTCTCACTGTTAGATTCTGATGGTGTCTTTCTAGCCCTTTTTCGATTTGGTAAAGGGAATTCAACTCGTGGAATGCCTAGCTTTTCACCCATTGCCCTAGTAAGAGGCTGCGATGGGATATATTGGGAAGTAACAATGGCTTGGGATAACTCAGACGTTTCTTGGGATATTGAATTCCCATTGAGTTTATGAATCAAAGATTACTTCAGGAGGTTCAGGAGAAGAACTAACTAGCTTTTTTAGGGTTTTACTAGTGGGTTTTGTATTTTTCTTTTCAACTTCTTGCCTAGGAATAAGAGATTTAGAATGCGAAGGAGAAGTTACAGGTGATGGTGAGGGAGCTTTGCTCTTAGAATGGCCTATAGATTTAGACTTACTCACCATTCACAGTCTGGCCCTCCTTCTAGCGCCAAAAATGTTTATGCCTCTAAAATTGTAGCACCAACATCGGGAGATAACCACCCAGTCCGGACCTTAGTGCAACTCCTTCTCTGTTTGGTATGGTGGCTCTGACTGTATATTATGGGACCAGTTTTCCAATAAAGGTGTGATTTGATGAGTGGGTGTTTAGAATATGCAACAAGATGATAGATGGTTTAATCTATAAGTTCTAAAATATATAGATATATCTATATAACCCGGGTGATCCCATAATAATTCGATTCTTGATGGTTCCTAGCAGAGAAATGATAATATAGATTATTCACTTATCTACAAAAGATGAATTTAAATTATTATTACTTTGAATAATAAATTAAACAAATTAATGTGAAAACATATCTCATAACATACTAATATTTATCGTTGACATATGTATACAATATAACAATTCTAGATCATTTAGAAGTGAAATAATACAAAGTTGTTTGAAACAGGAGAATATATCAACAATAACAAATCAATGGAATGCTAATTACAGAAAACAAGACAAAAGAACAATGATAGAAGTACCATATGCATTTGAGTCTCGTTATACAAGTAACAAGCTGGTTCAATATTCTTATTCTGGAAACTCCAAGAAGATACAAAAATGCAAGTCTTTATGAAGCTCTTTCACAACAAGTCTAAACCTCGATCCATGAATTATAAAAAATAAATTAAGTGCAAAAGTGCAAACTTCTCAAGTCTACTTTTATATAAATTGAGGACCCTTTCTAAAATGACATGAAAGGATCTTTATAGTAAAATTAAAAACAAACTGTCCATAAAAATTGCTGAGAGTTGTTGGAACTGCCTTCATCAAAATATGGGATTTGAATTTCAAAAATAGAATTGCGATAACCTTTGAAGAGATTAATCATATCTATTTTTTCTCTTGTATCTTCAACCGATAAATCGAGAGCATGTTTTGGATTTCTGGAGTATGACTCATCCTGGAGTGTAATTGTCCTATGTATGTGGCTTCTGAGAGCTCGGGCATCATGTGATAAATGGCATCGACAACGCACTTGATAGTCATCTCTTGGCTGTGTAGCTTGACCAGAAAGGACCAATGCACATACCAGTTAAGACTTTGTACTCTGTTTAGCTGCTCCTCCTTGGTGTCCAAATCTTTCTTCCATTACTTCTCTATAACTTTCACCTTTGGAAGATTTCCTGGGGAACAATCAGAAATTGAATTGGCACCATATAAGTTGTCATTCACCAGCTCAATAATATTATTCATTATAGCCCTGGCCCTAGAGGTAGATCTTTCTTCTTTTATCAACTATGTTTCCCATTCTGAAAACAATATCTCTTTATGAGACTCTTCAATTTTAGGTAATTTATTAGCTCTTCCATGTTCTGTGCTTTGCAAGGAGAGATAATTTTTTACTTTATCATCCACAACTTAAAATTCTAACCTGGTATTAACTTCTTGGTCAATCAGTGATGTCGTTGTGATGCATAATGGATCAATAAGAGATATTCTCTAGCAGATTAGATTCAGCTATTGTGATAAATCCTTATTTGCCTCTAAGGCTTCCTTCTTAAACTCCTCAACCTTGGGATAATCTTTGAATTGTCCTATAGAGAGTTATAACTGTGTGATTTTCTCCTCTTTAGATTTAATCTCTTGTTGATGTGTCAATTTAAGCTGCTCGAGCTCTTGAGAAAGCTGTTGTTGTCTTTGAATGGCCTGCTGGTCAATTTTCTACTTTTCTAGATTTAATTGTTCTTCAAGCTGCTCATTCTTCTGCTTCTGTACTGTTAACTGTTTTTTAAGCCGATTAATCTTTTGCTGCTCTACTGCCAATTGTTATTCAAGCTCATTAATCTTTTCATCCTTTTCTTTGATCAATTGATTAAGTTCAGTTGCCTTATCAATTGTAGCAACTGTGTATGCCCCTGCAACTTGAGATAACTTAGACAAATCCTCAGAAGGATTGACCTCTGAATCTTTTCATATGACATTCATAAATTTAGATTGAGGAGCTGTGGATGATATTTGGTATATTTTCCTCTTTTTCCTCTGTATCTTGACTACAACCCTATATTTTGGGCTGTAAAACACATCCAAGGGTCGAATTTCCTCAATGTTCAATGTAATCTCTCCTGAAGGATTTTCAGGGATTATTTCTATCTCTTTTCTAGTTGTGTCTTTGCTGGGTGTCTCTTCAATCACAATATCAGGAATAGTGGGCTGTTGTGTTTCGGGAGGCGCAGATGTGATAATGGTTTGAGGATCATTCTGAATTTTGATCTGTTGATCAAATTTCTCCCATTGTTTAATCATTATGGGATCAATGTGAACTTCAACGTTTATTTGTTCACTAGCCTTATCACTTGTTTCAACTTCTTTAGAAATATTTTCTATAACCTACTCTCCATGATGCTCTAATTGTTGAATGATTGGTGTAGTACTTAATAAATCCAGAGGTACTGTCAGTAACCAATATGTTCTATATTCAATGAATTTGTCCATTTTCTCAGCACCCAATATGAATTTTTCCAGATGACTTACTGTTGAGAATAAATCTACTCAAGCAAATAAGTCATAAAACTTGTATTTCTCGTGCAAGAATTTATTAACTTTCATCTGAGTGGTGAAATTGAAAGAAACCTAATTTGGGTCATATTGCCTTTTAGGGATAACAGCTAGACTCAGATCCTTTGTCTTGTCTACTTCTTTCTGGGCATGTTTAAAATCATGCAAGCAATATGTGCCGCAATGAAGAGGAAAGGGAGGCCACAACTGTTTCTTGGAGTCTTTAAGATTTCTAGACATCCCTTTTTCCACTATCTGGTAAGCTACTTCCCTAGATAATAGCTTATATGGAATGTAAAGTGGAAGGACATGAGGATCTGTACTACTGCCAAAAACCCTAATATAGGTGAACCTCTCTTCCCCAAACCAACTACTGATTGAGTTTAAATCAATGCTAGCCTCATCAGACAATCGACAAGCAGGTTTATTAAAGATAGATTGATGGATGAGTAAAATGAAACCATGGAAAATCCTGTATAAATGATTCTTGTATTCAGACTTCCATAAATACTTATGGTAAATATGACTGGGGGTTGGATCCTGAACAGTTCATTTCCAACCTAGATGGGAAAGTCAGAATTAAAACAAATTGTATCAACTGTAATGCAGTATTTGACTAGCCATTTTATCTGATAGGATAGTTGCCCAATCGATGACAAAGGAGTTTATTGTTGCTTCTATCAATGGAACCATCTCAATAGAAAATCTAGCAGAAACAGGGCTTCTAAAGAATCTACACATCGTAGAAGCATCATAACAATATGGAGATGCTAAGGAGTCCATGGAATACATACCAGACGATTCATGTTTGTGCTTGTTAGGAAAGTGTCTCCATTGCTTGATAGGGTCTGATTCTCCTTGGCAAAAGCTTCCAGGAATGATTTGTTGTAGTGTCACTGGGGATCCAGCAAGTGATACATTTTCTTCATGTCTTCAGGTTTGAAGGATCCGAACATCCTTCCATCAACTGTGAAGAAAGATCTGTCTGTTATGTTAATGCTCTCGATTACCCATCTTACCATATCATTATATGGTAAAATATTTTCACAGGCCGGTATTCGATGGAGGAAAGAGCTAGCCAAATCATTGAGCGTGTTTTCTGTTTCATCATTTCCATTAGTTGTTGCTTCTTCTTCTATCTCTTTCAGATTTTCACTTTCAAGCAAAGCATATATTCCTGCCCACGAGATCATACGAAGGCCTTGACAGGTAGTATCTAAGATTAACACCAATTTTCCTTGTCCTTCTTCCACTATAAGGGAAGCCTTTTTCTTTCGAGCTTTCTTAGAGATCTTCACTGACTGCGTGATTCTAGATTTACACTAAAAAATGAGAAAGAGGAGCTTGATAGGCGAAAAAGTTTGAGAGTGGCCAATAGAACTCATTATAGACTAAAATCACTATATGCGCATTAGATGCAAAAGATCTCATATAGTACATAGCCACAAAGGATGAAATCCTTAAACGATTGTAACCATAACTGCATCTTAATGCATTACCGTATCCTCATAACGTGAAACTTTAATGCCGAATTAATATATATTGCATTGCAAGTTTTCCAACAGTCCTTTTAGAACAGGTGTCACAGCTCTGCAATTTTGTGATTAACAATGTAAACTTTGAAATGGGAACTATAAACTCAAAACGAGAACTCTGGCCAAAAAACCCCATAAAAACATCAAAAACAGTGCTAAAAACGAAAACTGTTGACGCTAGAATAACACTTTTTTTTTCTAGGGTAAATTATCAACATGTTTTAAAAATGGTGTTGAAAACCAATTTTTTGTGCAAAAATTGTCCAAAAAACACCCTCAAAACGAAAAGTGTTAACGCTAAGATAACATTTTTTTTCAAGGGTAAAATTTCAACATTTATGGCGTAAAATATTTTATCATGACCCCAAAAAATTTATCATGACCCCAAAAAACATTAAAATTTAGAAAAAATAATGAAAACATAAAATAAAATTAAAAATTAAAAATTAAAACAATGAAAAAGCACAAAACAAAAAAGTTAAAAAAAATAACAAAACATAAATTAAAATATATAATAAAAACAAAACATAAAATAAAAATAGAAAGCAATAAAAAATCAAATATATAAAAAAAGAAAAAAAAAAATTTGACATCAAAAAAAAAAAAATCAATCATAAAAATGTAAAAAAAACAAAATTAATGATAAGAATTAAAAAACTAAAAATTAAAATTAAAAATTAAAAACAAATAAATAGTAAAAAAAGGCATATAAAAAAAACCTTGTAAACCATAAAATTAATTGGCAAAAGAAAAGAAAAAAACAAAAATATGAAAAAGAAAAAAAAAAGAAAACATTAAAATAAACTATAAAATTAAGTATGTAAAAATTGAAAAGTTTAAATCATGTCAACAAAAAACTAAAAGGAAAAATTAAAATTAAAAACAAACTTGATTAAAAAAAAAAAAATTAACAAAAAAATAATTTAAAAACTACTAAAATTCAGATTATAATGTTGATTACTTAAAAAAACAAATATAAAAATATATATAAAAAAATACGAAAAATAAAATAAAAAATGTTAATAAAAAAAAAGAAATCATCTCATAAACCATAAAAAAATTATAATTTTTTTAAACAATTTTTTCTTTTTTGTTAAATTTCATTAATTTTTTTTTAAACAAGTTTCATTTTTTTATTTAAAATTTAATAATTTTAAAAAATTATTAAAAAAATAAAAAATAAAAATATTATTAAAAAAATTTGAGTTTTTTTTAACATGTTTTTTTTTTTATTATAGGGAAAAAAAAAATGTGGCCCCTCTACTCGCCCTCTAGCCTTGGTGGTGCGGCCTTGGGCGGAGAGTCTGCACGCAGACCCTTTGCCCAGGGCCGCACCACCACGGGCAGAGGGCGAGCGGAGGGGCCACATTTTATTTTTTAAATACATTAAAGAAAAATCAAATTTTTTAAATAATATTATTAATTTTTAAATTTTAAACGTTTTAATTTTTAATAAAAAAAATTGTTTAATTTTTTTTTAATAATTTTTTTTTTAAATTAAAAAAAAAAGTTGGTTTAAAAAAAATGTGCTTAATTTTTTTTTTATAAGTAAAAATAAAAATTGTTTAAATTTTTGTTTTTAAATAAAAAAATAAAAAATAAAAAATTTATCTTTAATCTTTTGTTTTTAAATAAAAAATGTAAGCTTAATAAAGAAGTGTTTTTTGTTTTTTTAATAAAAAATACATATTTCTTTAAAACTTTAAATGTTTTTTAAATTTTTTTTTTATTTGAAAAGAAATATATATTTTTTAAATTTTCATTTTTTTTTTTTAAATTTTCATTTATTTTATTTTATTTTTTAAATGTTTTTAATAATAATTTTACTTGTCTTTAATTTTTTTTGGGTTAGTTTTCTATTTTTTTTTAATCTAGTTTGTTTTTAAATGTTTTTTTTTTTTTTGCAAATTCTTTGATGGTTTATGTGATAATTTATTTATTTTTAATATTTTTTATTTTGTTTTTTTGACTATATATATATATATATATATATATATATATATATATATATATATTTGCTTTTTTTAAGTAATCAACATTTAAAAACGAAGAAACGACTTGAAAATTCGTTAAGTAATCATATTTTAAAAAAAATGGACATAATAAATTTTAAATTGTGAAAAATAAGTCCTCTGAAAAAAAAGGTATGCCGCATCAACATGTTGCATCACCATGTTTCAAAATCAGCATGAAAATCACTAAAATTTAAAAACGAATATTTATAAGAAAATTTAAAGTGTCAAAGATATGGTCCTAAAATAACAAATTGTATTCTGCATTACCACTTTTCAAAATCAAGTCACGTTTTTACTACCCCTATGAAACAGGAAATCGTATCAGTTATTTGAAGTGCCAAAAAATATGCTCTAAAAAAATATATGTGTCCTGCATCGCCCCTTTTCAAAATTGGATCAATTTTTTGCTACCTCTACGAAACGGGTAACAGTATCAGTTCTCGTTTCAAAGTTTAAGTTGTTGATTAGTTATTGTATTATTTTAATACGTGTAGAGCCATCGCAAATCGCAAATCGGGAGTTACAAGCATTATGTCTGAAAGATTTTTTTGTATTGTTGGGATTGCGATGAGTGATGAGCTGGCACGTAGAGTTGGTGGGTTCCTTTCAAACTTGGCAAATCATTTTTTTCCTTTGTGAATCATGTTTTCCTTTATAATTGATTTAACATTATATCACGAGTCTTCAGAGTATAAGTTACTTGCTTCTATCGAGAGCGCGGTATGTGATATGCGATCACGATAGTTATATCACATCGCAAAGTTTCAATGAAGTGGTTTCAATGTTTTCCTATGGATTGACAATATGCGATATTTGATAACCTTATCGCATCGCAAGGTTTCAATGGAATGCCCTAACTTATTCCTTAGGATTATCGATATGCGAAATGCGGTAGTTATATCACATCGCATATTTATAAATGGATCATTACAATTTAAAGATTTGTATTGAGGAATATTGAGATGACTTTGATCGCATCGCAAATTTTCAAATGGATGTTCATTGGTCTTAAGCAATTGCGATTTGCAATGAGCGGTTCCATACACTCATAAAGCAACTTTTACATGAAAAGTATGGAAAATCTATTTTTACTCAAAAGGTTTTATTGCTTTCTATATCCTAAAGGGGACCTATTTCTTATAGACTAAGATTAAAATTTTGAAATGGGGGGTTGTTGTATAGCAAAACACCTTCCAATTAACGAACTAAATCCCATGTTCCATTATTTATTAAGGAATAATAGTCATCAACCATAAAATTCTCCCACTCTTGCCAACCATCCACATTTCCATATTTATCTAATTGCATAGATTTAGCATACTTTCCGTTAGAGGAACAACACCGTGTTATTACTTTATGTTTTCCTTGAGTCATTTATGCTTCCTGCATTAACTCCAATGCCTTCAATTCTCTCGGCATCCCATTTGAGAAGAAAAACTCCATAGGAGTTCCTATAATATGATCACCATTTCTAGATTCAATGGGGATCCAAATACTTTTAGTCAATTTGATTATGGAACGATAATGACAGGTGCTCAAATTTATATATTTTTAACCCAATTCAATAACTTTATGCATACCCTTTTCCAATCTCAATTTCATTATGATACCCTTTTCATCCATAATGGTGCATTTTTAGTGAAAGCATAGTTATCCCCTTAATACTTCATTTAAATAGTTATTCAAATTCATTTTCAAGAGATTACTATCGTTTTATGCGAACTATTTTATATAGGAATGAAGCTATGTTATGCAACCAGATCACAAAATAGAAGAAAAGATAGAGCAACGACTTCAAGATCAGCCTCTTCAAGGGGGAAACCTCCTTTGAATTAAAAAAATGAACAATTACTTCATGATATAAATGACAAGACCTCCTTTCTATATATAGGAGTCTAAGGGGTCACAACATAGTCAAGCCGGCATAACAATAATAATGTAAGGGCACAACAGTAACAATAGTGGGCTTCTATGGGGCACAATAATAACAATATGGGGACAACATGTGCACAACAATAACAATAATAATAAGGGAATACACTTATTATAGGGGCCTAACATGCCCCTCTAATTCAGAAAAGGGTTGTCCTCAATGCTTGAGTAGTTTTGGATGCTTATGTACAAAATTATCATCGTCCCATGTGGAACCTTCAATGGGTAAGTTCTTCCACTTGGTGAGATACACTAAAATTGATCAATTTCGTAGCTGTTGAGTTCTTGTTTCTGTGGGTGCTTCAGGTTCCAATATGATTTTTACTTCATCGTCATGTTTTGGCATTATTGTTTGAACTTGGAGCTTGTCACCTATAACCTTGTTTAAGCATGGAACATGGAAAGCTCAGTGCACTCGAGAAGTTGTAGGAAGCTCCAAATTGTATGCCATAGTACCAATATTTTCCAACAACTTGTACGAACTATAATAATTTGGTGATAATTTATTATCCTTGTTAGCTTGCTTGAGGGACATTTGTTTGTATGGTTGTAGTCATAGAAATGCACGTTCACCTACATTAAAAATTCTTTCATTGCGATGGTGATATGCGTGTTACTTCATTCTATTTTGTGCCAAAGTGAGGATATCCATTAAGAGTTGGAGAACTTGTTTTTGATGCTTGATGTGATCTTCCACTGCTTGAACCTTAGAATTTTCTCTTAAATATGATGTGATGGACGATGGATGATATCCACAAAGTGTGATAAATGGGGTCATTTTTGATGCAGTATGGATGGAAGTGTTATACCACCATTCAGCCAGAGGCAACCACTTGACCTAGTGTGTCCGTTTATCAGATACAAAGAAACGGATATATCCTTCCAAACATTTGTTCACTATATAAGTTTTCCCATTAGATTGAGGATGATACAATGAGTTATGAGCTAATTGAGTACCCAGACAAGAAAATATTTATGTCGAAAAATTTCTAGTGAGAATGGGATCTCTATCGCTTACAATAATATTTGGGTTTCCATGTAGCTTTTGAATTGTTTCCATAAATGTAGTACCAACTGTACTAGCTTCAAACGGATAAGATAATGCACAAAAGTGTGCATACTTTGTAAGTCTATCAACTACCACCATGATGACACTCTTTCCTTCTGTTGGATACCTATAGTAATAGGTTTCATATTTCATGATTGGCAAGAGAAAAGCCAAATATGCTCTGCTCTGGTATAACCAAAGATCCCATATTTCCTAGAAAGCAAGAGCTGGGTAAAGTGTTTCAAGTGTTGAGGACCTTATTTCAAGTTTTGTGGATGATTCAACAGTCTAATCTGGATCATGCCATGTTTCAATTTTGTGTTGTAGAATAGAGAAAGAGGTCTGTCCAAACAGCTTAATCTTGGCAGACAAGTAGTTCAGGTAGAGAAACAAAGGTTCCCAAAAGTCTAATCTGGGACCTTGGAAGACATAAGGGTAGAAGTAGATAGAGAGAAAAGGAAAAAGCCAAAGAAAAGAAAAGGCAATTGAGGGTTGCAAGTCCAAGTGCCCCTCCAAGAAGAAACAAAAAAAAAAAATGCTAGGCAAAATAGTTGGGTAGGCAGTTGTGGTTGCAGAAAGAATATGATCACCATTACACAGGTATCAACAGGTCTCTTGCCAAGGCAACAAATCTATCAGCAAACAAAGTGGTGAATTCCATGAAATTACAGCAAAGAGCATCACTAACTTCTTTTCTTTCCCTCTCTAGTCTATCACTAACACCCCCTTTCTAATTCCCCTCCTTCAATCATATTAACTCCTAATTCTACTATATAACCTCCCTTATCTTACCCCCACCCCTAATATTATTAACACTAAGGTGTATAAAACCCCAAATCTTATGTATATTCCCTCCCCTAGGCATAATAGCCGTGTATTGTTCAAAAGGGACCAAAATGGCATCTGGCCACTTTGGTGAACCTATTCCACCCTATTTCCCCTTTGCTGCAAGTCAATTTGCCCTCAAATCACCTCTGCACTGATAAAACCCCTCTCCAAACCCCTTTGGCATATAAAACCTTTGCAAAGGCTAATACCCGCCTCTGGCACGTTTCCCAATCCTACCGCATGGTTGGTTAATCAAAACATTTGAAAAAACCCATAAAACCCACAAAGTTTGATTTTTCCGCCCGCACTATCAAACGCACCTTTTTCTCCTCCGCCAGCCGTCGGATCAAGCCCATCAGATCCGACGGCCCACATCAATATCGGAGCGCTTCCTGTGGCGGCACGTTAACTTCCGAGAAAGTGACGTTGCGCCTTGTCACGCCTCCTCCACGCGTCAACCGTTGAACCATCTCGGAGCCCGCTCTGACATCCTCTGCGCCGTACCTAAACCGCCCCGAGAAACTGCGGTGGTTAAGGCCTTAACCGTGACCGCTGCAGTTTGACCGCCACCTACCCGCTGCTGACTGGATTGCCACCTCACTGCCCTTTGACCAGTCACCCACTGCCACGTCACCCGATGACGTCAGCTGACGTCACCTCACCATGACCCACCAATGACGTCATGCTGACGTCAGCAGAAAAAAGCGCCAAATTGGTAAAATAACCCATATTTACCAATTTTCCCGTGTTTTTACCATTTTCACTGTGATTTTTGCTGAACGCTCTGCATGACCGTTTGAACTCAAATTTTCGCCAACCAGTCAATTAGCCCGGGCGACCTCCTCAAACAGCAACTGTGCACCTGTGTTTCAACCTCTGCTCGTCGAATTACAGGTGCCCCTCTCCTACAGAAGGCAAATTGGAACAGCTGCTAGATCTTCAGCAGCACAGCAGCAAACCACTGAGAAGACATCCCAGGCAGCAGGCAAAGACAAAGGTAAACAGGTGGAACAACCACCTGTATTGACAGAAGAACAAGTTGACACCTTGCTACAGCAGCAAGAAGAAATGGAACAGCAAGAACTGGGGCAGCAACAAGAAGAAGCACAGTCCAGTGAACAGCAGCCCTTGCAGCAGGAAAAGGGGACAGATCTACCTAGTTACACTGAGCAGCAGCCCCAAACAGAGGTGCCTCCCAGGACAGATATCAATCTAGACACCTCAGTCCTCCAAACACCACAGAAGGAGGATGTGACAAGGAAAAGGGAGAGAGAGACCCCCCACACCTCATCCTTCATCAGAGGAGAGAAGAGACAAAGACTGAATGACTCCCAAGAGGAGGACATAGCAGTGAGGCAAGCCATGGGCATGGGCCCACCCAGTGGAGAACTTTCGGCCAGCTCATCTCAGCGTGGACATGACATGACTATGGGAGGAGAGGTCAGCTCCTCCGGTCAAACTAGAAAAGGGCAGTCAAGTATAAAACAGCAATTCATTGACATCAAAAGGAGGAGTGATCCCATAAAAGTGCAGCTGTATGATCACTTGTTGAACCTAGCTCCTAGCAACCAGCAGAGACTCATGTCTGCTTTCGATGTGAGCGAAGGCAAAATGATAATGAGCCACTTCATGCCCACAACTTTGCAGCCTCAGTCCACCTCAGACTATCTAAGAACCAACATGGAGGTTCTTGCCAAAGACATACACCCCATGGACAAGATTGAACTACATAAGCAAACTGGTGAAATGGTGTATGCCTCCCTGGCAGATGAGACATTGGAGAACTATAAACTAAAGAGCAGCCTGGATAACACAGCTTCTCAGCTGGAGTTAGAAAGAGCATCATCACAAGCCAAGGACAATAGGATCAAGTCCTTGGAAGAGGTAATTATAGAGATAGGGCATGATCCTAAAGATGTCAAAGGCATCCAAGAACTCCTGAAGATAAGGGATGCAGACATGGTAGCCCTAAGAAAGAAAATCAAACTCCCGGCCACCATCCATCCACAAACAGATGAAGTTGCCTAGCAAAGGCAAGAAAAGGATGCTACAGATCTGCTGGTGTCCTTATACAAAGAGCTGGTCAGGACTCAGGACCAGCTAGGACAAACTGAAGCTGCAAAGGCAGCACTACAAGAAACGCTGAAGCAAAGAGAAGAGGGCCAACCCTCCCAGCCTCCTCCTGTCATAATAAATCTTGAGGAAACCCCTCCAAAGATTACTCCTCCTCCTCAGCAAACAGAAGCTACAGCACCAACTACAGCACCATCCACAGCAGCAACAACTACAACATCAGAACAGGCTACTAGTTTAGACATGCAAAAGCTGCAAGCTGAGATCCAAGCCATGGAATCTCAAATGAAAGAGCTGGATGAACTTAAGAAAACCTTGGCTAAGGTAAATGAAAAGTTTGACAAGAGCAAACAGAATGAGGCAGCCAAGGAGAGAGAGGTAAAAGCTCTTAAGAGGAGAATTGCTGAGCTAGAGAAAGAGCTTGCACTAGAAAAAGTGACAGCTGAAATGAAAGCAGTGCTATGGAGCAACATTGGGCGGTCCATTGCCAACCAGTGGCAATATATTGAGACCATGGATGAGAAAATGGTGCTCATCACTAAAGCAAACAGAGAAATACAGAGAGCCAGGGCAAGCCTTGGACACATGCCAGAAGCTGCTACTAGGATAATCAATACTCTGAACTATAAGACTAGCTCTCAATTAGCTGTCATGGGAATCACCAACAGGACAGAAACAATTGCTGTAGCCAAGAGAGTCATAACATTGAGGAACCTGGTTGGAACACTGGAGAGGAGGACACAGGATATGCAAACTGAAATCAACAGATTCCTGGAAAAGTTCGTGGCACTACAAAACAGAGGCCTCCCCAGCATTTTAAGCAGTGTAGGAAGACTGCTCACCCTGGACAATTACAATAAGAGAATTGATGCCCAGGCAGTAGCAGAGATTGCACAACCACCCAGCACTTCAGCAGAGCCAGGGCCAGCCACCGGGCAGAGTATGTATGACAGGGTGGAGAACCTGTTTTTCCTCATGAATGAAGTTGACCATCTGTTTGATACACCACCTAACTTCTTCAAATTCACAGAAGCAGATGAAACTCTAGGGGCAATCTTAGCACACCAACTGCCCACACAGGATGCCTGGAGAAATTTGACACAGACAGTTTTGTCAGGCCAGAATCAGTAACGCCATTTCTACAGGCAAATAAGCATACATGCGCAGGCACAATTTTGAAGAAAGAGATCTACAGAGAAGAGGCAGAGGCTGAGCCAACTCAGCAGGACCATTGACTCACCACAAGCAACAGTCACAATCACAGGTGACAAGTCCAGGATACAGCGTACAAAGCCTTAAAGACAGATCTTCCAGCATTTATTCAGAATATCTCGACCGACTTAGCTGTCTCCAAAGGCTAAAATATCTTCTGACAGAGCATTAAAATGCCTGTACTCTGTAATCAATGCTGCATTAAATTTTGGTCATAATATCTTAAGTAGTTGGTAAGAAAGTAAAATCTGAGATAACTCAGGACTCAGATATTTTGTAAATCACCGCAAGTATATATTCACCCTTCACAGCAGTTGAAGGGGTTGTTGCAATTTTCTTTTGAAGAGCTCTTGCTCGTTGTAATATTTTCAGAGAAGTAATACAAAGGAAGAATGGAATTTCCAAGGCTTGGTGTTCTTTGATGTATTGTGGTGAAAGATGAATGTTACAGGATTCCAGGGTGTTGCATAAAACAATAAGTATTCTCAAATCTCTTTGTTATATGTTTTCGAGTCTTTTGTTCTCTTTTGTTGTTCAAATGTTCTACACTTGATAGCAAGGTGAAAGGATAGTTCCAGGATTTAACCATGTTTACCCTGGACTCAAACTGAGCTATTATATATGTTTTCCTCAGATACAGTGACAGAATTGTAATTCTTAGTTGCTGCATTTCGAAACTGTGTCTTTTACTGTGACAGGCATTCTCAGGGATTCAATTTTTGCCCCTGAGACCTCTGTCTTTTCCTCTTAAAGCTGTCTGTTGGGAATATATAGACAATAAGTGAAAATTCTTAAATGCTTTCACTGTTTGTATTACCTGTTTCCAGTCATTTAATCAAAAATCTGTTCTATTAAGCACTCAAATGGCCCTGTAAGTTCCATCTTTCATCTCAAAGTTTCAAACACATATAGCCACAGACTCCATTGCCCAATGGTACTCAACCTCTCTGAAAACTACATCACTAGAATCTAAAAGGAATTTCATCAACCAAAACATAAACAAAACCAGTGCATAATAGCTAGCCTAAAACCCTATCATAAACAGTTACAAATCATAAAGAGAGAGCCCTCTCTGATCACAGTTTGGCTAGAAACAGTGATCCAAAGATTGGTTAGTGGTTACCCCGGCCGTATTCCCTTGGGAGTCATAGGGAACAACCTGGGTGTTAACATAATTGGCGACTCCACTGGGGACTTAAGACTTTTTCAATTACTATCTATTTTCAAGAGCTACCATCAAGCCTGAAACTAGCCAAGAGGCCTTAGGACTGTTTCTGTAAACACAGGGACAGCTTTAGGGAAGAGCTAACTAGGGAATCTTCATCTTAGCTTTGAAAAATATATAGTCATTCCAGAATTCTTACCTAGTCCTTGTACATACAAAACCCTCTGTATAAAGTTCTAAAAGAATACTTAGAAGCTGGCTCCCAAAAGAAACCCAAGGCACACTAGGGCAAACCCTGACCCTGATCAACCCATCATTGTTGATAATCCAAATATCATTCCAAAAAACATAAGGAGACGGCAAAAGCAGGAAAAGCCTGCTGATTCAGATATAAGTTTAAACCAACCTATCCTCATTCCAACTCCTTGTAAAGTCCTTTTCCGTTCCACACCTAATTCTCCTAGTTCATCATCAACACCTCAAAGCCCTCCTCTCCCATCTTCACCATCTGCACATACTCCCTCAACCAGTTCCCCACTTATTACCCATCCTCTTAACCCGGTTACACCTGTAATCCCTGTTGTCCCATTTGTTCCTATTAACCCTATAAACCCCATAAATATGGCTAATAGATATGCACCTCTGCAGATACCAGCCAATGCTCCAGCTCTACCCCAAGACTACCAAACTAGACTCTCATTTTTTGACTCCCATGGCCCTTTGACAGCCATCCAGCATGCTAAAAAGATGCAAGACCACTTTGAGACCTATGAAATAGATGATGACAGTGTCAGGATGAGAATCTTTGTTCAAAGCTTAACTGGGGATGTCAGAACTTGGTTTAGATCCTTAAATGCAAATTCCATTGCAACCCCTGAAGTTCTATACCAGGAATTTACCAACAGATGGGAGAAAAAGAGAGATCCGCACCATATACTTGGTGAATATAACACTATTAAAAGAGGTCCCCAAGAAACGGTTTTGGAGTATTGTGCTAGGTTTAACAACATCTACAATGCTATCCCCCAGAACTTAAGGCCCCCTCCTGATTTGGCCCTTTATAACTTCCCTGATGGTTTTGATTCTGATATGGCCTATCAGTTGAGAGAAAGAGACCCTCCAACCCTTGCAGAAGCCCAAAGAGTTGCAGTTACTGTAGAGGCCAACCTAATTGCCAAAAGAAACAGGGCAAAGCTGGAAAAGAAGACTGGTTTCAAAGAAGAGCCCTCAGGTTTTGATCAAAAGTTGGATGCAATACTAAACAGCATGAAAAGACTAGGTGAAAGAGTGGAATCAGTTGAAAGAAAGTCATCATGGGAGGCACCACAAAACAATCCTCCTAGAAACCCAAATTTTAGGAGAACACAGAACCCAAATATAGGAAAAAAAAGTGCAGACCAAGATATCAGACCCCCTTTTCAAGAAAATTATGCAGAAACTTCCTCAGCTAATCAGCTCAATGAAGATCCTGACATCAACTTAATAGGTCTAGATGGTAAAAGCCATGTTTTCTTAACACAAGAAGACCATGAGGAGGATGAAAGCAAAACATTCCAAACACAATCAGGAGAATCCTTTGACTTTAAACAAGGTTATGATACTGCTGTCTATGAAGTCCATAAACAATACAAACTAAGAAGTCGGACTGTAAATGCAAATCAGCCTGAGAAGGTAAAGGAGAAACAGCAATCTAAAGAAACCTTAGTCACTGAACCTAATGACAAAACAAACTTGCCTGCAAAGGAAGTAGTGGTTGAGGAGGTCACTGAACTACTGTCCACACCACAACAGCCCACGGCAACCTCATCCTCCCACCCAAATCCGAACATTACCCCTCAAGACATGGGCATGAGGGGCAGGTTCCAAAATCAAGATGAAATCCAACAAGAAGATTCAATGAACAGAGAAAGGACTGCTATCCGTGACTCTAGAATTCAGGTGGATAAAACCTTTGACCTAGGAACAGAGATTGGCAAGTTAAAGATAGCAATTCCCCTTTCAGAGCTAGCCAAGCATGACATATATAAGCAACAGATCAAAAAATCCCTTCAGCTCACCAACAACAAAGATGATGTAAATGTGCTAGATGACACTCCAGAATTACTGTTTGGCCCAGAGGTAGATGGAAAAACAGTAGTCACAGGGGTTTTACCTTTTTATGTCAGCTTGCATGTTCATGATAAAATACTGCATAATGCAATGTTTGACTCAGGTGCATCTCACAACCTTATGCCAAAAGCTGTCATGGAAAGATTAAACTTGGATATAACAAGACCATACAAAGACCTGTTTTCTTTTGATTCTAGTCAAGTCAAATGCTTGGGCCTAATTAAGGATTTATGTGTGTCCTTGGTTCAATTTCCCAACAAAACCATTTTAATGGATGTTGTTGTTGCTGATATCCCACCCAAATATGGGATGCTCTTATCAAGATCATGGGGAGCCAAACTCCAAGTCTCTCTGCAATTAGACATGTCATATGCAACCATCTCTGTCTTTGGGCAACCAAAGAGACTTTATAGGGAAACACTCATGAAATATATGGTCAGCAGTGAAGAAAAGCCTCAAAATTTTCCAATATATGCTGTTCATTCAGACATAGACTCCTTCATCATTTTCAATGACAGCGCAAGCTCCTCAAACAATGACATTAAGACCCAAACACTCATACAAGAACAAAACATTGATCAAACAAGTAGCACCTGCCAAATTTTAATCAGCCCAACAGTACCCATTCACCCTCCTTTAGTTGTCAAAAATTGTCAAACAAATGATGAAATTATCCTAGGAGACAAATGGGAAAAGAAACCTCAACTCATGCTCACATTGCCATCCCATGAAAAGGATGTTAAATCTCCTGACCAGCAAGATAGTCTGTGGGTCCTAGAGTTTGATGGCTCAGTTAACAAGTTAGGGGCAGGAGCTGGAGTATGGATACATAACAAAGAGAAAGGCTGTGCAGAAGGCCGGGCTTATAGATTGAACTTTAAATGCACTAACAACATGGCAGAATATGAAGCTCTGCTACTAGGCCTCAAGATTGCAAAATCATTACAAGCACATAGCCTCTCAATCATGGGGGACTCTGATCTAGTAATTCAACAAGTAAAAGGGGATTTTGTCACCAATGACAAAAGATTAAGGTCCTATAGGTCTGCTGTAATTGAAATACTAGAAACTTTCTCCGAGTTTGTTATCACAAAGATTCCAAGGGGCCACAATCTCCATGCACATAGCTTGGCAACATTTGCCAGCACCTTCAAATTCCCACTACAACCCAACAATTGTTTCACAGCAGAGGTCAAATATAGGCCTTCTATTCCAAACAATGTCAAAGAGTGGCAAGTATTTGAGAATGACATGCAAATAAACAACTTTTTAACCTTGCAACAAGAGTTTACAGGATTAAATATTGACCTTGAGACAACAAGTCAATCTCAAATAGTAGATGGAGCAAGTCAATCACAATTACAGTTTCAACAGTCTGCCCACCCAATGTCACCTAGAACAGTCAAACAATTACTCAGTCCAACCATTTTCAACAAAGAAAACATTCAGCAAATTCACCAAATTGACTGTGAAGAGCTGAGCAACGCTGAAGATGAAATCATACAACTCAAAGACAATCTTCTTCCAGCAGGCCTTACCCCACTAGAGGATATTTTTGACTCAAATGATGTCCCCAGGAAACCAAAAATGCAACCACTAGATGCAACAATTGAAGAATGTAACATCGGTACCACTGACAAACCTAAAATAATAAAGCTATCTGCTGCTTTGCCCCCTGACCAAAAACCCAAATATATTGATCTCTTTAAAGAGTTCCAAGATGTCTTTGCCTGGGGTTATGAAGACTTGAAGTCTTATGATACCTCTGTTATCCAGCACACCATTCCCCTCAAGCCTAATCAAAAACCATTCAAACAGAAATTGAGAAGAATCAATCCTGTGCTTCTTCCTTCCATTGAAAAGGAATTACAAAAAATGTTCAAAGCTGGTATCATAGCACCAATCAGGTTTTCTGAGTGGATTTCAAATTTGGTCCCTACAAGAAAGAAAACTGGTGAGATTAGACTTTGTGTAGACTTAAGGAATTTGAACCTAGTGTCACTCAAAGACAACTACCCCTTGCCCAAAATGGACCACATCCTTCAAAGAGTAGTAGGAGCCTCAAGAATATCATTGTTGGATGGTTTCTCAGGCTTCAATCAAATCCTGGTGCACCCTCATGATCAAGACAAGACTGCATTTACTACCCCATGGGGCACTTTCAAGTATGTGAAGATGCCCTTTGGATTGAAAAATGCGGGGGCAACATTTCAGAGAGCAATGGACATTGCTTTTGCAAAGCAAATTCATGATTTCTTGGTCATTTACTTAGATGATCTTACACCCTTTTCAAAATCTGACCAAGAACACTTGAAACATTTAAGACAAATCTTCATAACATGCAGGAAATATGGTATTTCCTTAAACCCCAAGAAGTCATTATTTGGCTTGGAAGAAGGGAAACTTTTAGGACACATCATTTCGAAAGATGGCATAAGAATTGATCCAGATAGGATACAAGCTATCCTACAAATGCCTCACCCAAGGAATATCAAGGAGCTGCAAGGATTCTTAGGAAAAATCAACTTTTTGAGAAGGTTTATCCCAAATTTAGCAGAGTTAATCAGATTACTAAACAATATGCTAAAGAAAGATTCAAAGGTCAAATGGACTGTTGAAGCAAAACAAGCTTTTGAAAGTATAAAATTGGCCTTGACTCAAACCCCAGTGTTAACTAACCCTCAGTTTGACAGAGACTTTATCATTTTCTCCTTTGCCTCCCAACATACTATTGCTGCTGTTTTATTACAGAAAGATGACCAAGGGAATGAAAAGCCCATTGCTTTTTTCAGCAGAGCTCTTAGAGATGCCCCCCTAAAGTACCAAATAATGGAAAAACAAGCCTATGCCTTGATCAAAGCTATCAAAGACTTTAGGATTTACATCCTTTACTCCCATGTTGTGGCTTATGTACCAAGTCCTATTGTCAAAGACATCCTCACACAAGAAAACTTAGAGGGAAGAAGAGGAAAATGGATTGCGAATATACTTGAATTTGACATTGAAATAAAGCCTACAAAGCTGATCAAAGGGCAAGGTTTGGCCAAGTTAATGACAGAAGCAAATTTCCAAGCTTTAGATATCAACCAACTGGACAGTGAAACAGAGCTGGCGACTCCAAAGATCAATGTAGCCTTTGAACAATCTCCATGGTACTCTGATATCTGTTATGTGTTACAAAACCTGTGTGCTCCCCCAGGACTGTCTAGAACTAAGTCTAGGTTCCTAAAAATGAAAGCATCTAAATTTTGTGTGATAAATGAGAATCTACTCTGGAAAAACCATGAAGGTATTTTGCTGCACTGTCTTCTTGAGAGTGAAACTGACAATATCATGCAAGAATTCCATGCTGGAGACTGTGGTGGACATTTGTACTGGAAGTCCACCGTAGACAAGATATTAAGGGTTGGTTATTACTGGCCCACTATGTTCTCTGATGTGAAGAAATTCACAACATCATGCCACAAGTGCCAACTGTTTGAAGGCAAAAGACAGTTGCTGCCACTTCCTTTGAGGCCCATTGTAACAGAGAGACCTTTTCAACAATGGGGCTTGGATTTCATTGGAGAAATTCATCCCTCATCTTCAGGACAACACAGATGGATCTTGACAGCAACAGACTACTTCACCAAGTGGATTGAAGCTATCCCATGCAGACAAGCAAATGATTCAGTAATCATTCAATTTTTGGAGAACAATATACTAGCTAGATTTGGCTGCCCAGACAAGATAATAACAGACAATGCTGCTGCCTTCAGATCCAAGAAAATGGTGAACTTCTGCCATAAATTTCACATTACTTTGGGCCATTCTACAGCTTACTATCCTCAAGGAAATGGCCTTGCTGAATCATCAAACAAAAGCCTGATAAACATCATAAAGAAAGTGCTGGAAGAGAACAAAAAGAACTGGCATAAGAAACTAGTAAATGCTTTATGGGCAGACAGATTAACCACTAAAAGATCAATTGGGACCAGCCCATATGAGTTAGTCTATGGATTGGAGGCCAGATTTCCTTCATCACTAGGAGTGCCGGTTATGAAACTCCTACAAGAAAGCCAAGCAGAGCCAAATGACATGCAAAGAAGGATTAACCAGATAATTTGTCTACAACAGACCAGAGAACAAGTTTTCAGCAGAGTGCAGATACTACAAGAGAAACTGAAAAAGGCCTTTGATAGAAGAACTAAAGCAGAAGATTTCAATGTAGGGGACAAAGTTTTAAAGTGGGATGCAAGAAGAGAAGAGAAAGGAAAACATGGGAAGTTTTATTCTTTATGGAAAGGACCATTTGCTGTCCAAGCAGTACAAGGTAATAACACCTACTTCCTAAAAAGTTTGACTGTAACTGAAATGGATGAAGGTCCTGTCAATGGCAGGATGCTGAAGCACTATTTTGACTGTTCACTATGATAGAAATTCAGAGGTTCATTGTATATATGCAATTGTACATATTCTTTTTTGATTTAAATTGTATAAAGAGGTTTTCCCAAATGCTGCACCTAGCAGCAACAGGCAGATAGAATCAGAGGTTCTCCAAGAAAGAAGCACACTATTTTGACAGATTATATGCAGCAGATTTCAAAGACAAAGATGGGCAGTCAAAGAATAAGGCAATCTGACCTGCTGTTCTTGGTCTTTCAAAAGAAAAACCATCCCCATGTGGAGCCACTGTTGGATACCTATAGTAATAGGTTTCATATTTCATGATTGGCAAGAGAAAAGCCAAATATGCTCTGCTCTGGTATAACCAAAGATCCCATATTTCCTAGAAAGCAAGAGCTGGGTAAAGTGTTTCAAGTGTTGAGGACCTTATTTCAAGTTTTGTGGATGATTCAACAGTCTAATCTGGATCATGCCATGTTTCAATTTTGTGTTGTAGAATAGAGAAAGAGGTCTGTCCAAACAGCTTAATCTTGGCAGACAAGTAGTTCAGGTAGAGAAACAAAGGTTCCCAAAAGTCTAATCTGGGACCTTGGAAGACATAAGGGTAGAAGTAGATAGAGAGAAAAGGAAAAAGCCAAAGAAAAGAAAAGGCAATTGAGGGTTGCAAGTCCAAGTGCCCCTCCAAGAAGAAACAAAAAAAAAAATGCTAGGCAAAATAGTTGGGTAGGCAGTTGTGGTTGCAGAAAGAATATGATCACCATTACACAGGTATCAACAGGTCTCTTGCCAAGGCAACAAATCTATCAGCAAACAAAGTGGTGAATTCCATGAAATTACAGCAAAGAGCATCACTAACTTCTTTTCTTTCCCTCTCTAGTCTATCACTAACACCCCCTTTCTAATTCCCCTCCTTCAATCATATTAACTCCTAATTCTACTATATAACCTCCCTTATCTTACCCCCACCCCTAATATTATTAACACTAAGGTGTATAAAACCCCAAATCTTATGTATATTCCCTCCCCTAGGCATAATAGCTGTGTATTGTTCAAAAGGGACCAAAATGGCATCTGGCCACTTTGGTGAACCTATTCCACCCTATTTCCCCTTTGTTGCAAGTCAATTTGCCCTCAAATCACCTCTGCACTGATAAAACCCCTCTCCAAACCCCTTTGGCATATAAAACCTTTGCAAAGGCTAATACCCGCCTCTGGCACGTTTCCCAATCCTACCGCATGGTTGGTTAATCAAAACATTTGAAAAAACCCATAAAACCCACAAAGTTTGATTTTTCCGCCCGCACTATCAAACGCACCTTTTTCTCCTCCGCCAGCCGTCGGATCAAGCCCATTAGATCCGACGGCCCACATCAATATCGGAGCGCTTCCTGTGGCGGCACGTTAACTTCCGAGAAAGTGACGTTGCGCCTTGTCACGCCTCCTCCACGCGTCAACCGTTGAACCATCTCGGAGCCCGCTCTGACATCCTCTGCGCCGTACCTAAACCGCCCCGAGAAACCGCGGCGGTTAAGGCCTTAACCGTGACCGCTGCAGTTTGACCGCCACCTACCCGCTGCTGACTGGATTGCCACCTCACTGCCCTTTGACCAGTCACCCACTGCCACGTCGCCCGATGACGTCAGCTGACGTCACCTCACCATGACCCACCAATGACGTCATGCTGACGTCAGCAGAAAAAAGCGCCAAATTGGTAAAATAACCCATATTTACCAATTTTCCCGTGTTTTTACCATTTTCACTGTGATTTTTGCTGAACGCTCTGCATGACCGTTTGAACTCAAATTTTCGCCAACCAGTCAATTAGCCCGGGCGACCTCCTCAAACAGCAACTGTGCACCTGTGTTTCAACCTCTGCTCGTCGAATTACAGGTGCCCCTCTCCTACAGAAGGCAAATTGGAACAGCTGCTAGATCTTCAGCAGCACAGCAGCAAACCACTGAGAAGACATCCCAGGCAGCAGGCAAAGACAAAGGTAAACAGGTGGAACAGCCACCTGTATTGACAGAAGAACAAGTTGACACCTTGCTACAGCAGCAAGAAGAAATGGAACAGCAAGAACTGGGGCAGCAACAAGAAGAAGCACAGTCCAGTGAACAGCAGCCCTTGCAGCAGGAAAAGGGGACAGATCTACCTAGTTACACTGAGCAGCAGCCCCAAACAGAGGTGCCTCCCAGGACAGATATCAATCTAGACACCTCAGTCCTCCAAACACCACAGAAGGAGGATGTGACAAGGAAAAGGGAGAGAGAGACCCCCACACCTCATCCTTCATCAGAGGAGAGAAGAGACAAAGACTGAATGACTCCCAAGAGGAGGACATAGCAGTGAGGCAAGCCATGGGCATGGGCCCACCCAGTGGAGAACTTTCGGCCAGCTCATCTCAGCGTGGACATGACATGACTATGGGAGGAGAGGTCAGCTCCTCCGGTCAAACTAGAAAAGGGCAGTCAAGTATAAAACAGCAATTCATTGACATCAAAAGGAGGAGTGATCCCATAAAAGTGCAGCTGTATGATCACTTGTTGAACCTAGCTCCTAGCAACCAGCAGAGACTCATGTCTGCTTTCGATGTGAGCGAAGGCAAAATGATAATGAGCCACTTCATGCCCACAACTTTGCAGCCTCAGTCCACCTCAGACTATCTAAGAACCAACATGGAGGTTCTTGCCAAAGACATACACCCCATGGACAAGATTGAACTACATAAGCAAACTGGTGAAATGGTGTATGCCTCCCTGGCAGATGAGACATTGGAGAACTATAAACTAAAGAGCAGCCTGGATAACACAGCTTCTCAGCTGGAGTTAGAAAGAGCATCATCACAAGCCAAGGACAATAGGATCAAGTCCTTGGAAGAGGTAATTATAGAGATAGGGCATGATCCTAAAGATGTCAAAGGCATCCAAGAACTCCTGAAGATAAGGGATGCAGACATGGCAGCCCTAAGAAAGAAAATCAAACTCCCGGCCACCATCCATCCACAAACAGATGAAGTTGCCCAGCAAAGGCAAGAAAAGGATGCTACAGATCTGCTGGTGTCCTTATACAAAGAGCTGGTCAGGACTCAGGACCAGCTAGGACAAACTGAAGCTGCAAAGGCAGCACTACAAGAAACGCTGAAGCAAAGAGAAGAGGGCCAACCCTCCCAGCCTCCTCCTGTCATAATAAATCTTGAGGAAACCCCTCCAAAGATTACTCCTCCTCCTCAGCAAACAGAAGCTACAGCACCAACTACAGCACCATCCACAGCAGCAACAACTACAACATCAGAACAGGCTACTAGTTTAGACATGCAAAAGCTGCAAGCTGAGATCCAAGCCATGGAATCTCAAATGAAAGAGCTGGATGAACTTAAGAAAACCTTGGCTAAGGTAAATGAAAAGTTTGACAAGAGCAAACAGAATGAGGCAGCCAAGGAGAGAGAGGTAAAAGCTCTTAAGAGGAGAATTGCTGAGCTAGAGAAAGAGCTTGCACTAGAAAAAGTGACAGCTGAAATGAAAGCAGTGCTATGGAGCAACATTGGGCGGTCCATTGCCAACCAGTGGCAATATATTGAGACCATGGATGAGAAAATGGTGCTCATCACTAAAGCAAACAGAGAAATACAGAGAGCCAGGGCAAGCCTTGGACACATGCCAGAAGCTGCTACTAGGATAATCAATACTCTGAACTATAAGACTAGCTCTCAATTAGCTGTCATGGGAATCACCAACAGGACAGAAACAATTGCTGTAGCCAAGAGAGTCATAACATTGAGGAACCTGGTTGGAACACTGGAGAGGAGGACACAGGATATGCAAACTGAAATCAACAGATTCCTGGAAAAGTTCGTGGCACTACAAAACAGAGGCCTCCCCAGCATTTTAAGCAGTGTAGGAAGACTGCTCACCCTGGACAATTACAATAAGAGAATTGATGCCCAGGCAGTAGCAGAGATTGCACAACCACCCAGCACTTCAGCAGAGCCAGGGCCAGCCACCGGGCAGAGTATGTATGACAGGGTGGAGAACCTGTTTTTCCTCATGAATGAAGTTGACCATCTGTTTGATACACCACCTAACTTCTTCAAATTCACAGAAGCAGATGAAACTCTAGGGGCAATCTTAGCACACCAACTGCCCACACAGGATGCCTGGAGAAATTTGACACAGACAGTTTTGTCAGGCCAGAATCAGTAACGCCATTTCTACAGGCAAATAAGCATACATGCGCAGGCACAATTTTGAAGAAAGAGATCTACAGAGAAGAGGCAGAGGCTGAGCCAACTCAGCAGGACCATTGACTCACCACAAGCAACAGTCACAATCACAGGTGACAAGTCCAGGATACAGCGTACAAAGCCTTAAAGACAGATCTTCCAGCATTTATTCAGAATATCTCGACCGACTTAGCTGTCTCCAAAGGCTAAAATATCTTCTGACAGAGCATTAAAATGCCTGTACTCTGTAATCAATGCTGCATTAAATTTTGGTCATAATATCTTAAGTAGTTGGTAAGAAAGTAAAATCTGAGATAACTCAGGACTCAGATATTTTGTAAATCACCGCAAGTATATATTCACCCTTCACAGCAGTTGAAGGGGTTGTTGCAATTTTCTTTTGAAGAGCTCTTGCTCGTTGTAATATTTTCAGAGAAGTAATACAAAGGAAGAATGGAATTTCCAAGGCTTGGTGTTCTTTGATGTATTGTGGTGAAAGATGAATGTTACAGGATTCCAGGGTGTTGCATAAAACAATAAGTATTCTCAAATCTCTTTGTTATATGTTTTCGAGTCTTTTGTTCTCTTTTGTTGTTCAAATGTTCTACACTTGATAGCAAGGTGAAAGGATAGTTCCAGGATTTAACCATGTTTACCCTGGACTCAAACTGAGCTATTATATATGTTTTCCTCAGATACAGTGACAGAATTGTAATTCTTAGTTGCTGCATTTCGAAACTGTGTCTTTTACTGTGACAGGCATTCTCAGGGATTCAATTTTTGCCCCTGAGACCTCTGTCTTTTCCTCTTAAAGCTGTCTGTTGGGAATATATAGACAATAAGTGAAAATTCTTAAATGCTTTCACTGTTTGTATTACCTGTTTCCAGTCATTTAATCAAAAATCTGTTCTATTAAGCACTCAAATGGCCCTGTAAGTTCCATCTTTCATCTCAAAGTTTCAAACACATATAGCCACAGACTCCATTGCCCAATGGTACTCAACCTCTCTGAAAACTACATCACTAGAATCTAAAAGGAATTTCATCAACCAAAACATAAACAAAACCAGTGCATAATAGCTAGCCTAAAACCCTATCATAAACAGTTACAAATCATAAAGAGAGAGCCCTCTCTGATCACAGTTTGGCTAGAAACAGTGATCCAAAGATTGGTTAGTGGTTACCCCGGCCGTATTCCCTTGGGAGTCATAGGGAACAACCTGGGTGTTAACACCTTCAGACTTACGTAAACCTATGATAAAATCCATTGAAAACTCCTCCCAACATTAACATGGAATGGATAAAGGTTGTAATAAACCTGAGGTCTTAATTGTTTCAACTTTATTTTGTTGGCAAATGAAACATTCCTCAAAAAACTTTTGAATATTAGATTTAAGGCCTTCCCAAAAAAATTCCTTCTTAATCCTATGGTAAGTTTTTAAAAGTCCCGAGTGCCCTCCTAAGGGAGAGGTGTGCAATTCCATAAGAATTTTTTGTTTGAGTTGGGATTTCTTACAGAGTTATAAGCAATCTTTGTACCATAACAGATCATTTTTCCAGCTAAATCTATCAAATGCTGGGGTCTTGTTGTAACTTTTGAATGAGTTCCCACAATTCTTCGTCATTATTCCATTCATCCCTTGCTTCATTTATCCAATGCAGTTGGATAATATAAATGGCACACAATAATGCTTCTCGATCCTCATCCTTTCTTGAGAGTGCATATGCAACAACATTTTTCTTCCCTTTTTTGTAGATGATTTCAAAGTAATAACCTAACATCTTTCTGACTTGCTTTTTCTGCTCTTCTGAAGATAATATTTGTTCTAAAAATTATTTAAGACTATCTTGATCTCTTTTTACCTTGAGGTGTCTTCCCATTAAGTAAGGTCACCATTTCTTAAGTGCATGTAGTATTTCCAACCTTTCCTTCTCATAAATAGCTTTGTTTAAATACTTTCCTTTAATTCGATGACTTTCGAAAGAAATTGGTCTTTCTTCTTACATTAGAACAACACCAATTCCATTTCCAAAGGCATCACATTCCACAAAAAAGGTTTTTGTGAAGTCTGGCATAGCTAAGACCGATGCTTCGCAAATTGCCTCTTTAAGACGTTCAAAGGCTTTTGTTGCTTCCAGAGTCCATGAAAATGCATCTTTCTTTATTAATGTTGTTAGAGGTGTTGTTATTCTCCCATAATTCTTAATAAACTTGTGGTAATACCCTGTCAACCTTAGAAATCCTCGTAGATGCTTTATGGATGTAGGGATTTTCCATTCCTTAATGGCTTTAATTTTTCTAGGGTCTACCTTAACACCTTCATGAGATACAATATGACCCAAATATTCCACGTCTTGTACTCCAAAGAAGCATTTGGAGGTTTTTGCATATAATTGTTTCCCCTCCAATATTTTGAACACTCTATCAACATGTTGAACATGATCCTTCCAAGTCTTGTTGTGGATTAGTATCTCATAAAAAAATACTAAGACAAAATTTCTAAGGGTTCGAAAATGGAATTCATGAAACCTTGAAATGTAGAAGGAGAATTGGTAAGGCTAAAAGGCATGACCAAAAATTCCTAATGACCCTCATGAGCTCTAAATGTTGTTTTCGAAATGCCTTTAGTCTTCTTTCTGATTTGATGATATCGTGAACAAAGGTCCAACTTGGTCAAGAAAATTTCTCCATGCAATTCATCCAATAACTCGTCAATGATAGGAATCAGAAATTTATATTTAATAGTGAGCTGGTGAGCTCCCTATAAACTAGACAGATGCACCATGATCCATCCTTCTTGTGCACCGATACTACTAGAGTAGAGAAA
Source organism: Pinus tabuliformis (assembly GCA_031772625.1). Lineage (NCBI taxonomy): Eukaryota > Viridiplantae > Streptophyta > Pinopsida > Pinales > Pinaceae > Pinus > Pinus tabuliformis. The sequence goes on from CM062817.1 coordinate 1,825,623,974, forward strand.
GAACTTTGACTAGGTTGAATTATATCATCCTCTAGCATTTCTACAACCATATGTTCAACTTCACTCTTTTGGGCATAGGGATATCTGTAAGGCTTGACATTTGGAGGAACACTTCCTGGAATAAAATGAATAGTATGATCATGATCATGAATAGGTGGGAGGCCTTTAAGAGTCTCAAATAGCTTGGAATGATTGTCCAATAACTTCTGGAGATCTGGAGAAATAAATGATTTCGATGTGGGAACCTGTAGCGAACATAATTATGGAATTATGCCACATTTTTCTTTCTTTAGAAGATTTTTCAGGTTGTTACATTGATTATCTTTCTTGGTTTCCCTATGATACCCCTTAATTCAACTTCCTTTCCTTCTGAAAAAAATTCAAGAAAACTTCTTGAAAATTAAAAGCAATCGTACCCAAACATTGTAGCCATTAGACTCCTAGTACAACATCAACACCACCCATTGGAATGGAAAGAATTGGACTATTCAACACATATTCTACCATGGATAGCTTGATATTATGGCACTTTCCAGAGCAATTTATGGTTCTTCCATTAGCAACCATCACTTGACACTCTGGTGCTGGATATAGGAAGCGATTCAATTCCTTCACTATCTTACAATGAATAAAATTATAGGTACTACCTGAATCAATCAAAACTATTACCTTTTTCTTCATGATATGTCATTCTATCTTGATAGTTTGAGGAGTGGTTATTCTGGCCAATACATTACAAGATATGGTCAGATTCATTTCTTCTTTCTCTAGGCTTTGTTCCTAGTGTGTATCCTCTTCATTTGATTTTTCTTGTTCCTTTTTTTCTTCCTCCTCACAATCTACATAAAATAATTTCTTGTTAGCACATTTATGACCATTAGTGTATTTGTTATGACAACTGTAACAAAGCCATTTTCCTCTTTTTTCTTCCAATTGTTGTGGTGTCAAACTTGTAGGTTGTGGAAGGCTAGGGATAACAACACTTCCATATTTATAGTTGTGATTGGTAGGCTTCCTTGTTGCCATAATTTTTCTTTCAATTTTTCTTTCCAACCTAAATGCCTTCTCCAATGAATCAAGTTCCCAAATGAGAACCTCATGTTGGATGTTATCCTTCAATTTCCCTATGAACATATCAATCCTATGCTCCTCTCAAATATCTTTTACCCTCATATTAAATTTTTGGAAATCCTCAGTGTGCTCGACCATTGAACCTTTTTGTTGAGATTTATCAATTTGGATAAAAAAGGATTTTCTTTTTGTATCCTCATGATGTGCAATCATTTCTTCTATTAAAATTTCCCAAGGGACAATTTTTTTATGAGATTAAAGACATCAATACCATACAAACTGATTAGGTTCGAAGTATAAAGTTGCAATGTCTACCTTTTGTGTGTTTTATGCATTATGGAGATCGAAATATTGCTCCATCTATAGTATCCATGTTATGGGATCCTTTCCATCTAACTTCTTCATATCAATATTTGGAACATGGTGGGTCTTCAATCCAACATTAGAGTTTATGAAATCATGATTAACATTTCTTCTGGTTCATTTAGTTGAATCTTCAAATCTTCAATCTGTCTTTTCATCATTCGGATACTAGTTCTTAATTTTTCTTTGACCCTTCTGATATATCTTGCCTCTTTTAAAGCAAGGATCATCCAAGTGAAATATTGAGGATGACAGCTAACTACTTCAGGTATTGAAGCTTCTTTTATCTTCCCACAGAGCCTCCATTCTATTGAAATTGGCTTCCTTAACTGCATGTTTCCTTGCTTTTTTTCTAAGTTTGGAAATCTCAAGATTGGAAAGCTTCAATTTCTTCTTAACCTCCTCGAAGCTACATTCTTCCTTATGAGTGATAATTTTCTTACCTCTGTCATCTTTGTGCAGTTGTGATGATGTTTCTGATAGAACCACAAGTTCTTTAAGTAATTCTACTACCTCCCCTATTTCATTTGCTTCTGGCTATGCCTCTTGTATCCTTCTTGAATGCCTTGTCATAGGTCTTCTTGGCTTGAACACAAACTCTGAGACTTGGTCATGAAATTGAAGCTTTTTGGAAGATTTAACTCTTTTGGTTTTGTTCTTGTTGGCCTCAAGTAGCTCTGCTTGGACCAGAGGAGTCTCTTCTATGTCGATGGCCTGGAGGAGATCGTTCAGACTTCCCTTTGAAGTTGGGCTTTCATCAGCAGTCACAGTCTTCCCATTTTCCTTCGCTAATTGACTTCTTGTTACTCTTCTTTGGACACTTTTATCAACAGACTACTCTTGTACCACCTCATTGATCTGAACCTTCTTTCTCTATGACTGTTCGGGTGTGTCTTGAACTACTAGTGGTGACATAGGCCCCTTCACCTGCTTTCTGGCTTTCAATTTCACAAATCTTCTTGATCTTGTTTCCTCCTGATGACTTACTGCTAGTGAAGAAATCTCCTTAGCCATAGGGCTAAGTCCTGTTTTAGTTTTAAAGCCTGTCATAAACAAGAAAGCAAACCATTCTCTTCCAATATTTTGAAGCTCATGTAAAACAATCAGCTTGATCAACCCATGATGGAATAAGGAGGTTTCAAAAGCTTCTTTCTTCAATTGAACCTTATTAGACATTTTGCCTAAGCTACGAAACAGATAAAAAGGTAAATCAAGAGATATATTTCCAGTGAAATGTAAGAGGAGCTTGAAATGGTAAGAGTACACCTTATGATATCTTCCCTCACAGGTAAAATATATTTAGATGCATGTCAGCAAGTTGGCATATGAATCCTTTACATAGCTTCTAGGCATTGATTTGGTTAAGTCTGAGCCTATAAATTCTGTCAAAAATTCTTGGCAAGGTGCCATTTTGAATTTAAAGTTCTTGAACCATCTTTCTCGGCCTCTTGGTATCTCGGTGACTGCAAATATGACCTCAGGAGAAATTGGAATTTCTAGCACTCCAACTCTTGAATTCAAACCAGTGAAATTGAAAGCAAAATCTTTGGTTACTTGAACGTGACCACCTTGAAGTTTTTCGTAGAATCTCCAACAGCTCACCTGTTTGAATGCATGTTCAACCTCTCTTCTTCTCATGAGCACATCTAAACCTTCAAGCTCAACTCTAAGACACTGGCCTGATCTGTGATTTTTCCTTTCTTCAGACATGTCTACGAAATCCTTGTAAGGAAACTTGAAGATAAACCTGCACTGTATTGGTTTGAACATTGCCTCGCTTGAACTTGAAACTGAGAACTTCCTCGCTTGAGCTTTTAAAAAGTTCTACTGAGTGTCGTCCTTAAGCTTGCCAATTGTCTTCTTATGCATGAAAAGAACACAGGAAAAGCCAAGACTAACTCACCTCACCTTACATTTTTTGAAATTTGAAAGAATGTGTACAAGACATCTAACGAATCTAATGATAAGAATGAATGGTTGCATGTGATAGGCATGGTTCATGGACTGACACATGGTGATGAAATATTAACAGATTTTGATGGAAAAGACAGCTAGACAAGATCTGGCATGAATCCCCGATTTCGTAGTGCAGCCAGTACAAATTTTGTGTTTTACGCTACGAAATATCCTAGTTACGAATCCCTGTTTTCGTAGCGCACATAGTGTATTTTTATGAGTTTGCGCTACGAAAGCTCCTAGTTGATTTCGTAGTGCATGCCAACTTTAAAATAGTCTTAACACATGCAACCTATGAACCAATGTGGGACTAATGATAGTTAAAACAAGATTGTTGACCTTATTTAGCAATGGGAACAAGAATCCACTCTATGTTCTAGACTCCTTAAAAAAAAACAATAAAAATGACTTTGACCGGGACTAATGATAAAACTTTGGAACCATACCAGTTGTCCAAAATTTTTTGAAATTTTTTCAGTGATAACAGTAAGAATGCTGCTGTAGAAGACACAAAAGGGCCACCTCAAAATTTTTGAATACTAAGCAAAGAAAAATTCAAAGAATGAGAGGCATTTAATATCTCCAAGCTCTGCGCTATGAAAACAATAGTCATTTTGTAGCTCAGACAGTTGTCATTCTTCAACCAGCTTCTAAGGGGTTTTGTCTTAGCAAGATTATATGAGCAAGACCTCTAGACTAATTCAAGGCATCACATGTTATTAAAAGGGATAAAATTGTTAACAGAATTCGAGCAACCACTTTGAAGACCAAAGCAAAAAAAACAAGGGCAATTTTCCTAGTATCTATGGATAGTTAAAGGACAAACAATCAAAGGCCAGCATGAAGTTTAAAGTCATCACTCAAGCCAAAGATGAAGAGGGACAGATGTTAAAGAACGCGTTTGTTTTCATAACTAAGGTTGTTGCCAGCATAGATAAGGAGTTACACTCCTAGTCAAATTAGGTCTCTAAGATTGTTAGTTTACAGTCAGTTGTAATTAATAATTTGTTTGAAGTTCAATAGGTGTCATCTCTAGAGAAATTCAAATTCCCCTCTTGCTGGAGGAAGGAATTCAAGCTTGTAAGGAAACTCTATATATGACAAGAGATGTAATGCACCAGGGGCTGGAAATTTTCAGAGAAAACACTCATATTGTGTCATTCTAGAAGATTATGTTTTTTATGAATACAGACTTTGGCTTTACTTCTCAAGATTCAGAAATAGTTCAATGGTGGCTTGTTTATGTTTTTCCTAATTTCCTTATTTGCAGTAGTATGAATGTATGATACTTAGAACTCATTGGAAATGCTCTAACTTCCTTAATGCATTTGTAGACTGTGTTTCCTACATGTTCCTATGTCTTAACTAATATATTGAACTTTTGATGCCCTGACTTCCATGTTCATACTAAGAATTTTTTGACTCCATAAGCCCAATGGCTGTTTATTGACTGTGTTTCAACTCTTTACACTCCTTCATTTGTTTCATAGAGTTAGCCATCTAATCCATTATCGAAATCTTTAACCTAGTGAGAGATCCCTCTGAGGTTGAGGAGGCTAAGCCTCAGCCAAAAGTTGGTTTGAAATAGTTACTCAAGGTCTACTTGATCAACAACTTGTCAGGGTTAGGTTTTGTGATTACAGAAAGTTTGATATTGATGTTCATAGTAAAAAATGTTGTTTCACCTACCAAGTGTTAGACTCAGTCTTGTCAGTCCTCTGTCGGAGTCTAATTCACCAAGGTTCATTTCTCATCATTTGTAGTCATCAAATGCCATTTTGGTCAAAAAGAGTCATTTTAATTCTTGAGTCCAGGGTTTTGTCGACTGAGTCTGCATGAGAGGTTCCAAATCAGTTTCCATTACAAAATTTCATCATCAAATAATGCTCAAGAGGGATTCTTCTTCAAAACTCTGTTTTGATGAAGAAATCCTTAAATTCGCTTTCAAATATGAAATTATTCAAAGTTTTTTCAGTTGAAGATGTTCACATGCAGCCTCGTCATGATCCTTTGCCGAATTCAACATCAGTCATCCTTGCAAAAAACAAGAGCAATTTCATCATTCAAGCTCAGAAAATCGGTGAGGAAACAAATGTCAGAGTTGTGTTAAATGTAAAAGCGCCAAAGCCAAAAACATTACAAAATGAGAAACAACGTTGAAATCCATGTCTATATAAGATATTTCTCCATGTCTATATAAGTTATTAATCCATTTGCATCAAAGGATATCAAAAAATCCAAAGGAGAAAGTCATGTTGAAATTCTAGGAACGGAGCCGTGATTTTAGAGGGCCGATGGTGTGTTGACATTCAGTGTGGTGAACAGGCAGAGGGGCTCGGTGCACAGAGGGCACGCGGTACACTGGGCACTATCACTCCGTGTTAAATAACACGTGCACGGCGCACAAAAACGGCGCAGCGCACAGGCAGAAGGGCACGACGCACATAGCCCCAAGGCCGAATTCATCATCAATTCATCAAAAACGCAATTTGTTTAAGCTCAATTCTTCTACAATTTAGCGTTTCCTTTTAATTAGATGGGGACTATGGACGCTGCTATAGAGAAATTCTAGTCAGCAGCTAATGATGCTAAGCTACATGGAGAAATGTGCAGACAACTTGCTAGGCTTGTGATTAAAATGATGAAAATATTTCCTGCAATGGAAGCAGTACGTCCAAGGCGTAAGTCAGGTATTCAGGCATTATGTGCCTTTCATTTAGCACTTGAAAAGGCCAAATCGCTTCTTCGACACTGTGCAGACTGCAGCAAACTGTCCTTGGAAATTACAGGGGATGCCCTATTGATAAAATTTGAAAGGGTCAAGGACGACTTGTTTCAAAGTTTACAACGCCTTGAAGTTCTTGTGCCAGATTCCTTAGCCTGGCAGATTGTTGAAATTTTCAAGGAGCTCGAGAAAACAACATTTTAACTTGAGCCATTACAAAAGGAAATTGGTGATAGAGTTATTGCATTGCTTAGGAAAAACAAGGATCCCAGTGGTTTAAATGACATATCAGAACTAGAAACTTTTCATCATGCAACTATGATGTTGGGCATAGTATCTTCAAGAGCTGTGTCGATTGAAAAAAGAGGTCTAAAGAAGCAGCTTGATAAATCCTACTGTGGGGAAGACAAAAGGAAGGAGTCTATCATTTTTTATCTCCTGCATCTGCTCAGAAAATATAGCAAGCTATTTAGAAATGCATCTAGGGATAATCTTGATTCTCTGAGCTTAGATACATGTTCTCCATCAGTGAGAAATCCTGTAGAGGAAGCTAACATGAATGGAAGAGAGAGTGATCAGCATGAATCCAAACCTCATTCATTGGACTTAGAAAGCAAGAAAATTTCTAGAAATTCAATAGGCATGCTGCCAAGACTTCCTTAAGAATTCAGATGTCCAATTTCCTTGAAATTAATGTCTAACCTTGTGATTATTTCCTCTGGACAAACGTATGAACGAGTCTGCATAGAGAAGTGGTTCAGTGAAGGTCATGATATGTGCCCAAAAACTCAACAAAAGTTATCATATTTAGGTGTAACCCCCAACTACTGTGTCAAAGGCCCGATTGCGAGTTGTTGATCCATGTGTGATTTCAAGCCAGATGGGACCATTGAGAGTTGTGTAGAGCATATGCACAAGATGCATGGATTTTTGTTCCTGATGATAAATATTTGAAAGATCTCCATGGATTACTAAGCTATCTTGGCCTCAAGGTGACTGACGATTTTATGTGTTGGTATTGCAATGAGAAACGAAAACCATTTCCAAGTCTAGAAGCTGTTAGGAAGCATATGATTTCTAAAAACCACTGCAAATTACACTACGGAGATGGAGATGAGAAAGAAGATAGTGATTTAGATGACACTTATGACTATAGCAGCAGTTACACACACGAAAGTGGGATGCAAATAGTCTCCACAGAAGAAAATCTCAATGTCAATATTGAACTTGGCGATAGAGGGGCTGAACTGGTAATCCAAAGAAAGTCTAAAAATGGAACAACATGAAAGATGCTTGGTTCTCGTGAATTTCTTCATTACTACTGTCAGAGGTCACGCCCAATAGTTGAGAGAGATGTTGCTCTTTCTCGTGCATTAGTCTCAAGGTATTGAAAGCATGGGTTTGGCAACCGTGCAATCAAAAGAGAAGATATTGAGGTGCAATGCATTAAAGAAAATACAACATTCTGGAGTGAATGCAATTTCCATAGATGTATTTTGTGATTCGCTTGAGACAGCTCAGACCAATTCATGGTTGGAAAACGCCTATGTCTTTTCGGCTGGAGCTGAATTTAAACATATGTATGCCTGTTCCTCAGAAACTACGTGGCTATCTCCATTCTGGGCATGCAAAGGCTGCTCAAAGTGACAAAGGGCGCATAAAGGAACTACGTGGCTTTGCTCAAAGTGACAAAGGGTGCATAATCATATGCCTTGATCCTGCTAAGAAAGAGTAATGAATTTGTTGCGATTTGGATGCACGTGGTATTAAAGGAGAAATTGCAGCCCGGACCGTGGATTATTACAGAATCGTAGATGTACAGGTGGAATGTCGGCATTCTTATGGCCATCAAATTCATGTCGCCGATGGATTTTCTGGAAAAGTCTTCGTTCAAAGGCATGTTTATTGAAAATTGGTTTTTATTCAAATGACAGATGAACAAGAGACTACCAACTAATTATACCAAGGAACTATATGATGCAATGAATGTGCAACAGGTGATCAATGTTGAGGACGAAGGAAGGTGAAAAGTCAAAAATTAAATGCCTAAATATAAACAGAGGATTCGAACGAGGAAAATCCACAGGACTCCGGCAGAAAACAGAGGAGGTGACCTTGAATGAAACAAGTCTTCAATACAAGGAACTCTTCCACAAGATCATCTATGATGAATGCAAAGTATGTATTGGGAAACCATGGCCAGTTACCACTGCAATGCACTCAGGCAGGAATAAAATGCAAAATCAACTTTTACTACTATCCTAGACATCGCTGAAGAACTTCACCTATAAGAAAAGGATTGAAAGATATACATTGGGGATATTTGAAAATATGCGGTTTCAGAGCCCTCAGCTTTGCATGGCCTCCATAGACAATGAAGAGAGAAAATATCCAAAGGCAGTTCATGGATCTAAATCAAGTGCCAATTCAATTAAATATTTTGATTTGGTAGTGGAGTGGTTGGTCTTAGATATGCCCTTGAAGTTGCAAAACATGGGTCTGTGGCAGTCATCACAAAATTTTAACCACATGAGAGTAATACAAATTATGCACAAGGTGGTGTTAGTGCAGTTTTTTGCTCCTTCAGATTCTGTCAAGAAACACATTCGGGATACTATTATTGCTGGTGCATAGTTATGTGATAAAGAGACTGTAAAGGTGGTATGCACAGAAGGCCCAGATAAAACCTCATACAATTTCATCCAAATGCATTAGATGATGAAGGTCTACCAATTAAACCTCATACACGAGAAAATGCATTTTTAATAAGTGAAGCTGATTGTGGGGCTGGTGGTATTCTTTACAATCAAGCTATGGAAAGGTTCATGCCACAGCATGATTCCAGAGGAGAACTTGCACCTAGAGATGTGGTGGCATGGAGTATTGATGATCAATTAAAGAAACGTAATGAGAGATATGTTCTGTTGGATATAAGTCACAGAGCCAAGGAGGAAACGTTGTATCATTTCTCAAATATTGCTGCTGAATGTTTGAAGTATGACCTTGACATAACAGAAAGTCCTATACCTGGAGTGCCAGCTGCACATTATATGTGTGGTGGGGTTCAAGCTAAACTTCATGGAGAGACACCTATAATGGGTCTATATTTAGCTGGTGGAGTTTCCTGTATAGGACTTCATGGTGCCAATAGGCTTGCAAGCCAATCATTACTTGAAGCACTTGTGTTTGCACAGAAAGCATTGAACACATCAGTATTGTTGTAAGCAGTGCATAAAGTAGAAGGCCTTGAATGACACAAAAGATGAAAAACTCGAAAACCAAGCGGTGAAAAAGGCACAGGGAACGAAAAAAGTCGGAAACTGAAAAGCCAAAATTTAAATCAGAGACATCTACTAGGGCAGAGAAACAGGGTTCGATTTCCTATTTTTCACTTCAGTTATGATCTACAGCTACAGTTGTCATCTTTTTATTGATCTTCAAAAAAGTTTCAAGTGGAATAATGTAACGCCGTTCTATCTATAGAGCAAATGGATGGTTCATTTCATATCCTCGGGATTTTAGTTGTAACAGCTCCCCATTTGGATCGATTTGTTTTCTCATAGTGGAGCTTATTTATTGCATAAAAAATCATTTGTAAAGGGTTCTGAGTTCTGGCAAACAGTGGGAGAGATGTGAAGGAAAACTTCATTGTACAGTTTTTGACAGGGATTTAATGAAAAGCTACAACTCTTACTCTTGAGATTCTTGTGGTGTAAATTCAACATTTGTCTTTTCCCTTGTTTCATATGTAGCTTGTTATGTTTCCATTTCATTTCATAATCATTTCTAAAAGAATACTTTTAAGTGAGAAAGGCAGAATCCAGTTTGCTGCTCTGCCTTGGGAAGGTATTCATGTTTTGTGTTTTCTTCTGTTTGATAAGGATTCATCTATTGCCCTTGTCAACCTCTCAGCAATCTTTTCATTCCATATAATTTCAAAATTGAATGCTAAATTTATTGCTTGTCTTGCCTCCTGAGATAATATGTGTCTCGGATTTAATCTCCCTGCTCATGCTATTCTCAATCCCATGCTGCCCAGAAAACCCAGTCATTTATCAAATTACCCCTTTCCTATCCATTTACTAGCCTAAAATCAGTTCCCATTTTTAGTCATCTCGCACCCTAATTGCTCATTTTATCGAGATTGACTAGAGAGAGCCCTCTCCTATCCTCGTAGGGCTAGCTATGAGGCTGAGCTTGGTTTGATGTTTCCTTGAACCCCGCCTTCCTTCAGCGTAAGGCAGATTCGAGTGCTAGCATAGTGGTGACCATACTGGGGAACGAAATGGTTTACTTGTAGATTATTTTGCCCCAGTACATATCTCGAGTTCAGAGCTGATTGTTGATGGTGAACAACGATCAGACATAAGAAGATAGATGAAATCATTCACCTGGCGACTCCATTCACTGAAGAATCCATGCAATCAATCCTTCATGTTGACTCCACTGCAGAGGCATCTACTTGATTGGCTACATTGGCATTTTGATATAGTTTGATTGTATATTGCCTTGTCAGAAACACGGGTAGCCATGTACTACCACCCAGCTTTAAGTTTTAAGTTCAGGTCTTAGTATTTTTTAGTAAAGTTTGTCGAGTCAGTTTTTAAGTCATTTTAGTTTCACAGTTGAGTCGGTTTGAGTCCAGTTTCAGTCAATAAAGGTGTCAAAGTCTGTGTTGGTTGTCGAAATAGTGACTCCGTAGCCCAATGGACAAAGGCACTATCTGCTCTCCCAAAGATCTACAATTCTTGGCACCTCCACGGAGCGGCAGTTGCCATCCCAATTGGAGCCAATGTTAGACTCAGTCTTGTCAGTCCTCTGTCATAGTCTAATTCACCAAGGTTCATTTCTCGTCATTTGCAGTCATCAAATTCCATTTTGGTCAAAAAGAGTCATTTTAATTCTTGAGTCCAAGGTTTTTTCGACTGAGTCTGTATGAGAGGTTCCAAATCTGTTTCCATTGCGAAATTTCATCATCAAATAATGCTCAAGAGGGATTCTTCTTCAAAACTCTATTTTGAAGAAGAAATCCTTAAATTCACTTTCAAATATGAAATTATTCAAATTTTTTCAGTTGAAGATGTTCACATGTAGCCTCGCCATGATCCTTTTCCAAATTCAACATCAGTCATCCCTACAAAAAACAAGAACATATTCATCATTCAAGCTCAGAAAATCAGTGAGGAAACAAATGTCAGAGTTGTGTTAAATGTAAAAGCGCGAAAGCCAAAAACATTACAAAATGAGAAACAAAAGTTGAAATCCATGTCTATATAAGATATTTATCCATTTCTATAGAAGTTATTAATCCATTTACATCAAAGGATATCAAAAAATCCAAACGAGAAAGTCGTGTTGAAATTTGAGGAACGAAGCCGTGATTTTAGAGGGCCGATGGTGTGTTGACATTCAGCGCGGCGCACAGGCAGAGGGTGCGCGACGCACTGGGCGCTATCACGCCGTGTTAAATAACACATGCGCGGCGCACACAAATGGCGCGGCACACAGGCAGAAAGGCGCGACGCACAAAGCCCCAAGGCCGAAATTCATCATCGTTTCATCAAAAACTCAATTTGTTTCAGCTCAATTATTCTCCAATTTAGCATTTCCTTTTAATTGGATGGGGACTATGGACGCTGCTATAGAGCAATTATGGTTAGCTCCTAATGATGCTAAGCTACATGGAGAAATGTGCCGACAACTTGCTAGGCTTGTGATTAAAATGATGAAAATATTTCCTGCAATGGAAGCAGTACGTCCAAGGAGTAAGTCAGGTATTTAGGCGTTATGTGCCTTTCATTTAGCACTTGAAAAGGCCAAATCGCTTCTTCGACACTGTGCAGACTGCAGAAAAATGTACTTGGCAATTACAGGGGATGCACTATTGATAAAATTTGAAAGGGTCAAGGATGACTTGTTTCAAAGTTTACAGCATCTTGAAGTTCTTGTGCCAGATTCCTTAGCCTGGCAAATTACTGAAATTTTCAAGGAGCTCGAGAAAACAACATTTGAACTTGAGCCATCAGAAAAGGAAATTGGTGATAGAATTATTACATTGCTTAGGGAAAACAAGGATCCCAGTGGTTTAAATGACATACCAGAACTAGAAACTTTTCATCATGCAGCTATGAGGTTGGGCATAGTATCTTCAAGAGTTGTGTCGATTAAAAAAAGAGGTCTAAAGAAGCAGCTTGATAAATCCTGCTGTGAGGAAGACAAAAGGAAGGAGTCTATCATTTTTTATCTCCTACATCTACTCAGAAAATATAACAAGCTATTTAGAAATGCATCTTGGGATAATCTTGATCCTATGAGCTTAGATACATGTTCTCCATCAGTGAGAAATTCTGTAGAGGAAGCTAACATGAATGGAAGAGAGAGTGATCAGCATGAATCCAAACCTCATTCATTGGACTTAGAAAGCAAGAAAACTTGTAGAAATTCAATAGGCATGCTGCGAGGACTTCCTAAAGAATACAGATGTCCAATTTCCTTGAAATTAATGTCTCACCCTGTGATTATTTCTTCTGGAAAAACGTATGAATGAGTCTGCATAGACAAGTGGTTCAGTGAAGGTCATGATATGTGCCCGAAAACTCAGCAAAAGTTATCATATTTAGGTGTAACTCCCAACTATTGTGTCAAAGGCCTGATTGCCAGTTGCTGCTTCATATGTGATTTCAGGCCAGATGGGACCATTGAGAGTTGTGTAGAGCATATGCACAAGATGCATGGATTTTTGTTCCTGATGCTGAATATTTGAAAGATCTCCGTGGATTACTAAGCTATCTTGGCCTCAAGGTGACCGACGATTTTATGTGTTGGTATTGCAATGAGAAACGAAAACCATTTCCAAGTCTAGAAGCTGTTAGGAAGCATATGATTTCTAAAAACCACTGCAAATTACACTACGGAGATGGAGATGAAAAAGAAGATAGTGATTTAGACGAATTTTATGACTACAACAGCAGTTACACGGACGAAAGTGGGATGCAAATAGTCCCCACAAAAGAAAATCTCAATGTCAATATTGAACTTGGCTTTAGAGGGGCTGAAATGGTAATCCAAAGAAAGTCTAAAAATGGAACAACATGCAAGATTCTCGGTTCTCGTGAATTTCTTTGTTATTACTATCAGAGGCCATGCCCAACAGTTGAGAGAGATGTTCCTCTTTCTTGTGCATTAGTCTCAAGGTACTGAAAGCATGGGTTTGGAAATTATGCAATCAAAAGAGAAGATATTGAGGCGCAATTCATTAAAGAAAGGCAATTGCCATAGATGTATTCTGTGATTCGTTTGAGATAGCTCAGATCGATGCATGGTTGGAAAACGCCTATGTATTTTCGGCTGGGGCTGAATTTAAACGTATGTAGGCATGTTCCTCAGAAACTACATGGCTATCTCCATTCTGGGCACGCAAACGCTGCTCAAAGTGACAAAGAGTGCATAAAGGAACTACGTGGCTTTGCTCAAAGTGACAAAGGGTGGATAATCATACGCCTTGATCCTGCTAAGACAGAGTAATGAATTTGTTATGATTTGGATGTGCGTGGTATTAAAGGAGAAATTGCAGCCCGGACCATGGATTATTATAGAACCGTAGACGTACAGGTGGAATGTCGGCATTCTTATGGCCATCAAATTCATGTCGCCGATGGATTTTCTGGCAAAGTCTTCTTTCAAAGGCCTGTTTATTGAAAATTTGTTTTTATTCAAATGACAGATGGACAAGAGACTACCAACTAATTATACCAAGGAACTATATGATGCAATGAATGTCCAACGAATGATCAATGTTGAGGACGAAGGAAGGTGAAAAGTCAAAAATTAAATGCCTAAATATAAACAAAGATATCCACAACAGAGGATTCGAATGAGGAAAATCCACAGGACTCTGGCGGAAAACAGAGGAGGCGACCTTGAATGACACAAGTCTTCAATACAAGGAACTCTTCCACAAGATCATCTATGATGAATGCAAAGCATGTATTGGAAAACCATGGCCAGTTATCCACTGCAATGCACTCAGGGAGGAATAAAATGCAAAAACAACTTCTACTACTATCCTAGACATCGCTGAAGAACTTCACCTATAAGAAAAGGATTGAAAGATATACATTGGGGATATTTGAAAATATGCGATTTCAGAGCCCTCAGCTTTGCATGGCCTCCATAGACAATGAAGAGAGAAAATCTCCAAAGGCAGTTCATGTATCCAAATCAAGTGCCAATTCAATTAAATATTTTGATTTGGTAGTGGAGTGGTTGGTCTTAGATATGCCCTTGAAGTTGCAAAACATGGGTCTATGGCAGTCATCAAAAAAGTTGAACCACATGAGAGTAATACAAATTATGCACAAGGTGGTGTTAGTGCAGTTTTTTGCTCCTTCAGATTCTGTCAAGAACCACATTCAAGATACTGTTGTTGCTGGTGCATACTTATGTGATAAAGAGACTGTAAATGTGGTATGCACAGAAGGCCCAGATAGAGTTAAAGAGTTTGATCATGGTGAAGATGGTAGCTTACATCTTGCTAGAGAAGGGGGCATTCTCATCACCGTATTGTTCATGCAGTAGACATGACAGGAAGAGAGATTGAGCGAGCTCTATTGAAGGCTGTTGTTAATAACCCCAAACATCGCCATGTTTGAGCATCACTTTGCCATAGACTTGCTTACGTTTGAAGATGGATCAAATATTTACTGTCATGGTTTGGACACATTGAACACCGACACTAATGAGGTGGTCCGCTTCATTTCAAGGGTAACTTTACTTGCATCTGGTGGGGCTGGACATATTTATCCTACTACCACAAATCCTCGTGTTGCGGCTGGTGATGGTATTTCGATGGAACATAGAGCATCTGCAATTGTTTCAAATATGAAGTTTGTACAATTTCATCCAAATGCATTAGCTGATGAAGGTCTACCAATCAAACCTCATACACGAGAAAATGCATTTTTAATAAGTGAAGTTGTTTGTGGGGCTGGTGGTATTCTTTACAATCAAGTTATGGAAAGGTTCATGCCACAGCATGATTCCAGAGGATAACTTGCACCTAGAGATGTGGTGGCATGGAGTATTGATGATCAATTAAAGAAACTGAATGAGAGATATGTTCTGTTGGATATAAGTCACAGAGCCAAGGAGGAAACCTTATATCATTTCTCAAATATTGCTGCTGAGTGTTTGAAGTATGACCTTGACATAACAGAAAGTCTTATACCTGCAGTGCCAGCTGCACATTATATGTGTGGTGGGGTTCAAGCTAAAATTCATGGAGAGACACCTATAATGGGTCTATATGTAGCTGGTGGAGTTTCCTGTATAGGACTTCATGGTGCCAATAGGCTTGCAAGCAAATCATTACTTGAAGCACTTGTGTTTGCACAGAAAGCATTGAACACATCAGTATTGTTGTAAGCAGTGCATAAAGTAGAAGGCCTTGAATGACACAAAAGGTGAAAAACTCGAAAACCAAGCGGTGAAAAAGGCACAGGGAACGAAAAAAGTCGGAAACTGAAAAGCCAAAATTTAAATCAGAGACATCTACTAGGGCAGAGAAACAGGGTTCGATTTCCTATTTTTCACTTCAGTTATGATCTGCAGCTACAGTTGTGATCTTTTTATTGATCTTCAAAAAAGTTTCAAGTGGAATAATGTAACGTCGTTCTATCTATAGAGCAAATGGATGGTTCATTTCATATCCTCAGGATTTTAGTTGTAACAGCTCCCCATTTGGATCGATTTGTTTTCTCATAGTGGAGCTTATTTATTGCATAAAAAATCATTTGTAAAGGGTTCTGAGTTCTGGCAAACAGTGGGAGAGATGTGAAGGAAAACTTCACTGTACAGTTTTTGACAGGGATTTAATGAAAAGCTACAACTCTGACTCTTGAGATTCTTGTGGTGTAAATTCAACATTTGTCTTTTCCCTTGTTTCATATGTAGCTTGTTATGTTTCCATTTCATTTCATAATCATTTCTAAATGAATACTTTTAAGTGAGAAAGGCAGAATCCAGTTTGCTGCTCTGCCTTGGGAAGGTATTCATGTTTTGTGTTTTCTTCTGTTTGATAAGGATTCATCTATTGCCCTTGTCAACCTCTCAGCAATCTTTTAATTCCATATAATTTCAAAATTGAATGCTAAATTTATTGCCTGTCTTGCCTCCTGAGATAATATGTGTCTTGGATTTAATCTCCCTGCTCATGCTATTCTCAATCCCACGCTGCCCAGAAAACTTAGTCATTTATCAAATTACCCCTTTCCTATCCATTTACTAGCCTAAAATCAGTTCCCATTTTTAGTCATCTCGCACCCTAATTGTTCATTTTATCGAGATTGACTGGTGAGAGCCCTCTCTTGTACTCGTAGGGCTAGCTACGAGGCTGAGCTTGGTTTGATGTTTCCTTGAACCCCGCCTTCCTTCAGCGTAAGGCAGATTCGAGCACTAGCATAGTGGCGACCATACTGGGGAACGAAATGGTTCACTTGTAGATTATTTTTCCCCAATACATATCTTGAGTTCAGAGCTTATTGTTGATGGTGAACAACGATCAGACATAAGAAGACAGCTGAAATCATTCACCTGGCGACTCCATTCACTGAAGAATCCATGCAATCAATCCTTCATGTTGACTCCACTGCAGAGGGATCAGTAGCTTTGAGATTTCTTAAGATGGATCAGATCGCAAGAAGATACGCTCCCATGAGCCGAGATCACATCCCAGGCTTTCCAAATAAAATGCCCAAGGTAGACTGGTCAAAGAATTTTCCTGTGTTCAGAAATGTGAAAGGTAATGACGCTGCTCTTCATCTGGTGAAATTTCACATTCATGTGCATAAATTAAATATCGAGTTTCCTGAAGACTGTTTGATGAAAATTTTCATGGCTACCCTGGAGGATGAATCCCAATCTTGTTATGAAAGTTTTCCACTTGCTTCCATTTATTGTCTAAAGGATTTTCATGCAGTATTTTTTGAAAGGTACAAAGAATCATATACATCCTTGACTTTAGTTCAGAATTTTTGTAGCCATGTTCATAGTTTTATTGAAAGACTTGAGAAATATTATGAGGATGATAATTTTATGGATGAAGAGATCATGGAAGCATTGTACGAAAATATGTTTCAGAAGTCTACAAAACTCTTAGAGGAAACTTTGCAGCAGGATCAAAATCAGCATGTTAAAGATTTCCATATGACTGAAAATGATGAAAAAGGAAGTACTATTTCAGATCTGGTTGAAATAAATGAGGATACGCAGGAAAATGATGTTCCAATCTCCGAAAATGATGATGATAAACCAAATCGAGAGACGAATTGTGATGAGGAAAAACATGTTGTTCTGGATCTCATAGAAGAGAATTGCATTGTTGAGGCTGCCTCAAATGAAGAAGACAGAGTTACAGGCCTAATTGCCCTCATCTCATCGGAACACAGCCTTCCTACCAAGGTAATCCAGTCTATTCATGAACAACAAGAGGATATCTTTGTTCAAGTAGGTGAAAAGGTTCCTTTGGATGAATCTTTAGTAGATGGTAGAAATGTCATTTGTGCGCTTCAAGAATCATATGAAGTTTCTCTTCTTATGATTAATGAATGTAATAAGGAACATGAAAACCTGGCTGTCATATCATATGAATATGACCTACAGTACATTCACACCACAAAAGATCAAAACATTCAGGATTTCCATTCAATTTCCTCTTCATATGTTTCATGTGTTGAAATGTTTTTCCAAGAAGATATCTGCTCATATACCTGTTCAGAGTTTTTTGAAGCCCAGGAGCATACTTTTACTAAAGTACATGATGAAGGAAGATCATAATTTGAAGCAAAGGACACCTTGTTTCTTCAGTAGCAGGAAAATCTTCATGTTTTTCATGATCCAAAGGCGAATATGTTGCATTCAGCAGTGAAGGTGTTTACTACAATAATCGGTGATGAAGGAGATCAGGGTCAATTAGCTTTTTGGATGCCTAGTTACAAGTATCTACTGTTGACCAGGAGATATGATCAAGAGGATCAATCAAGAAGGCATCTACTTGATTGGCTACATTGGCATTTTGATATAGTTTGATTGTATATTGCCTTGTCAGAAACACGGGTAGCCATGTACTACCACCCAGCTTTATGTTTTAAGTTCAGGTCTTAGTATTTTTTAGTAAAGTTTGTCGAGTCAGTTTTGAAGTCATTTCAGTTTCACAATTGAGTCGGTTTGACTCCAGTTTCAGTCAATAAAGGTGTCAAAGTCTGTGTTGGTTGTCGAAATAATGACTCCGTAGCCCAATGGACAAAGGCACTATCTGCTCTCCCAAAGATCTACAATTCTTGGCACCTTCACGGAGCGGCAGTTGCCATTCCAATTGGAGCCAATGTTAGACTCAGTCTTGTCAGTCCTCTGTCAGAGTCTAATTCACCAAGGTTCATTTCTCGTCATTTGCAGTCATCAAATCCCATTTTGGTCAAAAAGAGTCATTTTAATTCTTGAGTCCAGGGTTTTTTCGACTGAGTCTGTATGAGAGGTTCCAAATCAGTTTCCATTATGAAATTTCATCATCAAATAATGCTCAAGAGGGATTCTTCTTCAAAATTCTATTTTGAAGAAGAAATCCTTAAATTCACTTTCAAATATGAAATTATTCAAAGTTTTTCAGTTGAAGATGTTCACATGTAGCCTCGCCATGATCCTTTTCCAAATTCAACATCAGTCATCCCTACAAAAAACAAGAACATATTCATCATTCAAGCTCAGAAAATCAGTGAGGAAACAAATGTCAGAGTTGTGTTAAATGTAAAAGCGCGAAAGCCAAAAACATTACAAAATGAGAAACAAAAGTTGAAATCCATGTCTATATAAGATATTTATCCATTTCTATATAAGTTATTAATCCATTTGCATCAAAGGATATCAAAAAATCCAAAGGAGAAAGTCGTGTTGAAATTTGAGGAACGAAGCCGTGATTTTAGAGGGCCGATGGTGTGTTGACATTTAGCGCGGCGCACAAGCAGAGGGTGCGCGGCGCACTGGGCGCTATCACGCCGTGTTAAATAACACATGCGCGGCGCACACAAATGGCGCGGCACACAGGCAGAAAGGCGCGACACACAAAGCCCCAAGGCCGAAATTCATCATCGATTCATCAAAAATTCAATTTGTTTCAGCTCAATTATTTTCCAATTTAGCATTTCCTTTTAATTGGATGGGGACTATGGACGCTGCTATAGAGCAATTCTGGTCAGTTGCTAATGATGCTAAGCTACATGGAGAAATGTGCAGACAACTTGCTGGGCTTGTGATTAAAATTATGAAAATATTTCCTGCAATGGAAGCAGTATGTCCAAGGCGTAACTCAGGTATTTAGGCGTTATGTGCCTTTCATTTAGCACTTGAAAAGGCCAAATCACTTCTTCGACACTGTGCAGACTGCAGCAAAATGTACTTGGCAATTACAGGGGATGCACTATTGATAAAATTTGAAAGGGTCAAGGATGACTTGTTTCAAAGTTTACAGCGTCTTGAAAGTCTTGTGCCAGATTCCTTAGCCTGGCAAATTACTGAAATTTTCAAGGAGCTCGAGAAAAAAACATTTGAACATGAGCCATCAAAAAAGGAAATTGGTGATATAGTTATTACATTGCTTAGGCAAAACAAGGATCCCAGTGGTTTAAATGACATATCAGAACTAGAAACTTTTCATCATGTAGCTATGAGGTTGGGCACAGTATCTTCAAGAGCTGTGTCGATTAAAAAAAGAGGTCTAAAGAAGCAGCTTGATAAATCCTGCTGTGAGGAAGACAAAAGGAAAGAGTCTATCATTTTTTATCTCCTGCATCTGCTCAGAAAATATAGCAAGCTATTTAGAAATGCATCTTGGGATAATCTTGATCCTCTGAGCTTAGATACATGTTCTCCATCAGTGAGAAATTCTGTAGAGGAAGCTAACATGAATGGAAGAGAGAGTGATCAGCATGAAGCCAAACCTCATTCATTGGACTTAGAAAGAAAGAAAACTTGTAGAAATTCAATAGGCATGCTGCCAGGACTTCCTGAAGAATACAGATGTCTAATTTCCTTGAAATTAATGTCTCACCCCGTGATTATTTCCTCTGGAAAAACATATGAATGAGTCTGCATAGAGAAGTGGTTCAGTGAAGGTCATCATATGTGCCCGAAAACTCAGCAAAAGTTATCATATTTAGGTGTAACTCCCAACTATTGTGTCAAAGGCCTGATTTCCAGTTGCTGCTCCATGTGTGATTTTAGGCCAGATGGGACCATTGAGAGTTGTGTAGAGCATATGCACATGATGCATGGATTTTTGTTCCTAATTCTAAATATTTGAAAGATCTCCATGGATTACTAAGCTATCTTGGCCTCAAGGTGACCGACGATTTTATGTGTTGGTATTGCAATGAGAAACGAAAACCATTTCCAAGTCTAGAAGCTGTTAGGAAGCATATGATTTATAAAAACCACTGCAAATTACACTACGGAGATGGAGATGTAAAAGAAGATAGTGATTTAGATGACTTTTATGACTACAGCAGCAGTTACGCGGACGAAAGTGGGATGAAAATAGTCCCCACCAAAGAAAATCTCAATGTCAATATTGAACTTGGCTTTAGAGGGGCTGAAATGGTAATCCAAAGAAAGTCTAAAAATGGAACAACATGCAAAATTCTCGGTTCTCGTGAATTTCTTTGTTATTATTGTCAGAGGCCACACCCAACAGTTGAGAGAGATGTTGCTCTTTCTCGTGCATTAGTCTCAAGGTACTGAAAGCATGGGTTTGGCAATTATGCAATTAAAAGAGAAGATATTGAGGCGCAATTCATTAAAGAAAATACAACATTCTGGAGTGAAGGCAATTGCCATAGATGTATTATGTGATTCGTTTGAGACAGCTCAGACCGATGCATGGTTGGAAAACGCCTATGTATTTTCGTCTGGGGCTGAATTTAAACGTATGTAGGCATGTTCCTCAGAAACTACATGGCTATCTCCATTCTGCGCACGCAAACGCTGCTCAAAGTGACAAAGGGTGCATAAAGGAACTACGTGGCTTTGCTCAAAGTGACAAAGGGTGGATAATCATACGCCTTGATCCTGCTAAGACAGAGTAATGAATTTGTTGCGATTTGGATGCGCGTGGTATTAAAGGAGAAATTGCAGCCCGGACCATGGATTATTACAGAACCGTAGACATACAGGTGGAATGTCGGCATTCTTATGGCCATCACATTCATGTCGCCGATGGATTTTCTGGAAAAGTCTTCGTTCAAAGGCCTGTTTATTGAAAATTGGTTTTTATTCAAATGACAGATGGACAAGAGACTACCAACTAATTATACCAAGGAACTATATGATGCAATGAATGTGCAACGAATGATCAATGTTGAGGACGAAGGAAGGTGAAAAGTCAAAAATTAAATGCCTAAATATAAACAAAGATATCCACAACAAAGGATTCGAATGAGGAAAATCCACAGGACTCTGGCGCAAAACAAAGGAGGCGACCTTGAATGACACAAGTCTTCAATACAAGGAACTCTTCCACAAGATCATCTATGATGAATGCATAGCACGTATTGGAGAACAATGGCCAGTTATCCATTGCAATGCACTCAGGGAGGAATAAAATGCAAAAACAACTTTCACTACTGTCCCAGGCATCGCTGAAGAACTTCACCTATAAGAAAAGGATTGAAATATATACATTGGGGATATTTGAAAATATGCGATTTCAGAGCCCTCAGCTTTGCATGGCCTCCATAGACAATGAAGAGAGAAAATCTCCAAAGGTAGTTCATGTATCCAAATCAAGTGCCAATTCAATTAAATATTTTGATTTTTCTATCATTGGTAGTGGAGTGGCTGGTCTTAGATATGCCCTCGAAGTTGCAAAACATGGGTCTGTGGCAGTCATCACAAAAGTTGAACCACATGAGAGTAATACAAATTATGCACAAGGTGGTGTTAGTGCAGTTTTTTTCTCCTTCAGATTCTGTTGAGAACCACATTCGGGATACTATTGTTGCTGGTGCATACTTATGTGATAAAGAGACTGTAAAGGTGGTATGCACAGAAGGCCCAGATAGAGTTAAAGAGTTGATCACCATGGGTGCATCCTTTGATCATGGTGAAGATGGTAGCTTACATCTTGCTAGAGAGGGGGGGAATTCTCATCACCGTATTGTTCATGTAGCAGATATGACAGGAAGAGAGATTGAGCGAGCTCTGTTGAAGGTTGTTGTTAATAACCCCAACATCACCATGTTTGAGCATCACTTTGCCATAGACTTGCTTACGTTTGAAGATGGATCAAATATTTACTATCATGGTGTGGACACATTGAACACCAACACTAATGAGGTGGTCTACTTCATTTCAAGGGTAACTTTACTTGCATCTGGTGGGGCTGGACATATTTATCCTACTACAACAAATCCTCGTGTTGTAGCTGGTGATGGTATTGTGATGGCACATAGAGCATCTGTAGTTATTTCAAATATGAATTTTGTACAATTTCATCCAACTGCATTAGTTGATGAAGGTCTACCAATTAAACCTCATACACGAGAAAATGCATTTTTAATAAGTGAAGCTGTTTGTGGGGCTGGTGGTATTCTTTACAATCAAGCTATGGAAAGGTTCATGCCACAGTATGATTCCAGAGAAGAACTTACACCTAGAGATGTGGTGGCACGCAGTATTGATGATCAATTAAAGAAACAGAATGAGAGATATGTTATGTTGGATATAAGTCACAGATCTAAGGAGGAAACATTATATCATTTCTCAAATATTGCTGCTGAGTGTTTGAAGTATGACCTTGACATAACAGAAAGTCCTATACCTGCAGTGCCAGCTACACATTATATGTGTGGTGGGGTTCAAGCTAAACTTCATGGAGAGACACCTATAATGGGTCTATATGTAGCTGGTGGAGTTGCCTATACAGGACTTCATGGTGCCAATAGGCTTGCAAGCAACTCATTACTTAAGCACTTGTGTTTGCACATAACGCATTGAACACATCAGTATTGTTGTAAGCAGTGCATAAAGCAGAAGGCCTTGAATGACACAAAAGGTGAAAAAGTCAAAAACCAAGCGGTGAAAGAGGCACAGGGAAGGCAAAAAGTCGGAAACCGAAAAGCCAAAATTTAAATCAGAGACATCTACTAGGGAAGAGAAACAGGGTTCGATTTCCTGTTTTTCACTTCAGTTATGATCTGTAGCTACAGTTGTCATCTTTTTATTGATCTTCAAAAAAGTTTAAAGTGAAATAACGTAATTCCATTCTATCTATAGAGCAGATGGACGATTCATTTCATATGCTCATGATTTTAGTTTTAACAGCTCCCCATTTGGATCGATTTGTTTTCTCATAGTGGAGCTTATTTATTTCATAAAAAATCATTTGTAAAGGGTTCTGAGTTCTGGCAAACAGTGGCAGAGCTATGAAGGAAAACTTCATTGTACAGTTTTTGACAGGGATTTAATGAAAAGATGCAACTCTCACTCTTGGGATTCTTGTGGTGTAAATTCAATATTTTTCTTTTCCCTTGTTTCATATGTAGCTTGTTATGTTTCCATTTCATTTCATAATCATTTCTGAATGAATACTTTTAAGTGAGAAAGGAAGAATCCAGTTTGCTGCTCAGCCTTGGGAAGGTATTCATGTTTTGTGTTTTCTTCTGTTTGATAAGGATTCATCTATTGCCCTTGTCAACCTCTCAGCATTCTTTTCATTCCATATAATTTCAAAATTGAATGCTAAATTTATTGCCTGTCTTGCCTCCTGAGATAATCTGTGTCTCGGATTTAATCTCCCTGCTCATGCTATTCTCAATCCCACGCTGCCCAGAAAGCCCATTCATTTATCAAATTACCCCTTTCCTATCCATTTACTAGCCTAAAGTCAGTTCCCATTTTTAGTCATCTCGCACCCTAATTGCTCATTTTATCGAGATTGACTGGAGAGAGCCCTCTCCTGTCCTCGTAGGGCTGGCTACGAGGCTGAGCTTGGTTTGATGTTGCCTTGAACCCCGCCTTCCTTCAGCCTGAGGCAGATTTGAGCGCTAACACAAAGCACATGGAAGTTTATAGTTGAACCTAAAAAATTGTGTTTTCCTAGAGCTTGGTGATGTGGTCTCTCAGTATTTAAAGAAGTTTGAGTACTTGGGGCTTAGAATCCATGGTGTTCACATTTTTCCTACGTTAACACCTTAAAAATTTCTTTTGGTTTTGTTTTTTTTCAAGAATGCTTGAGCATAAGTCAAAATCATGTATGAATAACTTCTTTTAGCCTTTCTATCCTAGCTAGATTTCCTTGCTAAGAAATTTCCTTTCTTAGGTTGTGGACTCTTAAGCCACTTGGACACTTTTTAGAGCTATAATACTCCTTTAGATTTAGATACATCACAATCACTCCCTATCTAATGATGATGTGATGTCTCACCACCTATTTTGTTATGATGTTGTGTTTACATATGATAACTTAGGGAGATTGTCATATAATCCTACAAAGGCATGTTTTGAGATAGAGTAAATCTAATAATTATTAAATTGCTAGCATGAAGGCCCATGCATGATGAGTAAGGTTCCTCTAAACCCACTTGGCTTGTACCTTGCTAATGTGTTCACTTCATAGGTTTGTTTTGAATTTCTCTCTACTCAACTCAATGAGATTTAGATGTATTAACTCTAAGAGTTTTATGAATAAATAATCTCGACACATAGTGGGCTTACATGTTTGACGATGAATAAAAAGAATATGCAACAAAAGTACCCGTAATTCCCTATGCTGAGCAATTTTAAAGGGGCCAAGCCATCGAAACACCCCATTTTTACTCTTGCTCATAAATTAATATACATTATTTTGGTCTGTGCTCAACCTACTTTTAAATTTTTCATTTACTTGTTAAGGTTGTAGAGATACTTTTCTTTATATTGAAACTTACATGTACTGCTTATCAATTTGAAACCTTATTCAAATAAATAAATACATATATTACATTGTTTTATTTATTCAAATAAGTAATTATTTATTTAAATAAATAATTAAATTACATTGTTTTATAAGATTATATTGATTTGTAAAATTACAGTCTTATAAAATTACATGTATAAACAAAATTACACTGATTTATAAAATTATACTTGATTGCGCCTATTGATGCACAACATATAAATTTGAAATTAATACAAGCATCCTTATTCCATAAACCAATGAAAGGTGGAATTTGAAAGACATTTTTTTGTAGCCAGATAATTTGCACATCAAATATAGTTAAAAAAAATTACCATACCATCGAGATGCTTCCTTCACATTATAAAAATAAGTTAAACCAGTGTGGAAAAAGGCTCTATTTCAAGATTCCAAGGAAGCCCCATATTCATTTTTAAATGTCTTTTACTTTAATACTAACAACTGTACAAATCCCTTTGACAAACGTGAGTATTAAAACTATATTAAATTATCCCACATGGAGGACAGACGTGACAGTTCAAATAAAATAAGGGTATTGTGACATACAAGTTTGAACTTACTGCTACCGAGAATGATGAGAGCATCGATGACGTTGAATATTTGAAAGTTTCAGGTGGTGGGTATTCTCGGCTCCGCAAAACAAGAGGCCGCAGACGGTATTGCTTCAGCGGTTTTCCACAGCCGAATTTCTTGCCTCCTTTCTCCATAGTTTACCATATCTTTTTCTGTGCCCTTATGTCAATTTACGGTAATGTTGGCCAATTTTTTGAGGCTGAGAAACGCTGTGTGTTTGATCTATTTCAGAGTAAATAGATAGATATGAATTCTCAGGATAGCACAGCAGAGATGACGCATGAGGAGGAGCATTTGGACAATGGCGGCAGCCCTAAAAAATCATGTACTACTGAGAAGAAGCAGGCCGTGCGCAGACCAATTATTCCCCCAAGGTCTTCATCTGCAAGAATTACAACAGATTTGTTTGACAAGAGTAGCTAACAGCCTGTGTCTGTCTGTATATTTGATTTATAACGTTAGTCATGATATGAAAGCGTGGAATTGATTGGATTTGCTTTGCAGACTTAACGATTTGTGTTCTGCTTGCGGGCAGCCCCGGAGCGACTGGAATTTTAATATAGAAGATGGGGTGGCCATCATGAACAGGAGCTCATCATCAAAGAGACTTGAAGGCATGAAAGACAAAGAAGGCAAAGGGCAGAAGACGTTGAGGGGCAAAGGAAGGGTAATCTACCGTAGACCGCCACATGCGCTGTTTTCTCCTTGAAACAATCAGGGGCTTTCACACTTCTGTCCTTTAACACCATTGATGTCAATCCCACTCACAAGATGAGTGGATTGTTTAACCTTTATATTGCCATTGGAATTGATTACTTTAGAGTCATGCAGTCCAAAGGGAAGCATAGGTTAAGTTCACAGTGGGCACCTGTAAACATATTTAATTTGGATGTTGCTTTATTTGATATATGAATAGATTCGTACAATGTTTGAAAAGAAATAATGGATTGTTATAATCTTGCATATGGCATATATATTCTGTAAATATTAACATCACTTGTAAGATCATCCATATTTGGCATATATATTCTGTAAATATGAACATCAATCGTAAGATCATCCATATTGGTTTAAGAAATGTTGGGAGGATTTGAAAAGATTATTTTTACCATAACTTAGGTTAAAGGAGGCTATATTCTGTAGCAAAAGAAAAATATTATTCTCAGTTAAAGGAAAGTACTTTTACAGGTTTTTTTTTCCAGGTAGTTCAGTTGTGTTTTACTGTATGGAATTTCTTTGAGAAATTATTCTGGGATTTTAAAGGTATTGTAGTATATGTGTAGATAGAGTTCCTGTACTACATTGAAAATTTCAGAAGAAATTCGTTGATATAGCTGTCACACGTTGCTTGTCTCAATTTGATATTGTGGATAATTGCTTAGGTGTTTTCCTGCTCATTGTATTATTAGGTGACTCAACTACTTAGTATTCTTCTTGAGTTGAGGCCTTGCATGGAGACATCAACTGTTTGATCCACTATGGCAGTCATTGGAGTTAACACTGATTTGGATCAATCGGATAGACATGGTCAAAGCGAGTTGGATCTCAACATTAATTTGCACCAATTGGATGGACATCCTTAAAGCGAATTGGATACAGATAAGTATTAAGATTTCTATTTGTTTTTTTGTCATTAGATTGTTAGCCTTTATATTGGTGCGCAAAATTAATCGAATAAATTAATTAGGGATATTTAATATTGTAAATTTAAAAAAAAATTGCAAAATCAACTTTTAATATTAAGATATTATATTAACTTTTCGAGGAAAATCATTTTAATAATAATTCTATAAAAAGATAACAACATTAGGCTTAATATCACAAATATCTTATTTAATATTTTTTATTATTATATTTAATACATAAACCGAAGTTATTAGAAAAACATAATTGTTTTACAGGAGTTGAATGATATTAAACATTGTTTTATTATATAAAAAGAAAAAGATTAATTTTTTTTTATAATTATAATCCTTTATTTTAAGATAATTAAGGTGATGCTATGTGATTTGTAAGGGGATGGGTTTTCAGTAGATTTGAGGATAACAAAGAATTTATATATATTTGGGGATTTGGTCTCATGACCAATAAGCACGTAGAGATTCATGGTCTCTATCAAGGCCTCTTGATAGAGAAAAACACCAAAGACAATTAGGTTCACCATTCTGGATGATTTAGTCCTCATTTGTTACCATCTTGTTAGAGACATGATATTTAAGGAAAAATACATTATGTAGGCATTATGTTTAAGGAAAAATCCATTATGTGTGATTCACTCCTCATTTTTTACGATCTTGTTAAAGACATGATATTTAAAGAAAAATCCTTATTCCCTCAAAAGCCTTTTTTCATGTCCAAGTCTTGTGGGAAATATGATCATGTAAATTCGCATTAAATCAACTTACCATCCCATTCATGAGGGTGGTTATATAAGCACAATGCAATTAAACCAATGCCCCCATTCTCTTCCTACAATACCATGTATTCATGGGAGCACAATTATCAAGAGAGCGTGTATGCATAGTTGGAGTGTATGTGTGATCTTATGGAGACGATAATTCTTATTCTTGCCTCTTGCGAGATTGAAGTTTTGAACAATAAGCAAGCCAAAATGGGAATAGTTTCTCTTTTGATCTTGGGTAACTCTTGTCGCATAATGCTAGTCCACTATCATGGACTTGCTGGAAATTCTTCTTTCATGCATATAGTATCAGTTTGGTGATCTATTTCCCATGGAAGTCATACCCTTCATGTAGAGGTAATTGTGGCCTTGGCTCATTCTAGGTAAAGTCCGGTATTGTGTCAGTGATTGGCATACGTATGCATTTTACATTTGATGATGATATTTGATGGCCTCTTTGTTATGCTCATAAGATAGCTCTAGTGACTAGTTTCTATCGGGAACTCTACCCTATTGACAGAGTTGATAGGATTCCTAGCTCGTTCCAAGAAAAAATGGGTTTGGAGCTGGTGTTATGGGGAGGGTACTTATGCTTTCTTATGGGAGCCAACACAAGTACTCTTTCCTTTTTGGTTTATAGAAACAATGGTCTGTTTCAATCTTGTGCCTTTGTAATTACTAAAATATCCGAGAGAAAAAGACGCCAACTTGGGGAACCTTGTGTGAATTTCAATTTCATGCGAGTGAGTTTTTAGTATGGAAGAATATTAATCAAGGGGTCTTAAAGATATGGAGCAAACAGTGATGGTGAAGTATAGAGAAGAAAACCCAACAATAAATCTTGATGTTTTCACAGGCATTGTAATTTATATATAAATTCAATAGGAGAATCTATAGAGATTTTACAACTCTTATTTATTTTCTATCTACTCCCGCCGACTATTAACTTCTCGCAACTGACACCAACAATCTAGAATGTACTTGTCGTGATTATTTCTAACACCTCCCCTTAATCATGACCTAAATGTTAACTTTCATGTTGGTCTAAGTGTCTCAACTAGGCTTACAAAGATGACTCAAATATTTCATTTTCACTTTCTTTGCTATAGTGTATTGATGAATTTTTTTTTTGAACTTGTTGCTCCAAACTTTGGTGTGTTCAAACTCTTTGTTCTTCTTCTTACTCCAGATCATGAACACTAGATATTGCTCCTTGTTACAACTAGGATGATGCCAATTCATTTCAACTCCTTTTTCAAGAGGTTCACTTCCATTATTGAAAGTTTTTAAGTATTGTGCAATTGACTCATTCATGTTGTATTCAACAAAGTCTGATTCTTGATTGTAGATAGATTTTACAAGTAAGTTATATTCTTCTTTTTACGTTGCTTCTTCATGGGTGCTACCAATACCTGCACACTGGTAAAGATTCCTGAGATTTACAAAATCATCATAATTTGGGTTCTTTCTAATTTTGTCTTCTTTTGAAAAATCTTCATTCTTTCATACATTACAATATTTGTAATCAGTTTCATCTTGCTCATCCAAATGATCTTCAACATAAGTTACTACTCCATCTAGCATTTAATTTATGAGTTTCTTTCATCTACCAAACCCTAATGATGTGATTAATCCGAAAAACATTTATTTACATTATGAATCACTAAAGTCTTAGAAATAACATGATGGAACAAATTAACAGAACAAAGTAATTCTACCATTTCATTTGTCGAAGATTCATAATTCATGCGTGAAAAACATGACAGACTCCGCATTAAACATTTCAAAATTTCATCCATTTCTTCAAATTAATCATTGGTCTAGTCCAATTTTGCATTACAATCCTTGAGTATAGGTTCTTCTACTAGAAACATTTCATATTTTTCTAGAGTTACAACCCTTTGATTCTTTCTCTTAGACTCTTTAAAACTCCTTAGCCAACCCAGGACAATTTTGTCCTCTTCTTCCCTCTTTACTAGTTCACCAAATCCCTATAAAATTAAAATTATTATTCATAATAATTATATTTAATTTCAAATATATCAAATAATTTAATTATATAAAAAATAATTAATTATATAAAATATTTTATTTAAAAATATATATAATTATATTATTTTTCTAATTTTAAAATATTAATAAATATTTATTTTAATTAAAAATTCATTCCATTAACAAAATAATCTAAGTGTAAGTATTCTCTTTCAATAAGTTTATCAATCTTGAGAAAATGGTCATGCCTTTAGAGCGCTACCATGATTACCCCACCCTCAACTATGCCTCTCCCTATGGGAAGATAGATGATGCACGATGATCTTTCATTTTGGCATTCTCGCTATTTAATATATTTAAATATATATTTTTTCTAATAAATAAAAAATTTGTTACTAAGTAAAATATTATTACCTATCCGATTTGTTCTAAGCCAGTAACCAATGTTAGGTTATTTTAATCAATGTTATATTTACTTTTTATTTCGATTAATATAAAGTCATTATTTAAGTTTAAAAATAATTTTATTATTTTATTTATTTAAAACAAGTATATAAATAAATTACAATATAATTTGCACCAAAAACTCTTATCTATAAACTATTAACATTTTAAAAACACCGACAAAGTCAATATTATGTTAATGAGTCACCAATGAAAACATACGAAAAAAATTGATCTTTTAGATAACACAGAATTTATTGAGGACGTTGTTCACTCAAACATCCACACAAAACAACAAAGAGGGCGTGGATTACGTTGAAACGAATACTTTTTTAATTAGAGGGTCGGTGTCTACATTTATTGAAAAAATAATTATATATGTATATTTGATAATGTGG
The DNA here is from genome assembly GCA_031772625.1 of Pinus tabuliformis. Lineage (NCBI taxonomy): Eukaryota > Viridiplantae > Streptophyta > Pinopsida > Pinales > Pinaceae > Pinus > Pinus tabuliformis. The sequence goes on from CM062817.1 coordinate 1,825,654,897, forward strand.
TGGGCAATGTTTTTAATGTATAAAATATAGTTCTCTTTCATCAAATTCGAACAAACGTGAACGAGAGCCACACCACACTATCCTATCCACGGTTTTTACCATTTTGATCTTTCCATCTCTTACATATTATACAACTCACATACTTTAAATATAATATGACTTAGATTTTACCATTTTGATCTTTCCATCTCTTACATATTATACAACTCACATACTTTAAATATAATATGACTTAGATTTTCTAATTTTGTAAATTTAAATATATTTCGATTTATTATTCTTAAGTGGGTTTAAAACTTAATTAAAATTCTAAAATAATTATTAAAATGGTACATATAAGAAGAATAAAAAATCTAGTTTTTTAATTGAGATTTTTTTTTTTTTAAGTTTTTAAGTTTAATTTCTTTCTTATTTTTGTTTAAAATCTTGTAGAGATTCATTGAAATCAAAAGTTTGACAAATGAACTCTTTAAAACTAAAGTGTCATATGGGTTTTTGTGAATCCTCAATCTATATATACACTTAAAAAGCCAATTTAAACAACACAAATCAAGATTTGACCATAAATTTTTTAGACTATAATTTTGCTAGAAACTCCAAAAACCCCACTTAAAAACTAGTTTATAAAAAATTACAATTAAAATATCCAAATTCCAATAATATAACTTCCAAAATTCTTTGTTTAGTTTAGTACATTAATAAGTTTGTTTTTTTAATTATTTATTTTATTTTAATTTAATAAAAATTTAATAAAATTATAAATTTAATAATTTTAAATATTATATATTTTTTTCATATTAATATTAATATTATTCATATATTCAAAAAAATTTCTAGATTAAATAATAAAAATTAACAATCTCATCACTAATAATAATAATATTATTCATCTCATCACTAATAATAATAATAGACTAAGCTTGCACTATTTAAGATTAATGATTAAACCATAAAAAATTAATAATAATAATAATAATAATAATAATAATAATTATTATTATTATTATAATTATAATAAGAGGTTTAAGATTAATGATTAAACCATAAAAAATTAATAATAATAATAATAATAATAATTATTATTATTATTATTATTATAATTATAATAAGAGGAAGACAGTATTTGAACCAGTGTGACCCACAAAATAGTGGCTGGTGAGTTGTGGTTGCCTTCTCGTCTGATCGTTTCGTACTATATATATTTGTCTGCAAACGAATACTATATATGACTCTAACTTGGTACGCTCATGCAGTAATCATTTTTAGCATCTGTATTTTTTATATTTTATTTCTTTCACTGTGATTAGATATATGTCTATGGATTCCCACGTTAGCACAGCAGAGTTGGCGCGTGAGGTATAGAGTCGGGCGATGGTAGCGACTCTAAAAAACTATTCACCGATGAGAAGCAGCAGGCCGTACGCCAACCAATCATACCCTAAGGCCTTGATCTGCAGTAAAATCAGATTTGTTTGATAACGATGGCTAAGAGCTTTTATCTGCATGTGTACTGAATTTATAAAGCTATTTTAAATATTGAGCTGTGAAATTCATTGAATTTGCACTGCAGTATTTGTGTTTTGTGTTCTACATGCGTTCAGCCCTGGTGGGAAAGCGAGTCGAATTCCAGCACAGAAGATGCGATGGCCATCAAGAAGACATCATCACTTAAAAACAGAGATTTGATGGAAGCCTAATCAGTCAAAGAATATAAAATAAGGAGCAACAGGGGGAGAGTATTCTGCCATAGAAGCCACACAGCCTGCTTTTTCAGTAAGACTAATAATATGCATCCACGGGTTCCTGCTTCTATTGTTTTGTAATTCAGATTTATGTATTCTAAACTTTGGAATATTTAAAAAATATTATAGATAAGTTGTTTAATTATTTTAAGTTTTGGTGTTTGTATTTTTTTGGGTTACATTTTGATTTTTTTATTGTTTAAAATGTATTTTTGAATGCATAAATGGATTCAGTTTTTTAGGAAATTTTCTGGGCATTCTTATCTTGCAAAGTTCATAACTCAAACTAGTGATTCTAATAAATCCCTCCATTAGAATGATGATATTTCATGGGTTGTTTTATTTAAAATTGTTTCATGTATCACTGAAGTTGTGAAAATAAATAATGTCTACACAAAAGAATTGATGCATTTCTTCATATCAAATAATAAAATTATATATATATATATATATATAAAGCCCTAGTGTTGTGAATATTACTTTTTACTTTACATTAAGTAACTTATGACTTTGTATTAAAACAAAATATATAAAAATGATGATATGACTTGGAAGGGTAGCATTTTGGACCAAGAATAAATAAAAGAAAAATTAAAATGAATATTTAATCCTCCAGAGACTTAGAGATAATTATCAGTTTCTCTCTTCATAGAGATGGAAAAAATAATCATTTCAAAGGAAATAATATGAGGATAGAAGGTGAAGGCTAGAGGATAGAGAGAGAAGTGAGAATTGGAGCTAATACCTTGCATAGGACGTCCTGAAGGTGGTAGGACGTTGCTAGATGTTGGCCTAGGTTGGGCTGACCCAGGTTCTATTCTCTTACTGCGCGCCAACAAAATCCTCAATCACTGGCCCTTTCAGTAATGACCTACAAGCAGAGGGCGGTCTTAGCCGATGTGACAATGGGATGATGCAGAAGGAAGCTTCTGCAACCCTAAGGGATGCAGAGATGTGGTATTTTTGTGTTTTCTTAGACTTAACCTTCATAAATTACTTCGCATTCATAGGTTACATTGCCATATTACATTCATCACTTAAAACATATCATATACATCGATAAAACTTCACTGTACTGAAATAAAGTGCAACTTCTACTCTACAACAGATAATAAGCAAATAAACACATGAAGACACGGATTTTACCATGGTTCATCGTAATGTGGGACTAAGTCCACAAGAACGATTGCTTATAATAGAGAATTTGTACAACAACAATTCTTGGCCTGCACACCTAGCTACAAGTAGTCCACACACTCGTCTGCGGACTCATGCCTCTACGCACTAAGCTACAGAGACTCGCCTTCTTGCCCAAACCACAACTCACAAAGATACAACCATTCAATACATTATGTGATTCTTAAGACTCAAGGTTATCTCCTTCTTTCTTATTTATCCGTATATATACAATTACATCAAGGGATATACCATCATAATACCATGGTCCATATACTATGGACTCCCCTAAGACAAGCTACTATGGTCCGAAAATCATTCATCATATACAAAATTACATTATATTAACAAAAGGGAGGGGCTTCGACCCACTTCAAAACCCATATACTGCGCAGTCCACTTTGGCACTCCATCGCGCCACTGCGTGGTCCACTTTAGGGTCCACTGCACTCTTTATTTCACACTTTCCTCCACAAAATGTGGAGTCTTTGTCAAAATCTAGGCCAAGTTGGGTTGTGTCCAAAAGGACCCCGACACTCATATGTGACTCGTCCCAAGTAAATCAGCTACTTTGCCTCTAATTTTTGTTGTGATGTTGTTGTAGGCCTAGTTGAATTGTTGCAGAGTTTATGTCACGTGCTTATCCTTACTGTGTGCTTCCTCCAACAGTGTCTCCATCACATGTTCTGGAACCTTCTGCACCAAGATTGTTTCCCTTTATCGAAGCTCCTAAAGCTTCTCATCCACTACATGTTATAACTGGAGGACCTCATCCTTCCAAGGTTGAGTCATCTCTATCAAAATTTTCTCATCTTTCCTTAGTTCCTTAATGCTCTCCTAGAGGGCCTTACTCTCATTGATCTTCACGAGCCTCTGCAAGATGTGTAAGATCTTTGCATATGCTTGAATTTCTTCTAACTATTGTTGCTTCTGCCACATTTCTTCTTGCAATTTATGTGCATTTGGTCTTCCTGCAGTGAAGTCCAAATTTGTAAATTTCCATCTAACAATTTCCCATAGTTTGTCACTGTTGCAGAGATGGTGGCTATTACAGTCTTTAGGTTAGTGACCCCTTTGATCCCTCACTTCGTGTGGCGTAGTTGGATACAGCTTCATTTTCAACTCACTAATATGCATTTCATACTTAAATTGCATTGAAAGGCCAAGCTTTATGACATTTTCTTCTACTGGCTCTTGCTTTTGGACATTAAGGTCCAAAATCTCTTTACATATGGCTTCAACCACCTCCTTGATCTTCTGGTGTTCCTCTGCCATTTGATCCTTTTCTTGGATCACGTGCTCGAGCTTCTGGCAAAGTGAGCTCACTCTTTTTCTACTTGTATATTCAGTTGTGATGTATGATGTTCCCTCAACTTTAGTTCCTCTATAATATCTAAGTGCAGTTTGTGTAGTCTTGGCAACAACACTGCTACTAAGTTCATGTTGACATGCTTCCATTCTTTAGCCTGTTGTTATAGTTCGAAAGATTCAAAGTGTAAGGTTCCTACAAGTATCTATGCTAACCTCGTTGCAAGCATAGGCTATATCTGTCTTTATGATCCAACCGTTTCCTCTATCTACGCGGACTGTCTGACTGACTACGCCAGTATCTTAAATTCTGTGATCCTCTCTGTCACACTTGTTAGAAGTATGTCGTAGTGATGTTCTACTCTGTTCCAGGATTCTATTGTTGCTTCTTGTATCCTATCCTCGATTTGATCTAAGTTCCCTTAAACAAGGACCATGAGATCGTTAATCTTATCGGCCTTCTGCTTCTTATTTTTCTTTGAGGCAACTTCACTCTCTTCCTTCCTCTTCTTTGCAGTAGTTTTTAATGCTTCCCCCTTTTCTGTCTCCTTGGTATGCTCATCTCCCTCAGGAGGATCCTATTGACACTCATCATGTTGCTCTTCCTCCTCTGACTCATGTTCATCCTGCTCCTTATCTTTTCCACTGGCTTCCCCATGCTCTGAAGTGTCTGCGTCCTCTTCTGTCGCACTGTCTCCTGCTTCTTCCAATGGAGTCATTCACTTTGTGGACCATTTCTGTATCTACGCTGCAAGATCATCTTCAGTTACCATATATGGAAAGGAATGTCATTTCTCCTTTGTATCTCTGTGCGCTTGTATGTATACATGGTGAAAATCTACTTTGAACTTCGCCACAAAGTTTTAATGCTCATATAAGGTTGGCGAGAGTGGGGTATGCTGGTTCACTAGCATATGTAGATCCATGTTGTACAATACAAAAAATATTATGTTTTATTTTGTGCGTGACACGTCGGTGGTAAACCACAGTGAAGCACACCTCGCATCTTCACAGGTATCTATAGGCACCTGAGGGAACTGCGACTCCTTTAATTCTCTCCACGCCAACATAGAAATAATTAAGATCAACCAAGAATAGTGGAAAGTTGTGCCTTTCTCCAAGACCTCATGGCAGTTTACTAGGAACTCCTTGCACAGGTATCCTGCCTAGTTATACTAAACCTCGTTGGCACACTGCGCAGCTAGTGACACCACCAATGTAGGTGTGGTGCAGGTAAATTGCCAGTGCAGACACAAATAATTCCTCTAACCCGAGAGAGCGGGTCTAGCCACAAACAAATAATCTATGGAAAACCTCCTTAAGGTAGAACCAAATAAGAGGGCCTACCTCTTAGAATGTTATTCCCCTTGGTGATGATCCTTCTTCCTTACTTCAACTACTTTTCATTCCTTCCTTCAAATACCTTAAACAAGAAAACAAACAACAACAACAAACATGATAGCATACAAATTTCATTTATCCTACTTAACAGGTCAAGGAAAATTAAGCCATCAAATTTAAGATAACACTTTAATGTAGGAACTCAATCAATAGTTGTATTCATATAAGTTCATAAAGAGATTACAACCAATGCCTTGACATTGCTGGTCTCCTTCGACGTATCTGGGTTCCAACACTTCTACTAGCATCTCATGAATAGCCCCAACAATGGAAGTTTTAAGGCTTATTCCCTTTAGTCTCAAACGAAACCAAACACACTATTATCCCTCAAACATAAACTAGAGAGCTACAAGATATAATATCTTGCTGGTTATTCAAGCTCCAAAAATACTAATACTGAAAAACTAGTTTAGCTTGTAAAAGGAGGGGTTTATATAGATTGGATGGAGGAGAGATGGTTCCTCTTATCATGGAAGAAGGCCTTATCTATTGGATTGGTTCCATCCTAATAGGGGAAAGGAGCCCAAACTGACTTCCTCGACTGCAACCATTTACCAGACTTCAGTTACAAAGCTTTTAGACCTCGAAGCTTCGACTCCATATTTAAAAAACTTGACAAAAGAGGATCGACGTGACTGAGAAAAGGTTCAATAGTGTCGTATGACACTAGTCCTGGTTTTAATCTCTGCAAACCGACACGGGGAAACAGGTCATTAGTGTTGGTCTTATATACTAGGGTAAATGGAAGATTCTTGGGAAATGATGCAAAAGGGAATTGTTCTGCTCGTGAAGAGGTACATGATGGGAGTTTCTTCATGATAGGAAAGCATGTAGGGTTCACTGCAGAGGTTCTAGGATCATGGAACGGGGAGTACAGGGACAATAAAAAGTGTTGTGTAACAGTAGGAACTTCATTTGTGCGACATTTTCTCATAACCTTCCCAGCCAATATGTGTGATGCGAAGTGAATTGCTTGGTTGTTGATTGAATTTATATCATAACCTCTCTTTCCTTTGACGAGCTCGAACTCTTTCTTCATACTTTCCACTATAGCGCGGTCCTGATCCTTTCCAACAAACTCCTCCGTAGGGTTCCATCCTTGGTATGGAAATCTTGTGATCCTCCAAATCAACATAGGGTCTATGGGGATATTATTCCCCATCCATAAATTTCCACCATGGACGAGCACTGTTGAAGTGTGACATGTTCAACATATTTAGTATTTTTGACTACGCCAACCCATTTTCCCATTGTTTTGGTTCCAGCCTCATCACTCTGTTGTTAGGGTAATTTACTTGCTTGAAATAGCATTCCGGTGTGAACTGGGGGTATTTCTTCCTGTCGTTAAAGTTATAATCTGTGAACTTGAGCTGCGAATTTTCCCTAAACTCCTCCATTAAAGGGTAATACTTCTAGCTACAACAAGGTAAATGTGCCATACTTCGCATCCTTTGATTCTTTTACAGGTTAGTATTTTGTTTCTTTGGCGAGATCTAGATGGTAGGGGTGATAAAAATACTGCATCACCTTCCTCTTCTTGTATCTCCTCCACTTCTTCTCTGACTTATTTACTTTTCTTCATAACTTGTAACTGCAAAGTCAAATTTTCCAGCTGACTCTGAATCTGTTGCATACCTTCATTGGTATCTCCTATAGATGAAGCTTCTAATTTCATCATGAGCTCTAGAGCTTCATCTTAAGTTTCTACCTTTTCTTGCATCAACGGAAATCTGATATGTGGTAGTAGCGTAGCTATAAACCATTCCTTATGTTGTTGCAGAGCTATGTTGAAACTTACCCGATCCAATAATACCTTAAATCTCTGGTCAATTTCCCAAACAGATTTAGTAGGCCTTTATTTGATTTCATTTAACTCTCTGATTTACTATGATTCAAACTTTGGTTTCTTAAATTCTTTTACCAGTGTTGTTTTAATGTATGTGAATGATCAGATCTAATTACTTGAATACTTCATGTACCATGTCAACGCTTGATCTCGGAATGTCATGATGACTTGTGTCTTCTTTATATTTTCATCATGGACCTCCTTCACTGTCCATTCTGCTTCGCATAAAAACTAGAATTGTTTCAGATCTCCCGATCATGTTCCTTTAAAAATAGGTAGCTTAATATCATTGACCATATTTGTTCATGGAGGGGGAGGGCGAGGGGGAGGAGGCTTTATAAGGGGAGGGGAGTCGGGGATAGGGTAGGTAGGGGGATGAAGAAAACCAAAAGCACCCTCATTATTACTCGATTTTGGCTTCGGTAAACTTTCAAGTTGGAAGAGTGAATACTACGAAGTTACATTGGGGTTCTCAGGGAGGTTTTCTTGATTTTCATATTCACTCAATAGACGGTTATAATCAGTTTCTATGAAAGCTTCGGATCTTGGCCATGAGATCCCTTTTTTATGTCTGTTCTATATTTTTTTTCAATTCGCATTGTTCCAGTGTCTTCTTCAGATCTTCTCCCAAACATATGTAATCTAATAATTTGGTTGCATTCGTAAAATTCCCTTTTCACACAAAAGCATCTTAATCTAGAGTTTCAAATACCTGAAATACTTACCTCACAGTCCCTTGAAAAAGTATCGTTCTGCTTCATTATAGGACACAGTCGAGTCTACCGCGAACTCAGTAATGAATCCTCCCAAGATGCTATCAATCCAGAAATCAAGAGCCCTTGAAATCCTATTGTCAGTGTCCTTGAGTTGTTGTATCAATTCAGGAGTCCACTCGTTATGTGCGTCTCCTTTAAAACAAATTTTTCTTTCATTCAACCTTGATATCGATTCGTAAATCTTAACATGAAACGAAATGAAGAAAATTCTGTATTGATCTTCGAAAGTATACTTATGTAACCACCTTTCATATGACAGACGAAGGCTTCTATTCTCTTGATCTGCAAATTCTCATTCCTTCTGTTCTACCCAATCTTGAATTTCCTTCTTCGATGGATGTTACATCCACGTATCCCTCAAGCAAATCTCGGTCCCAGAAACAGAACCATTTGATGGCTTAGGTTGTGCTGACCCAGGTTCAATTCTTTTACTCTGCACCAGCAAAACCCTCAATAATTGACCCTTTCGACAATGACATACAAGCAGATCGCGGTCTCACCCGAAGTGACTATGGGAGGATACAGAACGAGGTTTTTGTATCCTTAAGGGATGCAAATATGTGGTATTTTGTGTTTTCTTATACTTAAACTTCATAAATTACTTCACATTCATACATTACTTCGCCATGTTACATTCATCACTTAAAACATATCATATATATCCATAAAAATCCATTGTACTAAAATAAAGTGCAACTGCTATGCTAAAACAGATAATAAGAAAATAAACACATGAAGACACAAATTTTACCGTGGTTCATCCAAATGTGGGACTACGTCAACAAGAACTGTTCCTTATAATAGAGAATTTGTACACCAACATTTCTTGGCATGCGCACTTAGTTGTAGGCAGTCTGTGCACTTAGCTACAAAGCCTCACCTTCTTTCCCAAAACACAACTCACAAAGATACAACCATTAAATACATGGTGTGATTCTTAAAGGCACAAGGCTATCTCCTTCTTTATTATTCATCCCCATATATAATATTACATCGAGGTATATATCATTGCAATACCATGGTCCATATACTATGGACTCCCCTAATACAAGATACTATGGTCTGAAAACCATTCATCATATACAAAATTACATTATTTTAACAAAAGGGAGAGTCTCTTGCTTGCCTCGAAGCCCATATACCACACGGTATATCTCTGTGAAGTGCACTTTGGCACTCTGCTGCTCCACTACACAGTCAAATTTGTGCTCTGCTACTCCATTGCGTAGTCCACTTTGCACTTCAGTGCATCCTTTTCTTCACACACTGCTCCACAAAATGTGGAGTCCTCATCAAAATCTAGGCCTAGTCAGGTTGTGCCTAACACTAAACTGAGGTGTTCTTGAGTTGGACTTAGAGCGAGTGGAACCCTTAGACCAATCATTGAAAGTATAGTACTGGACTCGATGTGTATAGTCCTGAATTTCAAGAACAAGATACCTCAAATATTGGATTTTTCAATATGTCTAGAGAGGAAGATGCTTGGGAGGAGACTAGACATCATTTCTAGTCTCATGGTTGGGCGGAGAGATCTTCCTAGTGGAATACTTTTAATGTACAGTCAGGGAACAAATAAGTATCTCTCTAATATTTTCTTATTTTACTGATTATATTTGTGTTATATGTGTGTTAATTGCAAAAAAAAAGTATTGTAAAAGAAGATATTAGCAAAGAAGACATGATGGGAATTTCTAATTATCATTCATATTTGAAAAGAAAGACTGTTAATTTTTTATAGAATCTGGAAGCACAATATTACCACAAAGGAATGAATGCATATACAGGTTGTAGGGATAATATAAGTGTGTGTATGACTTTTATGTTAGTTTCGGCCTAAAAATTAATGGCATTTTAACATAATTTACAAAGGGAGATTCATAGTTGATGACTGGGATTCAGGTTAAGCCTCAGAGGTCGCAAGCAAAAATATTTCTAGAGGTAGTCTAGAACCAAATACAATCTTTTAATAGCACTTTAAGGGTAGTGAGCAGGTCCTAGATAGCCTAGGTACAAATTAGGGCCAGGTGCGTAGCAAACAATTACAGGGTAACTTAGTAATCTAAGGGTTAACTGTGTTAAAAAGGAAACCTATTTCCTTGTTCAAAATTCTTGAATAACAACCAAATATTGTCATGAAAGGACACTACAGACGAAATCAATCTTTACAGTCCAATGAGACAAGTGGGAGATGGAGGAAATCATGACTAAATTTAAAGAGGCACAATTCCTATTTCTATTTAACCTCTAACATAACACGGAAATTTCCATTAACATAATTCCAACAATATAGTAACCTATTCCATTAACATAACTCCACAGATAATTTGGCATGGAAAAGAGAAGAAACAAAATAGAGATTCCGCGAACAAGAATTATGGAAATCGCATGTCAATTAACAACCCTGGAGCGGGTAGCAAATATATATATATATATATATATATGCATTCACATGTAGCCCAATTCAGAGAACCTTAAGTTCGGTGCAAATATGAGGGATTAAGAACCCAATTGGTCAACAAATCATGCTATCATTATACTTTATTTTCCAATATTACTGTAACGCTCAGAACTACTAAATTGAAAATTGTAACAAGAAAAACACCACACGGATGATTGAAAGGCTTCCCTGAGGAAGGATCCCTTATGATTTAAGGGTAATTTGGTCATATGGAGAAACTGGAACAATACATACACACACACACATATATCTATATATATATATATATATAATCCTTCTCAAGGAAACTCAGAAAACATAAACCCTCATACTCGTCAAAGAGAAAAATTGAAACCTTGAATAGGAAGGAGAAACAATTGTTAGAATGGATTGATCTCATAGCCATTTCCAAAGGAGAAGTGGAGGAGAACGAACTTGTTCTAGTAGGGAAAGAATCAATTAAAAGCCCTATTTATTTCCAGACCATCTCTGAAAGTAATGAATTTACAATATAGAAAACAACCGAGAAAGTACCTACGTGATAAAACATTGTTTTCGATCCATCACCAAACTTGGGTGGTTAATTATATCAAATCCCAGTGAAATAGCCAAAAAAAAGAGGGAAAAATTATTTGAAGGGATTAAGAAATCTCAATTATTTGACTAAGAGCATACACAACCTATTCTTACTCTTGTCAGAAGGGTGCCACCATTGCTGGGAGGGAATTAAGAAACTTGCAAGCGCAAAGTGTGAATTAAACCTCGCAAAATTCACCTAGTGCTAACATATCGAAGGAAAAGATGATAGTTAGATTTCCGCACATGCCTATAGGTTGAAAGCCGCATTCCTAAGGTGCATTCTTGATGCTAGAGGAGAAGGATACGAAACCCTAGCGAGGAAGGGGCATAATGGTTAACAACCTGGAGGTATCGGGGAGAAGAGGTTACCTCAAACAAGGTTCCAAAAACCATCACGGTTGGATTAAGAAGCTGATAGATACACGAAGGATGCAAGTCCAAGTGTCCTCGAGGACTGGTGGAATGAAATTTAATTTCATACTGAAAATGAATAATAAGTCTAATTGCCATCAAGCATGTATCAACCTAATGTAAATTCGATTAATGCTATTTAATAAGGTGACTTTGGGGTTAGTTCTAGTGAGCCTCTCATTAAATGAGTAATGAATTTCTTGTTATGTTTAATAACCCTCCATATGCTTTGATCACAGAGTACTTATATACTCGAATCTAGTAAATTGATATGGTCATGGTAATCAATAAATTTTAATTTGTTTTGTGAGAGTAATCATGAATTGTGGGTGTACATGTTACAAGTGGTGTCAGATCGTAGTTTCAATACTGTGTCCAATTGGGCAAATATAGAATAACTGATATGTTAATGTGCATATATAGTAGAGAGAATATGCAGAGAGGGACTTTACCACTGACAAGATCAAAAACACCCTACATTGAGGTTCATGCTGAGTTGTGGGTGCAATTGGTGAGGAGTCTCGACAAGCCAATGTAGAATTGTTGGAAATAGTTCAATAGTTTGCAGCTAAAATGACTAATTTAAGAGCTGACAACGAAAGACTCAGATTAGAACAAGAAAAATTCTAAAAAATTCTGTTAGAAAGACAGAATCAACGAGAGCCAAATCCGAGTGCTAGTAATGACAACAAAAATGAAGTATTTCGACAATGGGATGATAATGAAGAATATGAAGGGATACATAATTATGATGAGGGAATATTTGATAGTTCCTCTGGTGATAAAGGGGCTAAGAGGCGGAAAGTTAAACTTCAAGGGGAATTCAAGAAAATTAAACCTATGACTTTTGATGGTAAAGTTGAAGAGGCAGTTGAGGCCTAGCTGATTAAAATGAATAAGTATTTCTAGATTTGTGAATAGGACCCTAATATGAAGGAAATACTAGAAATTTATCAATCAAAAGGTAAAGCTACCCTGTGGTGGTAGGAAATTAATTTTTCTAGGGAATTGAAGAGTAGGAGATAACTTGGAATGACCTTCAGAAACATTTGAAGGACAAATATTTGACTCGACTATTTTACGATGAAAAAGCAAAAGAGTTTCATGATCTAAGACTAGGCCAATTGATTATAGATGCATTTGTAATGAAGTTTTCATCCTTTCTAAGATATGTTACCTACATCTAGGAACATAAAGTCAAGTTATAACGTTTTATTGGCAACCTACCTACCTTCATGAAGGAGAAGTTGAAATTTGATAATCCAAAGATGATGGATGAGACTATCCAAAAAGCATGAATTTTCTCTCAGCAAATGAAGCGGAAGGTAGAAGGTGGTAAAAGTGGGTTGAGTAAAAAATGACCCAAAAGTTTCTTGAATAATAAAAATGTTAAAGCTACTAGTTGCATAAACATGTATCGAAAACGCTAGAGAAAATTTTTACGAAAGAATCAACAAAAATTTGGATTAGAAACTGAAAACAGACATACAGAAACAATAAGTAAACGAGAAGTCAGCTAGCAGCAGAAATGTCCTTTGTAATGTTGGGGATGTGGGAAGAACCATTACTATAAAAACTAGCCACATTATGTCTGGATAGAACAAGCTTCCAAAATACAAGAGGCTTATATAGTGGGTGAGGTGGCAAGGAATATACTAACGATTAACGCAACTTTGGACGATAATCAGGCTAAATATCAACCTACGATGATAGAATTTGAAGGAAAAATACCAAATGATACTGCTTCTATTTTAATTGATCCAGGAGAAAGTTTGAGTTATGTTAGTCCAAAGATTGTAGAATTGTGTCATTCGCAACAGATTAAATTCAAAAACCCATGGTTAGTGCAATTGGACACTGGAGCCAAAAGAAGGGTGACTATCAAAATAGAAAACTACCCTATTAAGGTAACATGACAAAAATTAGAGTGAATATAAATGTGTTACCCTTAGGATCTTATGATGTGCTGATCAAAATTGATTGGTTAAAAAAACATTAGTCCCCGGTGAACTGGAAGGATAAACCTGTTAATTTTCTAATGGAGGAAGGAATTAGACAAGAAATTCAAGGTGTTAAAAATGAAATTAATTTGTGACCTATAAATTCCAATCACTTAGGAAGATGCATTTGGAAAGTCTGTCAAATTTACACAATACAAGCGGGGTATACCAATTCTAAGTATAAAATAGTTTCCTTCGAAAACTTGCCAGTGATTCAAGAATTTATTGATGTATTTCTGGAAGAGATACTTGGACTACCACCTAAGCGAGATATAGACTTTACCATAGCACGTGTTCCAGGATAAACAACCATATCAAGGAATCCCTATTGTATGAGTATACTAGAGCTAACAAAACTCAAAATGATATTATAGGAGCTCTTGGATAAAGGATACATTCTCCCAAGCATGTCACCTTGGGGAGACCCTATCTTATTCGTAAGGAACAAATATGGTAATTTGTGACTATGGATTGACTATAGACAGTTAAATAAGCTGAATATCAAAAATAAATACCCTCTGCTGAAAATTGATGATTTATTTGATCATGTTAGAGGGGCTAGTATGTTCTTGAAAATTGACTTACGATCTTGATATCATCAAATACAAATTAAGGATGAAGATATATGTAAGACAATAATTCAAACTCGATATGAGCATTATGAGTTCACGGTGCTACCCTTTGCACTTACTAATGCCTTAGTGGAAATCATGAGTTTGATGAATCATATATTCCATCCTTACTTAAATAAATTTGTTCTGATTTTTATTGATGATATTCTCACTTATTTGAAGAACTTAGAAGAACACAAGGAACAGTTGAGAATTGTACTGCAAAACTTGCGAGATCACTACTTGTATGTTAAATATAGCAAATGTGATTTTTATAAAAATCAGATCCAATACTTCGGACACATCATTTCATTTGAAGGCATAGTTGTGGATCATGAGAAGATGAAAACTATCATGGAGTGGCTTGTCCCCAAAAATGTTGTCAATATTCATTCTTCTATGGGGCTAGTTGGGTATTACTGTCGCTTTATTGAGGGGTTTTCGAAAATTTCATACCCTATAACTTCTCTGTAGATAAAAGGAAGAGCATTCAAATGGATAACAAAATGTCAACAAAGTTTTGAGCATTAAAACACTTACTGACCAAAGCCCCTGTATTAAACATAGTAAGCCGAGACAAAGTTTATTTTTTGCACCGACACTTGTCGAGAAGGTGTAGGAGGGGTTTTTTTGTAGGAAGGTAGAGTAATAGTGTATGAGTCACACACACTGAAATATCATGAGCAGTAGTATTTTGCATATGATTTGGAATTAACGATAGTATTTCATACCTTAAAAGCATAGCGACATTATTTACTGGGAAAGAAATTTCTTTTAACTACCAATCATAACAGTTTCTCAAGCAACCTAATATAAATGAACACCAAGCTAGGTGGACTACCTTCTTAAGTGAGTTTCACTTTGATATAAGATGCCTTAAGGTGAAAGAAAATCGGGCAGTAGATGGACTAAGCAGGAAACTACATTGTGTATATGAGATTTCATATAGTTGAATGCAATCTAACTTTGTGGAAAAAATTAAGGAAGCTTCCCATAAAGACCTAGAATATCAATTCCTATGGTAGTAGACCAGTCAAACACAAAACTCTAGGAAGAAATCTAATTATAGCATAAACACTGATAACTTGTTGACCTATAGTTGTATGATATATGTACCTAACGAAATCTCGGCTAAGCAAGTTGTCTTGGATGAATTCCACAAAATACCATATGATGCCCATCCTCAGTATCAAAGTTTATTTTCTCTAATAAAAAAGGATTACCTTTGGTTCTTACAAACTATTTGGCCCAATTCTTGGAGTTCCAATAAGTTAAGGCTAAGCACCAACACCCTACAGGGTTAGTTCATCCACTACCTATTCTGGAGTGGAAATGGGATACAATTACTTTAGATTTTATTACAGGTCTTCCTAGATCGAAAAATCAAAATGATTCCATCATGGTAATGGTATATAAATTGAGAAAGAAAACCCATTTTATACCAGCTAAATATACATATAAAACAATCAAAATTATAGATATATTTATGAAAGAAATATTTCAACTACTTGGTATACCCAAGGTCGTGATCTCATATAGGGAAGTAAAATTTACCTCCACATTTTCGAAGGTCATTTCTACAAGTCTAGCTACCCAAATTCAGTTTAGCAACTCATACCACCCTCAGACTGATGGGAAAATGGAGCGATTTAACCAAGTGTTGGAAGATATGCTAAAAATGTATGTTATGTAGTAGCCAACTAAGTGGGAATAATATCTCCACTTCGTTGAATTCACATATAGCAATAATTGCCATGAATCATTGGGAATGAGTCCTTTTGAGGTACTATATGGGAAAATATGCAGGGTGTCCATTAACTGGAACAATCTTGATGATAGATTGGAACTAGGACTTGACATGATAGCTGAAATGGAGCAAGTGGTGAGGAAAGTACGAAAAAATTGGAAAGCTTCCCAAGATAGAAAAAAGACTTATGCTAACAAAAAAGGGACCTACCAAGAATTTTGTGTAGGAGATCAGGTCTACATCTGATTTAAGCCTAGAAAGAGTACTTTGTGGTGGGGAAATTGTGCAAGCTTAGCACCCCAATATTGTGTGCATTTTGAGATACTGGAAAGAGACAGACCTGTAGCATATAAACTTACACTACCGGTCATATCAAGATTTAGAATGTGTTTCATTTTTCCTTGTTGAAGAAATATATATATCTAATCCTAGGCATGTGATTAATTAACAAGATGTGTAGGTAAAATTTGATGTTGTAATTTAAGCTATGTGGATATAAAATTATAATAAGCATGAACTAACGATAGGTGACCATTGGGTTGCAAGTCAAACCAGAAGGGGCATTTCTAATAGACCACCTGCATATTCTCTAGAAGAGAGAAAAAATGCAATGGAGGTGAGCTATCATCTAGGTCAAAGTGCAATGGAAATGCTTTAACCTGTAGGTGGCCACTTGGGAGAATGGGGAGTTCATGTGGAAAGCATACCCCGATTTGTTCCAAAAGATTAGACTAAACACTGAGAATGATGTTTTGCACGAGGGGGGGGGGAATATGTAACACCCTAGTGTTGTGAATATTTGTTTTATTGTTAGTTACTTTTTACTTTACATTACTCAGTAACTTATCATCTGGTGGAAGAGGTATAGTAACAAACTTTGTATTAAAACAAAATATAAAAGAAATGAAAATGAAGGAAATGATGATATGACTTGGAAGGTCACAGCTGTGGACTAAGCTAAATAAAAGAAAAAATAAAATGAATCTTTAACCCTCGAGACAGGTAGAGAAAATTATCAGTTTCTCTCTTCCTAAAGATGAAAAAAAACCCCATCTCAGAGGAAAGAATCCAAGGGTAGCAAGTGAAGGCTGGAGGATAGAAAGAGAAATTGGAACTAGAGCTAATACCTTGTAGAGGACGTTGTGAAGGTGGTGAGATTCTACCATACTAAGGTTTCCTTGAGATGGACTTAGAGCCAATCGAACCCTTGGACCAATCCTTGAGAGTACAATACTGGATTAGACTAGTATAGTCCTCAGGTTCAGGAACATGCTACCTCAAATATTCGATTTTTCAAATTGTCTAGAGAGGAAGAAGCTGAGGGGGAGACTAGATTTCATTGCCAGACTCGTGGTTGGGTGGAGAGATATTCCTAGTGGAATTATTTTAAAGTACAGTTTGGGAACATATAAATATCTCTGCAATATTTTCTTATTTTACTGATTAGAAAAGTACTTTGTGTTATCTGTGTGTTAATTGCAAAAAAAAATGGATTGTAAAAGAAGAGATTAACAAAGAAGACATGATGGGTATTTATAATTTCTATTCATATTTGAAAATAAAGTATGTTAAAATTTTATAGAATCCTGAAGTACAATCTTACAAAGAAGGAATGAATGTGTATACATGTTGTAGGGATAGTATAAGCAGGAGTACTTATTTTATGTTAGTTTTGGCCTACAACATAATGGAATTTTAACATAATTTATAGGAGTTTCATAGTGGATAACTGGGATTCCAGTTATGCCTCAAGGGTCACCAGCAGAAAGCTTGCTAGAGGCAATCCGAAACCAAATACAATATTTTAATAACACCTTAAGGGCAGTGAGTGGGTCCTAGATAACCTAGGTCCCAATCATGGCCAGGTGTGTACCAAGAAATTACAAGATAACTCAACAATATAAGGGTTAAGTGTGTTAAAAATGTAACCTAGTTCCTTATTCAAAACTCAAAAAGCAGAATGTGAAATTACATAGATTCATTGTACACTTAACTCAGATTTGATTGGTGCAAACTTCTTGAATAACAACCAAATATTTTCATGAAAGGAAACTACAAAGGAAATCAATCTTTACAGTCCAATGAGACAAGTGCGAGATAAAGGAGATAATGGCTGAATTTAAAGAGGCATAATGCCTATTTCTATTTAAATTATAATATAACATGGAAATTTCCATTAACATAATTCAACCAATATAATAACATATTCCATTAACATAACTATGTAAAGAATTTGGCATGGAAAAAAGAAGAAACAAAACAAAGATTTCCTGAATAAGAAATATGGAAACCGTATGTCAATTAACAAACCTTGGAGTGGGTAGCAAAATAAATAAATATATAAATACACACACACACACACATTCACATGTAGCCCAATTCAAATAACCCTGAGTTCAGTGCAAATATGAGGGAATAACAACCCAATTGTTCAAAAAATCATCCTATACTTACAATTCCTTTTCTAAGATTACTATAACGCTCAGAACTATTAAATTGCAAATTGTAACAGGAAAAAAACCACTTAGATGATCAAAGGTCTTCGTGAGGAAGGATACCTTTTGCTTTGAGGGTAATTTGGTCATATGAAGAAGTTGGAATAGTTCATATATATATATATCTATATATATATATATATATATATATATATATATATATATATATATATATATATATATATATATATATATATATATATATATATATATATATATATATATAATACTTCTCAGGAAAACTCATAAAGCATAAAACCTCGTATTGGTTAGAAAAGAAAAGAGTGAAACCTTGAATAGGAAGGAGAAGCAATTGTTAGAATGGGTTGGTGTCGTAGTCATTGCCAAAGGAGTAGTGGAGGAGCATGAACTTGTTCCAACAAGGGAAGAACCAATTAAAATCCCTATCTCTTTCCAGACCATCTCTGAAATTAATGAATTAAAAATAGAGAAAACAACCCAAAAAGTACATGTGTGATAAACCTTTTGCGTCAGTCTGTCACCAAACCCTAGGGATTAATTATATTAGAACCCAGTGGAATAACAAAACAAAAGAGGGAAAAACCAGTTCAAGGGGTTAAGAAATCTCAGTTATCTTGTGGAGAGTGCATGTGACCTATTTTAACTCTTGCTGAAAGAGTTTCGTCATCATTGGGAGGGAGTAAGAAGCCTTCAAGTGCAGAGTGTGACTTAAACCTAGAAAATTTCTCCTAATTCTAACATATTGAAGGAAAATATGATAATCATATTTTTGCACTTTCCTGTAGGTTAAAAATCACATTCTGAAGGTTCACTCTTCATATTAGAGGAGAAGGTTGTAGAGCCGGAACCTTAGTGAGGAAGGGGCATAATGGTCGGCAACCTCAAGGTCTGGGGGATAAGCAGTTACCTCAAACGAGTTCCAAACAACATCACCATTGGATCAAGAGCCTGATAGATGACAGAGGATGCATGTCCAAGTGTACTCCGGGAATAGTGAAATTAAAACAAAAAATTGTACCAAAAATGAGTAATAAGTCTAATTGTCATCAAGCTTGTATCAACGCAATGTAAATTCAATTAATTCTATTTAATAATGTGACTTTGGGGTTGGTGCTAGTGTGCCTCCCATTAAATGAGAAATGAAATTTTTGTTGTGTTGAATAACACTCCATATGCTTTGATCAAAGAGTAATATACTCAGATGCAGTAAATTGATATTGTTGTGGTAATCAATAATTTTTTGTTTTGTTTTGTGTGAGTAATTATCAATTGTGGGTGTACATGTTACAATCACATTCATTTCATAATTTCAATTCTCTTCATAGTTGGTGTGGCTCAATTATGGTTAAACAAGTTAGCCGCAATAGATATGTGAACAAGCATAATGAGATTGAACAATGTTTCTTCTTTCTAAAGTTGCATTTTTTACAGTCTTTCACAATAGCATGGTGATCTATGATATACTTTTTTATTGGAAGGTAAATGATATTGGGCTATGGTTCAAGAAGGTTAAATTGGGTTCTTTCACAATTTTTATAAACTAATTTAATGAATTAATGTGAAGTTATTGTTAGATAATGAAAAACGTGGAGTAGAGGTGTTATTCTCAATATTATCAAACACTTAAATAAAATCACGCAAGAGACATTAGTAATAAATTACTGGAGTAAAAATAAACTAAAATTTAACTAACAAAACTGAAATCACACTTACTATGACACTTGGATTAACAATAATGACAACTAACAAGTGGTTGGAATTAGTTTCTCCAACACTCCCCCTTAATTAAAACCACAAAAAATTAAACTAAGATGTCTGTTGGTCTATGTCTTAGCTAGGCTTACAATTTAAAAAAATTGACATCATTTCGATTTCCTTTTTTTTTTCCTTACATATTTTGGAGCCTCTAAATTGTTTCAGCTTTTTCTTTCTGTTGTAGGCTTCAATTTTAGATTCTTAATTTGCTAGTGTATTGCTTCTATTGTTCTAGGTTGTCCATATATGTCCTCTACTTTTAGAATGGTAGGCTTGTATGTGGACTTCTACCACATGTCATATTTTTTTGTGTGATTTTAAATATTTTGTTGCAACATAAGTTTATAATTTATCTCTTCAGCACACCATTTCATAAATATTATTAATTTTTTCATCATCCATGTTGTCTTTAACATTCATTTTTACAACTTCTATGTAGACTTTATCAACACATTGTGTTACGATCCATGCTTCAAGAAAATTTAATTCTTCTTCATAATTATCTTGTTTACCTGCACAATGGAAATCAATATCAGGATTAAAAATATTTGCAAAAACATATCGGTTCCATTTGTTTTCTCTATTATGAGAGATTTCTCTTCTTGTCTTTCTTTCTCTGCCTCTATCACTTCAACTGCTTCAAAGAGGTTTTCTTCCACTTGGTTTTTGTTGAAATATGGCAACAAGAATATTCCAATTTAAGTTTTCCTTGAATTAAATTGTGAATTGAAATCAAATTTAGTCTTAACAGCTACTTGGAAATAATTAATTAAGTTATTTTGACTTAATTAGTTGGAGAAATTCAATTTAGAAGTCTTTCTGAAGTCATGCAAGATTTATCCCTTAAATTAAGGAGATAAGCCTTAAATTAAGGAGATAAGATTGAGTTATATTTGAGTTGTAATTAGTTAACTCAGTTTACTGAGTTAAGTCTAGTTAAATTAGTTCCAAACTATTTGAGGAACTAATAGCGAGTTAACAGTCAGTTGATGCATGCATGCACTCAACTAGTGTCCTCCAATTAACTGAAGATTCCCTCATCAGAAACTCATGCATGTCTATTCTGAGAAAGACCTAGTTGAGATTAAAGACAAGGATAGTATACTATCAGTTGCATGTGTTTTCCTATAAAGAAAACGCATGCATGTAGAAGGAATAAATTCCTTGAGGATTGCGCAGTTTTCACAATGTGTGAGATCAGAAGTGTTCCACTTGGTGAGGTGAGATCATTCCAGAGGAACATCACAAGGAAATAAGAGCTTGGAGGGTAGAGAGGAAGGCTTGTGAGAAGCCAAGATTGCTTGTGAGCATCTGTGCGGATTGTACTGAGAGCTAGCTGGCTGTGAGAGCTAAGGCTTTGTATAATTCCTTTGTATTTCCACCTTGTATGATAATACAGATAGTGAGGTTTTTAGCTGAGGTTTTCCCCAAAGTATTTTCATGTGTATTGTGCATTGATTCTTCTTCTTCTGGTGATATTGTTTAGCTCGATCTTTAAGCTTCCCCAAATTGATAGTAGAAGTAGGTTATTGTATTTTGCTTTGTTTATATTGCATTATCGGGTTAACTTACTGTCAGATTTTCTACATAGGTCTTAGAGCAAGATTTGTAGAGAAGTTGAGGAATTTCTACATGGTATCAGAGCCACGTTTATCAGAGATGTGAATAGTATACTGAGAAGTGAATTCGAAGTTTGAAGTTCAAGGTTGCAGGTGAAAATCTAATTCTTATCATACTTCAAGGTTGGCCAATGGCATTGTATGGCTTGAGACTCAAGTATGCCTTGGAAGGTAGCTCCAATTACATAGCATGGACAGATAGAATGGAGGCTATATTAGAAGACAATGGCTTGAAGGAATTCATTGATCAAGAAATCCCAAAGCCAGCTTCAACTAATGCTCAAGAGTTGCCTGAGTGGAAGAAGTGTGTGGTGAAGGTGAGATAAATCATCCTTGAGGGATTTCAAGACCATATTATCTCGAGTCTCCATGGGAATGATACTCCATTTTCAATGTGGAAGACACTGAAGGACCTCTACCAGAACAGTAGCGACTAGAGGAAATTGGCGCTCAAGGATAAGATTCGAAGAATCAAGATGGAGAAGGGTGATACTATTTCCACATATTTGAACAAGCTCACCACCTGCAGAGATATGATTAGCAATGTGGGAATAACTACTTCCAATGATGATATGGTGAGCCTCACTCTCCTTGACCTTCCAAAGAGTTGGAATAGCTACTAGGACTCTGTGAATGGAAGGGAGAAACTATCGGATTGGGAATGATTGTGGTCGGATCTGATGCAGGAGGAGATCAGGAGGAGCACATGAGATGGTTCTTGATCAAAGAGTGATGATGAAGAAAATCTGGCCTTAGCAAGTACTACAAGGAAATGGAAGGAGAAGGCTTCTCATTCCAAATCGAATTCTTCTCATGGAGGGAAGAAGGGTGACAAGTCTAAAGTGAGATTCTTTAATTGTCACGAGATGGGACATTATGTGACTAATTTCCCATCGATGAAGTTCAAGAAGGTGTCCTCAGAAGGATTGAAAGGTGAGGCATTAGCCTCCCAGTTCGAAATGGAATTTTCTCTTCACATGCATGGTGTCATCGATGATGGGGTGTTTCTAGTATCTTGACAGTGGAGCCTCATTCGACATGACTGGCGATAAAAGTTTATTCATTAGCTTGGAGGAGAAAGACCTTAAGATGCGCATAGAGATGGGTGACGATGGAAGGTATAATGTTTCAGGAGTGGGCACAATTGCTTTTTAGAGGGAGCATGGAGCTCCTATCATCTTGACAGGTGTGAAGTATGTGCCTGGGCTGAAGAAGAACTTGGTATAGGTCACAATGTTGGAGGAAAAAGGCTACAATGTTGTCTTCAGTAAAGGAAAGGCGTTCCTAAGACACATATCCATAGGTCAAACCAAGAGGATAGGGATTCGGGTGAAGAATCTCTATAAACTAGAGGTAGATGATTGTGCAGCATTGAGTACGAAAGCAGAATTGGTGCAAAGCCAAGACATTGGTGAGTTGTGGCACAAGCGGTTGGGCCATTTGCATCATTGGGCTTTGAAGATAATGCAACAAATATCTACAGGAATTCCCAATGGTAAACTTGAGCAAGTTGACACATGCAAAGGTTGTACCTTGGGAAAGTACACAAAGTGTTCCTTTCATGATCGAGATAGTCGACCAAAGTCTATCTTAAAGTGAGTTCATACTGATGTGTGTGGACCATTCTCAATGGAATTCACAGTGAATCAAAGGTATTATTTGATTTTCATTGATGATTATTCTCGTAAATGCTGGATTTATTTCATGCAGAAGAAGGACCAAACCTTCTCAAAGTTTTGTGAGTTCAAAGCTTTGGTCGAGAAAGAGTTATGGAAAAAGATCAAGGCCTTGAGAAGCGACAACGGTGGAGAATATGTCTCTCAAGAATTTAAGGACTTTTGTGGAGTGGAAGGAGTTAAACAAGAGTTGATGGCACCTCATAACCCACATCAGAACGGGGTGGCCGAGAGGAATAACATAACTATTGTAGCGGCAGCTCGGGTGATGCTGCATGACTAAGGCCTACCACTTCACTTGTGGGCTGAGGCATGCAGCATAGCGGTCTATTTGCAGAATAGAAGCCCGCATCACATACTTGGGATGAAGACACCAGAGGAAGCTTTCTCTGGTAAGAGACCAGATGTGGGTCACTCCAGGATCATTGACTCATCGGTATATTTCCATGGGACAAAGGATGCATGGAAGAAGCTTGAGATGACATCAGAGTTGGGGATACTTGTCGGGTACATTGATACACCTCACAACTATTGGGTGTACTTGCCTACCATTCGGAGGATGATGGTTTGCAGAGATCTCAAGTTTGATGAGAAGAAGGCCATGTGACTTTCCCTTGAGAGGGAGCTCCAACTATAGGCTATGGAGGAACTATTGGTTCCTAAGGAGGAGGAGCCTCAGACTGATGCGGAGCAGCCACATGCAGAGGTTCTAGGAGTGGAGACATCCACTAAAGCAGAATCTTCCACAGATGGATGGAAGCGCACAAGAGAAGCTGACAGATTGTTGGAGGATGCGAGAGAGAATGTGGGAGCACCACTTTCTTAGCACAGACAGAGGATGTCACCTGAGAAGTACACTGGATACATGGCCCTTGTTGGGGAATGTGTTGAGACAAAGCCATCTTCCTTTGAGGAAGCAGTGCAACAACCGATTTGGGTTGATGTTTTGGTGGAGGAGCATGACTCCATAGTTCATAACAATGTTTGGGATGAGGTTTTGAGACTGAAGAACAAGTCAGTTGTGAGTTCTCGTTGGCTTTACAAGGTAAATCATGTTGCAAATGATGGGAGGATCATGTTACTGTAGTATATTTTGACAAATGAGCAATATTTTGACATTTTGACAAAGGCATTGTCAAAGTGTAAATTCGAGTTCCATAGAGACAAGATTGGGGTGGCAGATAATCCCTTTCTTGTTGAGAGGGAGTGTTCAAATGTGGGAACAAGAATATTCCAATTTAATTTGTCCTTGAATTAAATTGTGAATTAAAATTGAATTTAGTCTTAACAGCTACTTGGAAATAATTAATTAAGTTATTTTGACTTAGTTAGTTGGAGAAATTCAAGTTAGAAGTCTTTCTGAAGTTATGCAAGAGTTATCCCTTAAATTAAGGAGATAAGATTGAGTTATATTTGAGCTGTAATTAGTTAACTCAGTTTACTGATTTAAGTCTAGTTAAATTAGTTCCAAACTGTTTGAGGAACTAATAGAGAGTTAACAATCAGTTGATGCATGCATGCACCCAACTAGTGTACTCAAGTTAACTAAAGATTCCCTCATCAGAAACTCATGCATGTCTATTCTAAGAAAGGCCCAGTTGAGATTAAAGACAAGGATAGTGTACTATCAGTTGCATGTGTTTTCATATAAAGAAAACTCATACATGCAGAAGGAATAAATTCCTTGAGGATTGTGCAATTCTGAGAGTGTGTGGGATTAGAAGTGTTCCACTTGGTGAGGTGAGATCATCCCAGAGGAAAAGCGCAATGAAATAGGAGCTTGGAGGGCAGAGATGAAGGCTTGTGAGAAGCCAAGATTGTCTGTGAGAATCTGTGAGGATTGTACTGAGAGCTGGCTAGATGTTAGTGCTAAGGCTTTGTATAATTCTTATGTATCTCCACCTTGCATGATAATATAGATAGTGGGGTTTTTAACTGAGGCTTTCCCCAAAGTATTTTCATATTTATTGTGCATTGATTCTTCTTCTTCTGGTTATATTGTTCAACTCGATCTTCAAGCTTCGACAAATTGATAGTAGAAGTAGGTTATAGTATTTGGCTTTGGTTATATTGCATTATCGGTTTAACCTATAGTCAGATTTTCTACATAGGTCTCAAAGAAAGATTTGTAGAGAATTTGAGGAATTTCTATAGTTTTCACACATAGGTGGGCTTCTCTCACCAAATAATAATTTATCAGTAAGATGTTTTTGTTGCATCATATGCAACCATTCATCATTAGCAAACCGATCTTTATCAAACTGGACATCAACCAATTGAATTATTGGATCTCCATAATAGTAGTTGCTCCAATGACAACTTCATTTTCATCAGCAGTCATTATTGTTGGATTCACCAAATCATCATCCACTTGTGGCTGTGCATAGTGGGATTCGGGAGCATCTGTGTGCTATTTCTCTGCTTCTTCTACAAATTTTCCACAGTCATCATCGACTTGCGGATGAGCATTGTGGGACTCACAAGCATTTATATGTTTTTCCTCTGCTTCTGGTAACAAAACATCATCATTTTCATCCACTTTGAAGTGGGATTGATGAAATTATTCATCTTGCTATAGAACTGGTGCTATAGATTCACCTTTATCTTCAACTTGAATACTCCCCACTACACCAATATCCCTCTCAAGGGTATCCGAAGCCTCCTTGGTTGTCTTTGCGTATCAAATGAGGGGAAGAATGTTTTCATCTACACATTCTCTTATGCATTTCAATGAGAAGGCATTATTTTTCCTTTTGTCTTCCAATTCATTCAAATAAGACATCAAACAACTCGTATTGTTGGTTCAACTTTTATAGCCCCTTGGCTTTTCCCATTTGTTGACCACTAGCAAAAGCTATCTCAATAAGAAAATCAACTTAGAGACATAACAAATCCTCTGCAATGAAAAATTTTGGTTCATGTTTATGCCTTTGCAAAATTTCAACATTTCACTTAATATAATTTGGCTTCTTTATCGACCTTTTCTCAATATTAGAGTCGCATGGTAAACCACTCATAAATACTAGAAACTATACCAAACAACATGCCTTTTTTTATAATACTTAAATAAATATTTTGAAATTAAAAATAAAATAAAATATATATATATATATATATATATATATATATATATATATATATATATATAACCCATTCCTTTTAATCCTTGATAACAACAAAGGTTTATTTAAATAAAAAAATTATGAAGAAAAATCTTAAAAAAAACATTTTCACCCTACACAATATGTCGTTCAACAAATATCTTCACTTTAAAGAAGTTTTTATTCAAACGAATTACTTATGCACTTTTCTCATAAGCACATGTGAAATTACGTTTTAATCACATACCATACCCAAATTTTATTTTTTCACATAAAATGGTGGTTGTGGACTTTTACAAACGAACCATGATGTTGTAGAATTTTGGTACCTTTTTTTTAAACGTTGTCGATCATATTTTTTATGTTGTCCCAACTACTATTTTGTTCTCAAGATTTCATGCTCCGAGGACTTGAAAGCTGTGGGCATGGTAGACTATTTGTTTTTAATATTTCGTGTTGTTGTCATACTTTTCGGCACAAACTACTACGTTGAGTCGTAGAAATTCTCAGTTCATAAGTTACTTATCTTCATTGCATCTTCTCCTTTTTTTAAATGCGGTAAGTTCATCCCAACTTCTTTGTTTGCCGAATGCACTGCGTCGTGATTTTTCTCTTTGCAATGTGCGTTGAGTCCCACTAATTTCTTCGGGACTGTGATGGTCTCTGCAATTTTTTATTTATTTTATTTTTAATTAATTAGCTGGTCGGCCTTTCTTTACTGGCTAAACAACAACTGGCTTCTTCTCCTTCTCAACTTGTGTTGTTTCTCTATAAGAACACATACACTCTAATTTCGGATGTTTCTCTCAAGGAATCTTATGCAACCTCACCTCTTCTCTCTGCTTATCTGTCAATGAGTCTTATGCAGACTGAACTTTGATACCATGACATAAAATGAAAGATGTGGAGAAAAGTTCTCTTCTCAATATTTCCAAAAAGTTAAATAAATTACATACTAGATGTCAACAATAGATGACTGAACTGAAACTCAACTGTAACTCAATCGAATTGGACTGAACTCAAACTAACTATGACACTTGAATGAACAGGTCCGACACCTAGCACATGGTTGGAATTAGTTTCTCCAACAGTGAAAAATATCATAGACGTGATATTATTTGGTGAGAGAAGCCCCAAAAACGTGAAAAAAAAAACTTCTTTGAAGCAGCATAGGTTAGAAAATAAGTGGAAGTGACAAAGGAAGAGAAGGAAGCGCAAGAGGAGAAAGCTCTCATTGCAGAGTAGAAAGAACATAACCTATGTAGTTCTGCAAATATTTTTAATCTGAACATTGATTTTGTGTGTGCATGTCAGCAACAACCACAAAGAGGCAAAAAAATTTGAAAAAGAAACAAAGTTCCTTGAAGCATGGCTTGCAACACCATGTCTTGATAAAGTATGAAAATAATTTGTAACAATAAATGTTGAAGACAACATGGATGATGAAAATGCCAATTAATTGTTCATGTATTGAAGTACTGAAGGGATAAATTTCTATTATAGAGTTATGTTGCATTAAGTTGATGTTCAAAACACTAATGATAAAGAGCAAACAATAAAAGATAACATGTGGTAGAAGACCACATACAAGCAAATTTATGAAGAAAAAAATGACATCCATGGACAAAATGAAGAAACACTGGAAGGGTTGTCCCAGCACATGAAGAAACTCAGATTTGAAGCCTACAACAAAAAGAAAAAGTTGAATAATTTTAGAGGCTAATGGCATTAGAAGAAAAGGAAAAGAAAAAACAATCTAGCTGATGTCAATTTTTAAGTTGTAAGTCCAGATGAGACTTAGACCAGCAGGCATCTTAGTTTAAATTTTTGTGGTTATAATTAAGAGGAGTGTTGGAAAAACTAATTCCAACCACCTACTAAGTATTATAACTGTTTATCCCAGTGCTATAATCACTTTGAGTTCAGTCTAGTTTGATTCAGTTACAATTAAGTTCTAGTTCAGTTATTTGTTGTTGATATCTCTTATGTAATCTATTTAATTGTAATTGTTTCGAAATATTGAAAATAACACTTTCTGCTCCACATGTTTCATTCTTTTGTCAATTGTTATTAAAGTGAATGTCCTAATGAACTCATTGTTTCCTTGTGATTATGGTTGTCAATGTCCAATCCGGTTCATTTGAATGAAATATCCTTATTCATTGGCTGGGTTGAAGCCCGTGTTACCCTTGTGAAGTTCAAGAACCACAACATGTTATCATATAAGATGGTTCATAACTTGTTGAAATGTGGTGGTAAGATCTCATAAATCGTGAACTCCACAATGTCAAGAAGAAGTAGCATGTGGTAACATGAAAGCTCTATATTGTCAACGAGTCAATGCAGACTGATAAAGTTCAGTGAAGAAGAATAAATGGTAGGGTGGCAACATCTCCTAGGGAGATTATTTGATTGCTAGAGACGCAGATAGCTCCATATCTCACCCTGATAAATTTGATTGCAGGAGACACATGAAGCTGCATCTCTCACCATTTTTTGCCAAGGAGAAAGGAGAATGGTATTTAACATTGTTTTTGTTTAGGAATATATGAAGTTCACTATTAATTTGATATTTCAATTTCAACGCCTATAGCTTGTTTTGTTGTGATTAGGTTTCGACATAATAAGTCACACCAACCCTACAGAGAATTTAAATTACGAAATGAACAGTTACCCTAATCTGTAGATATAAAACGGTGTTTAATATCGTTTTCCTTCGCCTTACATTTTCATCGTGATTTAGATTTCACGTATTAATCGACACTAATGAGCTTGTTTAATAATAAGGAGTTTACAACTTTAAATTCTAAGCAAATTATTATACCCAAAAACTCCAAAATTATGACAAATAAATATATATTAAATCAACAATTAATTTACTCATCGACTTTTAACAATTTTCTAAAGCCCCCAAATTTTTAACAAATAGAATACTATGATTTGAATTAAATTAATGGTTCACTTAGAGATCGACTTTTTACAATTTTCTATAACTTGCAATCAAATTAAATTCAAAACCGAAAAAACTTAGAACAAATATAATGGAGTTGAACCAAAAAAAATTAATAATTTTTTTTTGTTATCGGTGGTGCACATTGGTTCACATCCAGTTTTGTGTCGGATTTATGCATTGGGTTTTGTGTCTCATTTTGTATCTAATTTTGCATCTAATTTCGTTGCATCCATTTTTTGCATCCAATTTTGTTTTGCCTGTTGCACCCATGTTTGCATCCACTTTTACATCCCTTTTTGCATCTTTCTCTACATCAGTTTGCATCTTTTTTCATGTCTATTGTTACATCCACTTTTGTTGTGCCATAATTTGTGTCCAAGTTTTCATCAAATATTTTTTATTTTTTTTCATCCCCTATTGCATCCACTTTTACATCAGGTTTTGCAACTCAATTTGCATTTACTTTTGCATCCAATTTTGTATCCACCATTGCATCCATGTTTGTGTCCACGTTTACATCCCTTTTTGCATCTTATTTTGCATCCAAATTTGTCTCCTTGTTGCATCCAAATCTGAGTCCATTTCTACATCTAGTGTTGCATCCACATTTGTTTCACCACAATTCGTGCCAAGCTTTATGCCTACTTTTGTACCCACTTTTTCTTCCACTTTTTTATATCTGTTTGCATCCTATTTTGCATCCAAGCTTTCATTGACTATTGCATATGCTTTTGCAACCACTTTTGTGTTATATTTTTTGTCTTGCTTTGCATCTACTTATGGTGCATCCACTTTTCATACAATTTTATGTCTATTTTCCCAACATTTTTTCTTCACTTTTACATCCTTTTTCCAACACTCATCATATTTTTTGCATTGATGATATATTATGACATTGACTATTATGAACAATTGATGACAATGTTAATGATGATGACGATGATGATAATGAAGATGATGATGATGACATGAATTGTGATTATGATGATAAAGACAATAGTGGTTACCATGAAAATGATGATGATGATGATGACAATGATTGTCATGATGATGATGCTAATGAACTTGGCTAATCTTCCCAATTTTGAAATGTTTTCACTATCATAACCATAATCATTATCTTTGGCATCATCATCTAAGTTATCATCATTGTCATCTAGGTAATCATCAACAACAATAATGGTGTGAATAATGATGACGATGTAAATGATGATGATGTCCATGACATGGATGAAAACAACTTTCATGTCCACATTAGTATAATGTGTGGTAAATAATACATCACGTGACACCACATTCATGTTACAATTCCAGTTTACAAAGTAACACTTAACATATCAAGGCCTTATAATACACTCTATGTACAATGTAAGGTCTTCCACTTTGATCATTCCCTCATCAGTTGGTGCCTTAAGAGGGTCAAAGAAGAAATGATCATAAGACAATCAATATACAAGTTATGGCTATGGTTTCCCAAAGAGGGGTGAAGCTACTCGACCTAGAAAGGAGATCGAGGGTTACTAACAACATGGTCGACCTAAGAGGACTCAATTGTATTGAATATAAGTGGATAAACTCCTAGTTCTAGGTACATTTCCTGTAATAAATAGTCACGTAAGGTGGTACAAATTCACAACAACTTCATAATAGGGATGTTAGTCGAAAAAAATTGCTATTATAGAAAGAATAGGGGAAAGACCCTTGTATGGGAGGTCTTCCCAGAGGTATCTAAAAAGTTTATTATCAGGAGCTAGAGGGATAGTGGCCTTGGTTTCCTTTTGGTATACAAGTGGGATCTTATTCGGTTACTGTAGTTTTATCCTGGTTGAGAGTGTGTAACTACATCATATTCTTGAGCTCTTGTGGTAACATTGACATCAAATTGTAGTACTTCTATATAAATTCAACGACGAATCAAGCTCTTGAATTTCTGGCTAGATTGACTGGGAGAAATAGGTGGTTGAGTATAAAAAGTCTCTTGGGAAGAAGTGGAGGTTTGTGAAGGATGACTAGATGAAGATGGATGTTGAGGGAATCAGTTACAAAATATTTCCAACGAGGAATTTTTAGGGGGGGATAAGTCTCCTTTGAAGTGACTATTCTTCTTTTAAGTGCTTCAATCTTTAGCATATAACACATTCTTCCATAAAATGCTTCGATCTATTGTGATAATTGTAATACTTACTAGGATTAAAGGGAAAATAAGAAATGGATTCCTTCTAAGCTTGTCATAATTTTTTTCAGCTTGTTATGGTGGAGATGTTTGAACTAGTAGTGGTGGAGGTTGAGTGGATGGTTGCGTAGGTAGAGGCTTTGAATAAGATGGTTGATCCTTCATTTTCAAAAGTCTCTTTATGGGTGGATTAGCATGAGTGGAAGAAGTGGAAGAAATAACTTCATACACTAAATTGGTAAGACCATCCCCTCTAACATTTTTGTCTTTTTTGCTTCCTTTTGGCTTAGTCACTCTTGATTATGAGTCACCTAAGATAGAATCTACTTCACTAGTTATAATAGGAGGATAATAAGTTATTATGTGATATCTAATGTTGATAGTTTATAATTCCAACACCTTATTGATATCATCCTAATAGGTTATCTATTTATTATTAGTACATTCTGGTTACAAATCTTCTCTTATACCTTCTACTAAGATTTTCATATGCTCATCTAGAGAGAATTTGGTCTCACATCTAGCTAATGAAAAATAGGATCTATGAATGAAATAGGTCATAAATTCCCATTTTACTTGCTTTAATTATATAATACCAACCACTTCAAATATATCGATTGGTTTAGGAGCATACATTCCAAAAACAGTACCACATATTATATCAAAAAACTCTATAGATTTCTTAGGAAGGTTTCCAAACCATTCAAAGGCTAACCTAGTAAGAATGTGTGGAAATAATTTGGCGATAACTTCTAGTCATGTCCTCAAGTATTTACAAATTTAGATGAACCTGGACAAGTGTGCTAGAGAGAGATAATGATAGTGTGCTAGAGAGGCCCAAGCACAAGTTTTCTACACAAGAAATGCACGAAGATATGTTCCCTTAGGCATAAAACACTTTGTAAGGGAGATAAAGAATATCTTAAGATAATGGAATACAAATGCGAGTTGTGGTGTACTTATACACAAGAAGGGATCTGCTTAGGGGTTAATGAGCCTACATGTACAAATTTTACTAGGTTGGTCTTATCCTCTCCCTACTATTACAACAAATGATAATAAATGATCGAATTATGGTCTTAGCCATGATGAAAAATAAATTAATGATACATATAAGTGTGTTGAGGCATGAATATTACACTCATAATTCTAACATAATTCCACATCTCTAAATATAGATTTCATCTAGTATCAATCCCTCCCGATTGTCTTACTGCACTTAAAATATACAAAATCCCACCTAAACAACAATTGAAGAAGAATTATCCTAACTAATATTTTTCATGTTTCATAGAATAAAAACTATAACCATTGCAAACTTGAAAAGGAGTGAACTCTCCATCTGTAAAGATTGATTTCATGGGAAAGAAATCCTTCCTCTCCCTTATGGTCTTTAGGCCTTACTAACCTTGGGTTGTGAACGTTGAGGGGAATGTGAGTTACTTGTTAAAACTACTAATAATTTTTGGCACCTCCCATTTAACACTAAAAAAATCCTAATTGAAAATTATTCTTAATGTAGTCTTGTGGAACTCTATTATCAATGTGATTTTTTCTTCTTTTTTAGTGCATTAAGGATTACTGGACTTCCTAACATTGGTATCGAACCATAATTGTAGTCTTGAAAGGTTCATAAAATTTGAAGTCAATAAAATTTACATTTTTAAGTAGACTTGACTCATTTTTAAAGTCTAATACTTAGTTTTTAAGTTAATCTATGTTCTTTGTATTTTTAATTTATATAATATGTGTGACATATGTAACTCTTATATGTAGGTTTAGAACTTATCATGTTATTCTAATAACTTAGATCGTTCATTTATAATACATTATAGTTTACTTAATTAATTTTACATTGGCCTTAATGCCAGTTATGGTCTCCAATCAAGTTTATCATCCTAATCGCACCTCCAAACCATAGTCTTGATACGCTACCCTTTTTTAAATTAATCCTTCATGTTACTTATCATAGTCAATTTATCAACTTTGTTGGTTATTAATTGATTTTATTATGATAAAATCTTTTTCCTTTCAATTGATGTCCCAACAATTATTATGTCTCCAATAATTAAATAACTCCTTCAAAATGATATTTTAGTTATATGATATGAATGGCAGTAAGTGCTAACTTTACATGGAGCACTCACATTCCTCCATGTGTGCTAGATATGTGTGAGATTCACGTGATGACACAATTTGTGGTGTTTATGAGGAATTTTTACATGAACGGTTTTGATTTCTCCTCAAGAAATCAATGATCCACAACATTAGGGTTTTCATTAAGATTTCTTGGTTGTGTTGTTTTAGCTTTGTTTCAGAAATATGCCAAGAATTTCGTCTCAACATTCTTCACTCTGCAATTCTCTAAAATTCGTTGATACATTAGTTTAAAATTACTTTACGACACCCCACATTCTTTTCAATGCTTATATATACAATGCTAAAAACTAAGGAGCTAGTGTATATATCAAATGGTAAATTTTTACAAGAGGGAATTGATCCTCTGCATGGTGTGTAAAAAGTGCGAATTATAG
Organism: Pinus tabuliformis; assembly: GCA_031772625.1. Classification (NCBI taxonomy): domain Eukaryota; kingdom Viridiplantae; phylum Streptophyta; class Pinopsida; order Pinales; family Pinaceae; genus Pinus; species Pinus tabuliformis. The sequence continues at coordinate 1,825,689,219 of CM062817.1, forward strand.
AGATAAAAGTGTGTCAAAAGAGTCTTACTGGGATCTTTCCCTCATATAATTGTGTCAAATGGTAGCCAAATGGGTGTCAAAATAAAGAAATCGAATTATAGATCTATTTCCCGCTTCCTATTCCTGAGACCTAGATAAATACTAGTATACAAAGTCATTATTATGTCTTAAAGAGTCAAAGGAGTATTTTGAGTTTCTCATATCCTACTAATTCAATATCTAGTACGAGTCTTATTTGAGAATTATTTATAATTTCTAAGGTTATAGAGTGAGTCTCTGATTATAGGTACCAACTCTAATGATTTATACACTCTCCATCTTATTGATATATAATGTCTAATATATATGAAGTTGGTAATATAATTACAAGTCTTGGATATATAAATAGCATGAAGCTTCATGATATGGAAATATAGAGGAGTTGGTTTTGGCTCTAATTCTTGTTGGATGACCTCCATTACTTAGACATGTATTTGTGTGAAAATGAATTGAATTGGCTTATGTTTAAGTACAAGGCTTCCAAGGCGAGGTTAGCAAAGACAAAATACACTCATCGTAGTAGTGAAAAAGGGTTAGAAGAAATGATAACAACTTTTGTAAGTATATTAAATATGTGAAATTTTTTTAATAAAATTTTTACTAGAAGAAAATCATTATTATCTCATTTCTCCGTATTTACTGATTGATGAGAACTAAAATATGGAAGAAATTCAAATCATTTGGAAAAAGAGATGTTGCATCAAAAGAGATGGCTTGATTTTGTTGTGTGGATGGAGTTTGAGGTATGTAATCTTAGCTAGATTTCCAATATATCTTTGAACCATATTTTCATTTTATTTTTTATCACTATTAGATATTATATCCTACCTCATTTTATGGTTAGCATTGATATGCATTGTGCTATGGAATTAATACTAACATGTAATATTTTTTTTTCCAGAATGCTATAGGTAATGACTACCAAGATGATGATCTAGACTATGCTAAGCATACATCAAGATATGATGATGATGAGGATGGTGATAGTGTTGGTGATGATGACATGGATGAGACTAATCAGGATGGTCAGGATGATGATCATGGCAATGATCATGAGGATGATCTTGGTGGTGCTGGCTAGGCATGCACATGCATTTTTCTTTTTTATGAAGTATTATTGTGTAGAATGAAATTCCTATTTTTAGATGAATGTTTTGGATTTACCTTACAATAATGATGTCTTTGAAACATTTGGATTTGGTAATCATACAATGAATTTGATTTGATTAAAGATGATGATGATATTATCATTATTATATTTTTATTTGATGTATATATTGGAAATTATCACCATTATTTTGATGGAGAATTATTATGTATGATGATATTACCATATTTGGATGTTTGTTGTGAATTTATCTTAGAAGAATGATATTCATGAAATATTTTTATTTGGTAATCACATTTGAATTTTAGTTGATTTGATTAAAAATGATAATCATATTATTAGTATTATGTTGTTATTTTATGTATATGTGTTGAAAATTGTCAATGAATCATTATGTACAATGATATTGGTAGCTACTCTACCTACATAACTTTGCACAACAATGTATCCTACTATACCACCTAGTCTGTCTACTTTGAGTTTCCATGATTCAACTTTTAGTCACTGGAGTTATAGAATCTGGCTATATGTCCTATGGATCTCTAGGTGTATGTGCATTAATTTGATTTGATCATTAATGGGGGTAGATCCATGTTGAAATCAAGATGTATCCCTAAGTCAAGAGGCATATCAAGTTCATGCATTATATTATATCTTCCTTAACATAGTGTGAGTCCATATTAGAGTGGTAAGAGTAATTTACAACATGTTCTTTTGCGTTGACATCTTTTAAAATGATTTGTCCCTAAAATTTTCAATTTGCTTGAGACTTATGCTTGTCATATCTTAGATTACACTTATGTTATATCCTTTGTATAATGCTTGAAAATTCTAACTCAGGCTACAACAGAATGGTCTGTAATCCTCGACACGTGTAGGTTGTGTGTCGTTCGGATGCTATGAGCTAGAATAATAATCTAGAATGTTGTTCTAGATTGAGAGATCTATCGATCAAACATTAGGTGAATAAAATTTGACAAATGATCAACGTGATAACCATTGAGCTAAGAACACAAGGGTCTTCAAGGAAGATTCCTCATATATCCAAAGAAAAATCTAGTTATATGACTATGGATATACTTGTATTATCTCAAGTGAAAGTGTAAATTTCGATCCTCCTACTCCTACCCCACCTTTGATCCATTCTCCTTACTTGGTGTTTACACCTTTGCAATTGGTCAATGTTCCACTGGTTTCCTTGGTGATAGTGTAAACACCCATTTCCCAACCTAAGTAAAAAAGATAGGAAGAAGAAAACCAATAATGTTAGGGGAACCAATTCTCCTATCTGAGCTTCCATATTTAATGACGTGATATGTTGGAGCTATATTCTATCTCAAGATAATCGCTAGTGATACCATATATGTTAGATTAGGAAGAGATTACTATGAAATGTGTTATACATCCTTGCCTTTCCTTATACTAATATGAATCATGTAATCCTTGCTTTTCCTTGTAATAATATGAGTCATATAAGCTTGATGAGCTAAGTTAATATCCATAATTACTCTACTTTAAGTGGTTGAGTAGTGATTATTGAGAAATCTTAAATTAGTTCATACCATGTTACATTACTCTACATTATAGTTACAATGCATATACAAAGAAGTACTATCTCTATTTATTCATATTAGTTAACACTAACCGTAGGGTAAGTAAGGAACAATGAAACCGTTGTATTCTAGTTATTGTGTATACCTTAGATCCAATAATTATGGATTTACTGTGTCATAGTTTTTGTAATTAACATGAGGTTGTGTAAATAGATTTCTTGACATGAGGTTGTTTAAAAGAGATATCTTGCAATTAGAGAAAAAATTATTTTAAAAGGTTAACATTGACTTTCTCATCATAATGTGTAAGAGAATTAAAATCCTTTAAAATTTAATAGCGATAAATGTGTGACTAGGCACCTAAAATGACATTACAAATTTTAATTATTTAATTTAGATATAGGTGAGTTTTTTAATAATATGATTTACCTACCTTATGTGTGAATGGTGCCCAAGTGATCTAAAACTATATTAAATATTAAAAATAAAATTAATATCTTAATCTATATAAATTAGAATATTGAGAATATTTTTAATGAATGGTAAATCATGGGTTGAGTGTGGTTTTAATGAAGCATAAATCATGGGTTAAGCATTAATTAGAAAAAGAAATTAAAAGTTTCAACCCATATATTGATAGACAATGTTCCATGACACTAAACACAATTAGTTCTAATAATGATATAAAGTTAAAAGGCTCCAAATCCAAAAGGACGGGCCTCATTGTGACATTTTAAAGACTTGTACACTAGTTTTTTCTCCATACAAAAAGGAGATCATATACTAGTTATCAATATATATATATATATATATATATATATGTAAATAAAGTCCACATATATATATATATATATATATATATATATATATAAATAAATATAAATTCAAGTTATTTTATAAATTGTTAAGCAACAAAGATGTTTTAGGTTTTCTTTTTTACCATTTTACATGATTGTAATTTTTTTATTCAATAACTTTTTTAAGAAATTTAATTATTAGTTTTTTAATTTAATTATATAAATTTTGGTGAAATTGTAATTTTTTATTATTTAAAATATCTTTTTAAACCTATAAACAATTTCAATACATTTATGATTCATAATACATTTCTGATTCATATATATAATTTAAATAAAATTAACTAAAAATTAACTTGAAAGTAACAAAATAACCCACCCTAAAATAAATCTATAAATACCAAACAAACTTTGCTAAAGTACAGTTGATACACTTAGCCATCTCTCACTAATATTTCAGAGATTATTGGAGTAATGTGTGAGATTTATTTGACCAAATTTTTTGGAAACATCCACTTTGACTCCAAATTTCTTTAATGATATAATGATATAGGTAGTATGACTTCTTTAATGATATAGGTATTATGACTTATAAGATCAAATGTCCAAAATGTCACATTAAACACACGCATATGCAACCTAAATTTGAAATTAATACAAACACCACTGCTTTGGAGACCACCTATGGCCATCATCATTTGTAAAATGCTCTTTGCCCGGCGTCAAGTCCGGCTTGTCCACCTTGAAAGCTAGCGATAGACGCGTCGAGAAGAATCTACAAATCTCACATGGCCACCGACGAATCGAAAAATCGTGTGAGACAAAAGCTCACCATAAAAAGCCTTAGAGTTAATTACAACTATAAATTGGCCCAATCAACTATAGTGTAGTGAGGCAAAGCCTCGCCATAAAAAGCCTTCGGCTTAATTAAAAAAATTAATTAAATCAGTCCACATGCAGGACAAAGGTGACAGTTACAAATAAACTAAGAATAATACGACTCGGATTTCATTGTTAGGCAAAGTCCACGCAAACTAGCACAAAACAACGCAGGCGTGGATAATGGTAGCCATCATGTGGTCAGCGAAACAAGAGGCCGCCAACAGTATTGCATCTGCTGTTTTCGATGACTGAAGTTTTTCATTCCCGTTATCTCGATTTGCGATATTTCTACCGGTTTCAAACCCTACATTGTTGGTGGTTTTTTGCTTCTCAGTTTATTTATATAATTATATTTGGAGTTGTTTCTAGTGTGATTTTTTTGAAGTTTTTTAGTGTTTTTTTTGGTGTAATTTCTCTCAAATTTGGCAAGAATTTATTGAAATTATAAGTTTGATGGGTAATCCCTGCACAATAAAAGAGTCCTAAGGATTTTTCAGTGCTGAATCCATATATACACTCAAAAAAACTAGTTTAAATCATAGCTACCAAATTCCTCCGTATCGGAGAAAAAAATATTCGATTTGGTTCTAGGGATTTATTAATTTATGTCTGAGAACAGTAAGTGCAATGATCCCTGAGCACAAAATAGATAGTTGCTGAATCCGCAGGTGAGTTTTGAAATTTAGTTTGGTTTCAAAGACAATAAAAAGCTGAGTTTTAAAATTTAGTGTGGTTTCAAAGAGATTAGTTGAGAAAACAAGGAAATAAACAATTTGAGTAAAATTTTGGAAATATAATGGCAGGGTCACATGTAAGAAATGGAAAGGTCGCCAGAGTGAGAAAATTTCTTAGTTTTAAGTTTCAGTGTTGTCTGACAGAGTTTAAAAAGCTGAGATAACAAGTAAAGAAATAATAGAAAACAGAATAAGGAAAGAAATAATTAATTTAAGAGTAATTTTATAATAATTAATTGATTTTTTAAATATTATAAAAATAAGTTTTGAATATTTAATTTATAAATATCTATTAATTATAAAAGATTTTAGATGAAATTTGAAATTAAAGAGATAGTTTTGAGTTTTGAATATTTAATTTTTAAATAAATGTTAATTATAAAAAAAATTTAGATCAAATTTGTAAGAGGGAATTTTGAATTTTGAAAAGAGAGATTTTGGAAATAAGACAAGTGTGGTTGTCATTTTGTTAAAGTAAACAATAATTTTAAAATTGTTTATATTGATTAAAATTATTTAAACTTATTTAAACTTCAAATGTTTAAGATATATATTTTCGAATTTTTCCTGAATTGAAAATTTCTCATTCCAATTTTTATCGTATCATATTGTATTCGAATCCGAATTCTAATTAGAATTTGGTAACTATGGCGAATCCGAATTCGAATTTGATAACTATGGTTTATATTAATTTAGGTTTGAAGTTGACAAGAATTCAAATAATTATTAATATGTCAATATATTAGATTAATACCTCTATGAAATTATATTATAGTATTATGGAAGAAATATATTATAATGGAAAGTTAATTTCCTTTAATTTAAATTTTTTTGTTTCAGAAAAATAATATTATTTCTATTTATTAAGGAAAGCAAATTAGTAGTTTTGAATATTATGCAAGGCCATTCATAGGTTTATAAATAATTGTGTTTTATGTTTGGAGAGGTTTATTTAATTTTTTTTTGATGTTGTTGGTAGTTGATATCATTGTTCTTTTTATTTGATGTTGTTGGTAGTTGATATCATTATTCTTTTTATTTGATGTTGTTGGTAGTTGATATCATTGTTCTTTTTATTTGATGTTGTTGGTAGTTGATATCATGGTTTAAGAGTAATGTTGTTTTCATAATCATTATATTATCTGGTGATTAAACTAGTTTAGGTTTTGGCCGGGTGATATTACATGTTTTTTGGGTGTTGATATTAGTTGGGAGGTCATCTTTAAAATATGATTATATACATTTCCAATATATTATCGTAATCTGCAATTAACATTAAAAACCTTTACCAAAACAAAATTCATCATTTAAGGGGAAAAAATAAAAATTAATGAGCAAAAGGCAAAAGATGCGAAAAGACATGGGATGGGTATTCTGTCGTAGGCTGCCCCAATGTTTCCTTTTCTTGTAGAAGGATTGATTTGAATCCTGCTTATACACATGATGAGCGCTCTCTGTAGGATTGGTTTTCTATTGCTACTGGATTGATTACAATTGAGTTTCATGTAATGTATGGGAAGGGCATTTTTTATATGGATGCTCTTTTGTTCTCGCATGGCTCGCTAAAATGATCAATCTAAATCATGGCCGAATATTGAATGGTATTATAATGTAATTTCCTGTCTCATATAAGTATAATGTGTTTGCATTATGATTATTTTTACATCTAAAATTGATTTGTTAGTCTGACCTATAATAGTGAAAGTTGAGTGAAGTCTAAAATTTGTAAGTATTAGTTTGAATTATAATAGACGAAGTTGATTTAGGATTTCCTAAAGGCAGTAAAGGCAGTTAGTCCATGTTCGAGAAGATATTGGGAGTTTTGAACCAATGTCTATCAATCTATTCCAGCTCCATGGGGCTAGCTTCAAATTCAAGATTTTTAGTTATGATACCACTAGTTAAAATCAAGATTGCAATTAGTCATACAGGGAACATTATGCTGAATAAATTAGTTGATTTGTGTTAGATTTAATTGATTTATCTAAAGTTTAATGTCCAACAATTTTTAAATTAAAATTTTATTATAAAGAATTAAATAAAATGTAATAGTATTCTGAAAAATAGTTAAATTAATTATATTGGTTTATGTGATCTTTATTTTTTAATATTTTTTAAGTCAAAATTTCACTAAAAAAAATTGTCCCTCAAAACTACTAAACTAAACTAGATAAATCTAAATTCTAGGAAAGAAACTAAATTCTTAGCAACAAAAATAGAAACCTAATCACTACCTAACTATAAAAAAAATAATATCAGATATAACTATATTAAACACTATATATAAGAATCACTGTTCATTTCATAATTTCAATTTCTAATTAAAATCTACATTTCGACCCCTAATTGAAATCTAAATTAAAGCCACAGAAACAAGAAATCTGAACAACTAGAATGGAACTGAAATGTTTCCTCTGTTTTAATGGGAAATCAGAACAAGTAGAATGGAATTGGGAAATGTTTCCTTTGTCTTAATGGGGTTGTTTTTTTGCAGTGCTTCACAATAATATAGTGATCTATGATATGCTTTATTTGAAGTTTTGTTTCGAATGAAATCTGTTCGGTGGTTAGGTTGAAGCCTATGCTTTATTTGAAGTTTTGTTTCGAATGAAATCTGTTCGGTGGCTAGGTTGAAGACTGTGTTACGCTGGACAAATTTATAAAAATTAGAACGTGTTATTAAAAAATAAGGTAGTGGAAGATCATGTATTTTTTTTAAAAGAGAATGGAATATTTTGTATAATGAAATTTTATATTATTTTTTTGGAAATTAGAGTCATAGTTATCCAGCTTTAGATTTTTAATTTTTAATACTCTAAAATAAAAATCAAAACAGAAAAACCACAAAATAACTGGCCAAGCTAACCACGAAATAACGGCCAACAAGTAGAAACAGTTCTTCTTTCTTTTCAATATTTGATTTTTAGGGAGTGGTTCACACTATAGTCATCTATAATATACTTCATTTGAAGGTGTCTGTTACTGGACTGTGGTTACAGAGATGAAATTGGGATCTATAACAATTATGAGAAAATGATTCAATAAATCAATCTGAGTTGTTAGTAAAGTGAGTGCCCTAATAAGTTCATAATTCCTTCGTGACAATGGTTGTAGGGTTCCAGGAAGGCTCAGCTGAACGAAATGTCCGTATTCACGGATTGGGTTGAAGCCCCTTTTATCAGAATCACTGCCTGAGAACGTGTTGAAATGTAGTTCTCAAGCCTGAGAAGTTTGCACTCCAGAGTTGAATCTAGCATGGCAGACGGCGGGGTGGCATTGTTGATTAAGGAGATGAGAATTGTTCTGTGTTATGATATATTTACCCTGTATACTTAGTTGTTTGCGAAAACATCAACGTCAGAGTTGAATCAACCATGGCAGACAACAGGGTGGCAGTGTTGACTAAGGAGATGAGAGATGGTACGTGTTCTATAAATTGACCCTGTATACCTAGTTGTTTGGCGAAACATGAAAGAGTGAACAATGGTAGCTGGAATCATGGAGTGATTAACTCGTATCTTCAATAAATTTTGCAGTCCATTTCAAACACTGTGGAGAGGTTCTCTGCGAAATCATTCAGTATGAGACTTTTCATTTTATGATTGATGGAGAAGGACTTTACGCTTTACGCGGAATGAACTTAGACAAGGCTTTGAAAGATTCAATTTCTGTTCAATATTTTAGAATTCAGGACATTGACTTGTCGCCTCTCTTCTGCGTTCCCAGTCATGCAGTGCCTTCAATGTGGAACTAACACCATAGCAGACCAACACAGATGGGCATGACGGATTGTACGAAGCAGATTTATTTTTTATCCTTGATTTACGGAGATATCTTAAAAACCATTAATTACTTAAGTCACATTACACCAGGAGACGAGACACGGAAGACATGTAAATAGGAGTATTCAATACAAAAGGTAGCGACCTGGAAACAGGACACATTATAATTATATATATATATATAGATATAGAAATATAGTTTTTTATCCCTATTAAATTGCAGGTTGCAGCGTATCTAATCAAATTAAAATATAATTGTTTCTCAAAGTTCATAGTTCATTTCAAAAAATAAATAGAATCAAAATTTACTATTTAGAAATTAGAATGTGATATGCTTGATCTTGATTCTTGAATATTCAATTTTCATTGTTCATGTACAACTTACAAGCATATAAGAAAGTAACTAAAGTCTAATCCTATTGATTTCCTCTGCCCCTCTTGGAGTTGGCAGTGGAGTTTACTACGCTCTAGAAGCTGAAGAGCTAGAAGTAGGAGCTATAGGAGCTACACCACGTGCTCTACTGGTGGCAGGGTAGCCCGGGCAGGTGGTGAAACATTACAATCTCCCAATCCTGAAATCCTGAAAAACGATAAGTCTACTGCATTTTGAATGAAATCTAAAATTCTACTTTCTCCATATGAAATCCAATGAGACTGGAACCACTCTCAAACATCCTGAGTCATTTCATGGTAATGTTAAAAATTTAAGTAAAAGTGGCATTCTCTTTAATCTTCGTTTTCATCATCCTTTTAGACATTCTCTTTAATCTTTATTTTCATCATCCTTTTACTTTAAGAATTTAACATTACCATGAATAACATACCAATACTAGGGCCTAGACTTGATCTTTAAACTGCCCCACTCAAAAATTATTTGTTTCTTTCACAAAAAATTATTTGTTTCTTTCAAAAAAATTGTAGCTTATGAAGTCAACGTTTTCTATCAACAACAGAATACGCATTTTCGAGATGCAGGACACTACGAAAATTGGCGAATACGTTTTACATTTTACAGGACATGATGAAAAACGTTTTCCAGATGTAGGACACGACGAAAATTGTTGAATACTTTTTATATTTTACATGACATGATGAAAAACTACACGTTTTAAGGCCGTTTTCATATCAGACACGTAAAATACGGGACACTGGACCTTGGAGGACGTGTCCTGTGACTTAGCTAATTACCTTCTTCAAACTCTGTTTTTAGACTTGGTTGGTTTACTTAATGTTTAATTTAATTACGAGCTGTTATCAACTTTTTCTTTTTAATCTTTCGCTGATTTTCAGTCTTCATCTAGTTGATTCGTCACTGGTTGCATTTAGCGTTAATAAGTTCAAGCTCATTTCATTTGGGTAGTTCCAAACCATGTAAGGCTTGACAGTAATTCATTGCAGTTGATATGTGATAGGTAGAATTATATTATTAAATGTATTTATTGGTATCCATTTATGGGTAACAAAATAAAGAAGGTAAGTTTTTTAGAATTTAATTACTATTTTTATGATTAATTTATATTAAGGGTTATTTTACTTTGTTTAAAAAATATTCTAAAATTTTTATTTAGATTTTACATGAAAAAATAACACAAAATTTATAAATGTGTTAGAAAAATATATAAGCACTTTTTTATTGTTGAATTTGTTTTCCTTATTGCCATGAAATGTGCATCTTTAGTTAATTTAAACCATTCAATGAAGTTTTTCTGCATTTTTGTCTTTTTTTAAGAATGCACCTAGAATAAAGTAACCCTAAAGTGATAACATCTTCATTTCTTTTCTTTGACATGTTCGACATTGAGCAACAATTTTTTTGAATATCCTTATTCATCATATTTTAATAAAACGATGGTCATGCATCATAGTAAGTTTTAAAATATCCTATATGTCATCTTATGAGGGAGCTATGTGTCTCCTTTAAGAGTTCCAATTTGAATTTCAAAAATGGAATTACATAGATTTTTTCATTATGTCATAAGATTCTTTTTCTCCATTCAATTTTTTAATTTTGCTCCAAATTGTTAATTACTAAATAGGATTAACATCTATTTAACTTGGATTTCATCTAACAGGGCAGGAATCAACATTGTTGTTACATATACTTTTGCATCAAAGTATGTTACATCCATTTTTAGGTGGATAATGATATTTGTACTTGTAGGTATTGGATGCTCTTGTGTTGTGATATATATTGATTGAGAAATTATTTCCTAAGAGATAGTGTCACCACTTAGCTAGCCATTTTTGTTGTTAGGTAGACAATGACATTTATACTAGTAAGTATTGGACATTGTTGTGTTGTAAAATATACTCATTGAAAAATTCTTTCCTACAAAATAGTGTCACCACTTACTTAGGTCATATATATTAGGGAGCATTTTTTATCATATGTAAATTTTAAACTTTCTCTTTTATTAATCTTTTATCTCTCAAAAACTATCCAATAATAATTTCACATTAAAGTTGCACCTATTCTAAAACCTAAAGCATCACACTTCACCACAAAGGTTTTTGTAAAATTTCAGGTTACTAACAGAGTCATGGATGACATAATTGTTTTTAATGTCTCAAAACATTGTTTCTAATTGACCATAGGTTGACAAAATAAAGGAAATTATATTTTTTGACGACAGAAAATATGAATAGAAAACAATAGATGTGTTTGTGGAACTGTAGGATGGGAAATTCAGTTATTTGCCGATTGTTGTTGAACTGGATGCCTCCATGTGCAACTTCCATTGCAAGTGAATCCTCAGATATGGGTGATCAACTCCGGTGAATTACAATGAATTACGATGGATATTGATTTGACAATCATAGACCTAATTTTCTAATGGATATTGATTTGACAATTCATAAACCTAATTTTCTAATTTGAGATATCAAAATTTTCTAATTTTGATCTATTGGTTTCCAGAAACATGGACATCATAGTTGAATCAACCATGGCAGACAACAGGTTGGCAGTTTTAACTAAGGAGCTGAGAGATGGTATGTGTTCTGATATATTGACCCCACATACCCAGTTGTTTCTCGAAACATGAAAGAGTGCACAATGGTAGCTGGAATCCAGGAGCGATTAACTCGGGTATACAATAAAGTTTTCAGTCCACTTTAAAAACTGAGGAGAGCTTCTCTTTGAAAACTCTATGCACTTTAAAATACAGTATGTGGCTTTTTCATTTTATGATTGATTGAGAAGGACATTATGTTTACCCGCAATGAACTCAGACAAGGCTTTGAAAGACTCCATTTCTGTTCAATATTCTAAACTTCATGACTTCGACTTTGTCGCCTCTCTTCTGCCTTCCCACCCATGCAGTGCCCTCAAAGTTGAACAAACACCATAGCAGACCAACACAGATGGACCTGACCGACTGTACTAAGCATATTTATTTTTTATTATTTATTTACATAGATATTTGTAATAATGAATTGATAGTTACAGACACTACAGCATACTTTTAGACATAGTTACCAAATTCAGTCGTACCGACCAAAAAAAATCGAAAATTCGAGTATTCGGTCCGGTTCGTGGTTTGATACGGGAGTTTGCAATTCGATACTGATATCCAGGGATTCACGTGGCTACGTCAGATCCATGAGATGGTATGGTATGGAATATTATATGTTTTCGCCCATGAAAAGATGGTATGGTATGGTATATGTTGCGGTAATGTTATTTGAATATTTGAATTTTTATCCGATTGGAATTTTTTTTTTTTATTAATGGCGTTAATTATTTTTTTTTAACAATTTATGAGTTATAATATTAGTAATTTTTTTTTATGAGAAATTTGAATAAGTATTAAATTATAATGTTAACCCATTGGTTTAATCATACTGACAAATAATTAGTAGTTATAAAAATATTTTTTTTTGTTAATTGTTATAAAATATAATTTAATTTAGTTTAATAAGTGAGTATCAATAATTTAAGATATAAATATATATATTAAGAGAATGTTTATTATCACTTAATATATAACTATATTCTAAACATCAATTTGGTTGGTCATTTGGAATTTATATGGTGTACTGTAATGTTGAATTTGTAAATAGATCAGTTTATATTACGCATCAACTCATATATGGTATAATTAGATATATAAATAAATATATAATGTTTTATAATATGTTCTTCTAATGTAAAACTCCACACTTTATTTTAATATGCAATTTTATTTACCACATTTATTATTGACAACAATTTTGAACGAGCTTCTAAAGTTTTCAACAATATAATAGTACACTTTAATTTTTTTTAATATTGAAATTAAAACAATATACAACTTTTCATTTAAAGTTTATTAATTATGTTTTTTATTTTGATATAGTCGTTATCGTCTCAAAAATTGTTTTGTGTTTAAAATAAAGATATTATTTTCTACTTGAAAATTTGTTGGTGAAACTTTTTCCATTTGATATGATATTTTTTTTATAGTTTTGTTTTTTAAATGAGAAGAATATTTTCTAAATCTAAAATAATATTTTCTTTATTATTGAACTTAGTGATTTTTATTTGACTTAGTTACGCTTGTCTTACCACCTTCTTAAGAGATAATAACGGGAATATGTTATGGATGCGTCGTTGCAATTTCAATCCTTAAGCTACTTACTCTAAAATACACATAGAATTTAATACTTAATTTAATTATTTCTTTTCCTGGATACTTAATCGTAAGATTAGAGTCTTAAAAGCACTTGTTTTTTTTAAATTATTATTTTAATTTTTGTTGGTTTACTTATGTTAATTTAATTATTAGTTGTTATTAACTTTTATTTTTTCCAAATCTTTGGATTATTTTTGGTTTTTATATACTTGATTCCTTATTAGTGGGACTAGTGTTAACTCTTTTGATTTTGGTGGTTCAAAACCATATAAGGTTTGGAAATGATTTATTGTGCATGATATTGGGTGGTTCAAAACCATATAAAACTTGGAAATGATTCATTATGTATGATGTGTGATAGGTAAAATTATACCACCATTTAATTAAATGTAATCATCCCACTAAGTATATCACTACGTACATTAATAGTCATTCTAGTGTGTTCGAAAAACATTGCAAAAATTTCATTTAAATTTTGCATCTATACCAATGCCCTTTAAAAATAACATGAAAATTATAAAATGTTTTAGCAAAATATATAAAAAATTTGTTTTGTTAAACTTGTTTTCCTTATTGCCATGGAATGTGTATATTTGGTCCATTTATCAACCATGACAAAAAAATTATCCTTTTCATAAACCATTCAATGAAGTTCATCCATATTTCTTCCCTTTTTTCTTAGGATTGCATAGATAATAAAGTAACCCTAATTTCGTAACATCTTTATTTCTTTCTTTCACATATTTGACATTGAGAAGCACATTTTTTAATATCCTTATTCATCATATTCTAATAAAATGATTGTCATGCATTATAGTAAGTTTTAAATATCTCACATGTCATCCAATGAGGGACCTATGTGTCTAATTTAAGAGTTCCATTTTAAACTTTAAAAATAGATAGATTTTTTCCTTATATCATTAGATGCATTTTCTCCATTCAAAGTTTTAATTTTGTTCCAAATTGTTGATTATTAAATAGGGTTAAGATCTTTGGCATATTCAACTTGGTTTTCATCTAACTAATCAAGAATTACGATTGTTGTTTCATATGCTTTTGCATTGACATATTTTCGCAATAATGCATTAATAACTACATTGTCTTCCCTATTTTGTGTAATATTTCCATATCAAAGATGGAAAAAAAATATCAACTATTTTTATTGTTAGGTGGATAATGACATTTGTAGTAGGGTGATAGCATGAAGTTGGGTTACACTTTTTGGCAAGAGAGGTCGCGTTTAGGTGAAACAAAAGAGGGCTTGATTGAGTTATTTAAAAAAATAGCGATATCAAGTTATTTAAATTTAAAATAGCTCGATTGAGCTATTTGAATTTAAAATTTAAGCACTCTATTGAGCTTCTAAGGCCATAAAATCCACAATTTCAATATCCCTTTTGTAAAATTTTCCACATCACCATTTTGTACCCTAACAAACTTAGGGAAAAGTTGCCTGTAGGTGGTGGAGTTGATCATGTTGGATTCATGAAGGAATCCTCTATCCAATGGCATATTATTTTGAAATTTTCGATTTCATACGATATTTTTCATCTAATTTCTTTTAAACATAATTCTTGAATTTCTTTTTGACAATTTTAAAGAGGCTGTTGACACCTAATCCGAAACGGATGAGGTGAAGCTGGACAGTCATCTAGAAGATGAACTGATCCATTTTTTTGTATATATAAATAATAGTTGTCTAATGAGAAATATTATCAGTTGTTTTCTTGCGCTCATTAATTTCTGAGCTAACCTGGCCTGACATGGTATCAGAGCACAGGTCCCAGAAATAGTTCCGGCCTCTGCCAGGTTTCTGCTGCCTCATGAAACCTACCTCTGCTCCTCTGCTCCCTGGCGCACCAGCGCTGCATACCCTCTCTGCTCTTCTGACATCTCTGCTCTCCTGACATGGTCCATTCACGTTCCTCTGTCAACAATCGCTCATTTATTTCTGCGCATTTTTTCTTATAAACGTTCATGGTCCAGGGTTTGCCTCGCGGGCGTTCATGGCTGCCGTAGATGGCAAGAAGGAGATGCTGGTGTTTGCAGAGAGCCGTGATCGTTGATATGGCCGTGGAGAGCCACCCTATAACACTGTAAATGCTGTATCGATTCCCCCAAGACGCGGCCCATATTTCCAAATATATTCATTCTGGCAACTGAGTTTTTTTGACTGCGTTTTTATTACTGCAACTGCGTTGATGTATTATAGAGTGCGTTGCAACTGCGTTGATGTATTATAGAGTGCGTTGTATTGATGTATGGAAGACTGCGTTAATACATTTCCTTTTGAAATATGACTAAAGCCTGAAGCGGATTAGTACATGAAGATTGCGTTGATGCATTTCTTTTAATGCATTTCTTTTTGAAGCCTGAAGCTTGCTGCCTGACAGAAACGTTGAAGCGTGAAGCGGATTAGTACATGAAGATTGCGATAAAGACTGCGTTGATGCATTTCTTTTAATGCATTTCTTTTGAAGCCTGAAGCTTGCTGCCTGACAGAAACGTTGAAGCGTGAAGCGGATTAGTACATGAAGATTGCGTTAAAGACTGCGTTGATGCATTTCTTTTAATGCATTTCTTTTGAAACCTGAAGCTTGCTGCCTGACAGAAACGTTGAAGCCTGAAGCGGATTAAACACTGCCTATAGTATCAAAGCTGGCTCACGACCCGGAATGCTGTGATCTGAGAATGAATTTCCAAGCCGACTGCGTTTTTTGTGACTGTGTTTTTTATTGAAGACTGTAAACTGTGGTAAGAACAGTGGTATCGTTGTTTATTATAAAGAACTGTGGTGTCTCGGTACTCTTTGTAACCAGTTCGTTGACTTGACCTCTCATATGTCATTGGAAATCTTTTTGCTGTGTATAACGTAGTCAGTATAGACAGTGCTTCATGGTCCATACTACCCAAAAGAGATGCTTTACCAACATCTGTAGGGATTGGGCCTTGCGAAGATGCCACATCAGGAAGATCAGCACTTAAAGTACCACTGCGCATACCAATTTTATATACATTAGCACCGAGCGAAGGGCGCACAGGAATCTGACTTTAGTGCATTTAAAATGTTGATGTAATATGTAATATTTTATGGGCATTTACTACATTTTGAAGTCATACTTAATATTTGTAATGCTGGATGTTTTTGGAGGGATTTAAAGAAATAAATTTGGAGAAATATGTTGCAGCTTGAAGTATTGAGGCATTTATTGGAAGAGATTTGAAATTTTTAAGAATGCCCTTTTGAGTACAGTTTCACTGTATATCAGTAAAATATTTTTTTTCAGCAGAAGTTCTTTTTAGCAAAATTATTTTTCTATCAACAAAAATAATTTTTGTTACAGTATGCATTCAAAAGAAAGAGAAAGATATTTCAGAGGCAGGGGGGGCAGACACAAACAAAAAGGATCTCATGATGCTTCTACATGCAAGCTACCATGGGAAAAGATTGAGCAGAGAAGAAATCAGCAGAAAGGTAAAACTGATGACTCACAGAAAGGTAAAACACCTGAATCCGCTCACTATATAGAGGCACAATGTAACATTGGAGTAAATGAAGATCTGTTTAATGCTTCACTTACTTCTTCGAAAAATGACTGGTTGCTTGATTCAGGAGCAACCTGTCATATGACTCATAGGAAAGATTTTTTTGAAGATTTCACTGATAATGTTGATGGAGCAGTATACTTTGCAGATCAGTCAAAAATCAAGCCATCAGGGCTTGGCACAGTCAGGCTTAAACTGCCTGGTCTTCCAGACTTTCTTCTGGATCATGTTCTATATCTCCCACAACTCAAGAGAAACTTGCTGTCCCTGGTCCACATCCGCCAGCAAGGTCACTCCATTCATATGTTTGATGGAAAGCTTGAGGTAAGAAAGGCATCTGACCATTCACTTGTCATGAGGGGTATAGAAGAAGAAAGACTTCTTAAACTGCAAGGAACCTCTGCTCATGCACAACATTTTTCATATATTTCTCATCATGATGAAGGTACACTTCCATCAAGTTTATTATGGCATGCTAGATTTGGACATCTAAACTATGATAGTCTCCGCTTGTTGAAGAAAAATGGTGTTGCTGGTTTGCCTACAATTCCTAGAAAACATAAACAATGTGATGCTTGCATTCTAGGAAAGCATAGCAAACAGTCTTTTCATGATTCACATTCAAGAGCACATAGGAAGCTTGAACTTATTCATTCAGATTTATGTGGTCCAATGCCTGTTCCTTCTGCAAATGGAAATAAGTATATCATGACATTTATTGATGATTACACCAGAATGTGTTGGGTTTATTTATTGAAGAACAAATCTGATGCTTTTCAAACATTCAAGAATTTTCATAAGTGGATTGAAAATGATGCACAATCTCATATTGGGTCTATTCGCACTGATAATGGAAAAGAATATACATCAAATGAATTTGAACACTATCTTCGCCAACATGGGATTAAACATCAAACAACTGTGCCTTATAATCCTCAACAGAATGGTGTAGCTGAAAGAATGAACAGAACAATTTTGAATATGGTACGATCCATGCTTTTCTTCAAAAATGTAAAGACAATGTTTTGGGCTGATGCTGTTCTATGTGCTGCATATATAAAGAATAGATGTCCATCTAGTGCTATAAGAAACAAGACTCCTTATGAATTGTGGTATGGACATGTTCCTTCGGTAAAACATCTCAGGATATTTGGTTCCACCTGTTATGCTTTAATACCAAAGGTACATAGAAACAAACTTGGTGCTAGAAGTCGTAAGTGTATCTTCCTGGGGTATTCAAACACATCTAAAGCATACCGCCTTTATGATGAAGTAAATAAAAAGTTTGTTTTATCTAGAGATGTCATTTTTCTTGAATCATCCAAATCTGACAGTGTTGTTGAGCGGCAACTTGATCGCTTGGATAGATTCACAAAACCAAAATCATTTCAAGAGTTTGATAATCAGATTCCACATCTTGAAGGGGGGATTCCTATACTAGATCAACATGTGGAATCTTCTTCTGAAGAACAATCTCCCCTGCATGACACTCCAACAACAGATGATGCTTTAAGTGATGTAATTGATAGAATTGGGAGACTCAATCTTGATTCAGACCCAACTCAATCAACAGAACAGCCTGGACCATCTCAGAAAGGTCCTCCAAAGTGGCTGACAAAGACACTTGAAAGTGTTCATCTTGATGAAATTGGAAAAACAGGAACCAGAAATTCAAACCGACAAGATGGAGGTGATGTAGATAACTCTAATTCACCTGTTGATATGGATGTTACTTATGATTGTGAATTGAACTTGTCTACAGATTTTGAACCAACTTCCTTCAAAGAAGTTGCTTCTCATGATGAATGGAAAGAAGCGATGCAGAAGGAGTATGATGCCCTCATAAAGAATGGCACTTGGAAGCTGGTTGATCCTCCATTTGGAACCAAACCAATTGGCTGCAAGTGGGTCTACAAGAACAAGTACAAAGCTGATGGCTCACTTGACAAGCACAAAGCTAGGCTTGTGGAAAAAGGTTTTGCACAGAAGGAAGGGGTCGATTATGAGGAAACTTTTGCTCCCACAGCAAAATGGGCCACCATCCGGACACTCTTTGCACTAGCTGCTCAGAACGGTTGGAAAGTCCATCAAATGGATGTAAAAACTGCATTCTTGAATGGAGATCTAAAAGAGAATGTTTTTATGTCCCAGCCTGAAGGATTTGCTGTGAAAGGACATGAACACAAAGTATGCAAACTTGTGAAGTCCTTGTATGGCCTCAAACAAGCACCACGAGCCTGGTATGAAAAACTAACTGAGCATCTTCTGAAACTCAACTTCAAACATTTTGATCTTGATGATGCAACTTTATTTATCAAGAAAGTTGGCAAAACAGTTGTATATCTTGTGGTATATGTAGATGATCTTTTAATGACAGGGAACAATGAAAGTTATATTGCATCCATAAAGAAAGAATTAGGAAATTTTTTTGAAATGACTGATTTGGGCTATGTTCATTACTATCTTGGCATTGAAGTAACCCAACATCCAAAGTCCATATTTCTTTCTCAAAAGAAATACATTGGAGATTTGTTAAACAGATTTGGCATGACAGAGTGCAATCCCCTTTCTACTCCAATGGAACAAAACTTGAAGCTCACATCTATTAGAGGAAAAGAATTTGAGGATGCAACAAAGTATAGACAGCTTGTAGGAAGTCTCATCTACCTCACTAATACCAGACCAGACATTTCATTTGCTGTTGGAATCCTCTCAAGGTTTATGCAAAAGCCTTGTGAAGGACATTGGTCTGCTGCAAAAAGAGTTCTAAGGTACTTGAAGGGAACTCAAGACCTTGGAATCAAGTATACACAGGTGGACGACTTCAACTTGATTGGATACTCTGATTCAGACTTCGATGGAGACAGAGAAACTGGGGTATCTACTTCAGGATATGCTACGAGTCTTGGATCAGGAGCTGTCTCCTGGAGATCACGCAAACAATCAGTACCAGCAGATTCCACAACAGAAGCAGAATATGTGGCAGCAGCTGAAGCAAC